>CM038144.1:158557152-158982584 GCA_021437245.1 Aegilops speltoides
TTGGCTTGGTGCTCCTCTCGAAAGGCTTGGAGGAGCTGAGCCATATCCATGCTTGGAGGAGGTGGTGGTGGTGGAGTCGTCCTCGGGCTTGGTCTGGCTGGCTCTCGCCTCAGCAGATCCTCCGGCTTCTTCTTGCTGGGTAGAGGTACCAAGACGTGTTACAACAGCATCTGTTGGAGCGGTCAAGGTCTCATGATTGGGAATATAAAATGAGGAAATCAATATAGATGGGATGCCTAGTAAGGGGTGGTGTGACACAAATCAAGTTAAACAAAGGCGGAAGGGCCAAACTCATGCATTAAAACCAAATGGGGAATGTAGTGGTTTACAAGTTCCTTGAAGGGAAAGTACGACTTCATCAAAGCAAGTTGAAAGCAAATGCAACATAACATGGTTTCATAAGAACCATTACAAGGACTCGACTTCGCAAAAGGGGGTACACGACCTATCCTACCATAGGCTACGAGCTAGCCTATCCTAGTCCTGAACGGAGTCTAAGTGGTGGAATGCTCGGTCGAGTATTCTGGCTCCTCTGGGTCTTCCTCCTCATCTTCATCTGCCTTGGTCTCTTCATCGCTTGAGGAAGTGGGGGAGTGAAGGAGCTGAACACGCGCTGCTTTGCTGGTGGCGTCGTGAAGAGGTTTCTTGTACTCCTTTGCCGTCATCTGGCGTGGCTGAGGTGATCCTTGGCAGGTGCGACTGTGGGGTCGTGCGCCTCGATAAGCTACTGCGGGCTGCCGAGGGGTGCTCCATCCTTCTTGATCTGTCTGCCTTCATCTGAACTATGCGGAGGAGCTCCTTGGTCTCATGGAGTTCCTTCCAAGCTCCGTCGACTCGAGGCTGTGTGCTGTGCGGGCTGTCGGCACACAAGCTGAAGTAGGTCCAGAAGCGGAGAAAGTCCCTCGTCAAGGGTGGTCTTGGTGCGCTGCTCTCGTCGTCACCTTCCTTACGATAAGGCAGGTAACGAGTGGCTGGCTCTCTCACCATCTCTGGCAGGAGATCCGGAGGCGAGTCGGCGCCTTGAGGCAGCAGTCTCCACGGCGAGGAGCAAGTCGCCATCTGGGGTCCCTCAAAGAACCAGCTCGTCGGGCGTCGTTAGCCCTCACGACTATCTCCAAGTGATACTCCTTCTTGGTCTTTGTCGACCCAAAGCTCGTGGTAGGAGAAGGTGGGGACTCGAGTGAACTAGCACTTCCTGAGGCTATCCTCAAGAAGCACGGGAAACCCAGTGGTCAGGAAGTCCTCAGGTACGGCGGCCATCTACAAAAAGTGGAAGGGGAAGGGTCAATAAAGGAATGTGACCTATGTTTGGGATACTAACATAAACATATGTATATGGGTAATCTGGTGGATAGTCTCGCTCTAACTAATGTCCATGCTAACTAAGGCTTCCTACAGTAAGGATGGCTCTGATACCAGCTCTGTGGGGACCCCGACTCACAAGCCGTGATCACCGAATGCACGTGTACAGTGATCCCAGAGATCAATGCTCACTGAACACACAGAAGCTGAATAACAAGAGTCTTACATCCATACATACCGTCTTACACAAATAGTGACCAACGTGGTCAAGTCTTACATCGATAAAGCCTTAAGGGCTGAACATCAAATGAAACATACCAGCGAAAAATCGTCAATCGATAAGTAGAACCCATGCCATCTGCCTTAACCCTACAGGCATTACTTTGACCGAAGCGTCCTAGTTCGCATGATCGTCTCCAAAGAACTCTTCTCCGAACTCCGGTTCTTCCATGCAGGTCAATTAAATAACCAGTGGCAAGCCAATGAGTACTTTGAATGTACTACTTAAGCAACCCATGTTTTGGTTCAAGGTACCACAACGCATGACATAGGTAAATTTTGCATAAAGCTAGTTTTGAGTGCAATGACATGTTCAACATCCTATAAAGCAAGCATCAAGAGAATTCAAGTAACCATGTGATCTGGTCACAGATACCAACATAAATAGAGTGGGCACCAACCCATTTATCATAAACAGAGTGGGCACCAACCCATCTCAATCGTGTCAAGTCCTTGGCTTGACCCAAGTCATTCCATCATCTCACTCACACGGTTGAAAACCACGGACATAGTTTAAGCGGCACCGCCTAACCGTCCTTGACCGTGGACACGGCTATTGAATAGTTTTACACTCTGCAGAGGTTGCACACTTTACCCACTAGATCCGGGAACTTCCGTGTCATCCACGACCAGCGGTACCTCAAGTACCGGGGTAAGCACCGATCACCGCCTTTCCCTACGACACTAACATGGAGTCCACTCGATTGGTAGTAACCCCGTGCCAAACATTTCACATCATAAAGTTGTGGAGCCTCGCTCCCATATTCATCACATACCACAAGCACGGGGTACCAACGGTGTGTCCGGTGCCCTGTGAAAACAGTCATGGCCGCCCTACCTGGCACGACCCCGTCCCAAGAGAGAGCACCAACTCTCCCCCGTCACTAACAATGCGGGCTCCAAGCTAGTATCGGTCTAGGTACTCAACAATGCCCTTTCCCATATAAGGGTAGAGTGGTCGCGCATGTAGGGTTGGGACAGTCATCATATCTTAAATCTAATCCGTTTTCGAAAACAACACACACTTGCCTCGGTACACCACTTCGTCATCAAGTGGTTACCTTTCTCATCATCTCCCTCGGGCATAAATGGCACCCGATGGGGTTTTTGAAAGTTGTTTGAAAATATTTTGCCTCCTTCACCATGCATATCCCCGTCCCTTTTGCATAGCACTACTTAGCACCCTATCTACTCCCACCGGCATAACCCTCATAAGGAGGTAGGGCCATGCGCAATGCAACTATCAACGAGAAAATAACGGAGGCAACCAACCACGTGGTTCACCATCTCACCATGATTCCGATGCAACAATAATAAAGAGCTAAAAATGACATGCATATAAAGGGGTATCATAGTCATGGTCAAAGGGCTGCTTGCCTTGGTTGGCTTGATCTTCAAAGTCTTCAGGCCCTGCTCCTCCTTCTTCCTCAGCTACCTCGTCAAATACGGGATCTAACGTCGCAAGAAAACAACGGGAAAATAAGATAATAATAAAAACAGAAAAGTCAAAGTGCTCACAAAAATGTCAACTTATTTTTGTAAAATACTAGGAGGAAGGCTAGGAAGGGGACAACTTTTGGTTTTGGTTCTGGAGCAGCAAAATAGGAGTTATGGATTTTTAAAGGCTTATTTAAATGCTAAAAACCACATTTAAATATTTACAGAGAAGAAAAGGTTGTTGGATTTGAATGAAAGTTGCACCTTTAAATAGGTTGCAATATTCTAGGAATTTAGAAATTGGAATCAATGCATTTGCATTAATATTCTGTCCTGTGGAATTTTTGGAAATAACACAGAAAAGGAAAAAGAAAAACGGCGCTGTGCCACCGGGCCAGAGAGGCCACAGCAGCAGCAGGCCCAGGGAAAAACCAGCCCACGCGGCCGCCACGTCGAAGGCGTAAAGGCTGAATCGCCTTCCGACGGACGGGCGGGCGGTCTTGTGGACGCGTTTAAACTGACGGTGGATCCCACCCGTCGTATGCGTGAGGTCGATCGGCGGCCCCACGGCGGTCGTCGTCTACCTCCGCCAGAGGCGACGCGAGCTTCGCCGGCGGCGATCTGAGGCACGGAAGGATGCGGAGGCTACCGTTGGACTCGAGGCGAGTCGCGGTTCGGTGGTGGTGGAGACGGTCGCGGAGTGGCTCGCCGCGGGCGACGAGGTCCCATGGTGGAGCGCTTGAGCGTTAGTGGCTCGGCGATTCGGCTGCAAAACAAGGGGAAAAGAGGGGAAAGAATCGATGGCGCCTCGCGGTTCGGATCGAGAGAGCTGGGGCGGAGGAGGCTTGTATGCTTGACGCGCGCGACGAGCCGAGGCGGCGGAGCTCGAGCTCGATCTCGAGCTCGGGTGGTTCTGGAGAGGAAGGAGTGGTGGGAGGCCGATTGGGTGTGTGGAGGAGCGGCAGGAGGAAGAGAGAGACTGGGGCGCCTTATATAGGCTGGCAGCGGTTCGCCGAGGCGTGGCCTCTGGCGCCATGGATCGGCTCTGGAGGCCGTTGGAGAGGATTGGAGTTGTCCACGGCGTTCGTGGGGATGGAGTAAGGCGCCGAGAGAAGGAGAGAGAGCGGGGAGGTTCTCAAGGCTCGCGCGTGTGAGGCCGGGCCATTGGCGAGCCGGGCGGCGTCGCACGCTGCTGCAGGAGGGGAGAGAGAGGAGAGACAATGGGGCTGCACGGCGGCGTGTCGCAGACGTGAGACACATCGGCCGGCGCGAGGGGGAGGCACGAGGTGGTCGGGGCGCGGTGTCAGCAGTCGGCGCTCTGTCGAGCGCTCAGAGCGCGACTTTGGCGGCATCCGCGGCTTTTCAGCGTCACAAGCATCCACTTCTGTCTGGGAGCTACGGTGGGAGGGGCAAAACCAGAAAGGGCCTTGGATGCTCTGGGGTGCGGAGGGAGAGAGAGGCTGTGAGAGAGAGAGGAAACTGTTGTCGAGAGAGGACAACGTGATTCCCCTTCTTCCACATTGCTTCCTCGGGTAGAAAAGTATCTAAGTGACAGAGGGGAGTGAGGAGGGTTGTGGTAAAAGATGAACTCAAGGAGATTAGTGAAAGTGGCCAAAATAGGCATTTTAGCTATCTGCGCCAAGGTGTTTGATGGAGTTTTGGATAAGCTAATGACTTCCACTGGCCAAGACACTCCATGGGGTGAAATGTCACATAATATTAGGCCCTTCCACCCATTTTGAGCTTATTTGGACAAAGTTGCCAATGTAACTCTTTCAAACCCTAGAAATGGGCAGAAATGGATTTGTGTAGATCCAGTGGAGTAGATCATTTCTCCTTGATGTACCACTTGGTGTGGTAGCCTTATTTCGTCACATGATCAGGCTCACCAAATTTGGGGTCTTGGAGAAGAAGTTGATAGCACAAAGTTGTTCAAACTTGATTCTGGTCAGAGAGGGTTTTGAGGCACTTTGACCAAGATTCCCTCTTCTCCAACCTGTGCCATTTGGTCTAGATGCATCATTGGACCCATGAAGCATGTTCACCAAGTTTGAGCACATTTGGACATATTTGGCAATGTAAAGTTGATCAAATTTCAGAATGGACAGAAATAGTTTTGAGGGGTTTTGATGATGTTATCTTGTTCTCCAAGTCATGAGACTTGGCAAGATCATCTAATATGTCATATGTGACATGATGGAATTTTCCTAGAATTTTGTGAAGAATATTTCCTTTGTAAATATTTCAAAAGCTTGAAATATCCAGGAAGGGTTTTAGAGGGATTTGACCAATATTTTGAACATGACCATGTGTTGAAACTCTTATATATGGACAATATATGTCCTATGAGTTTCCCTATTTTTGTCAAATATTTTTGAAACAGTAAAATAATTTTTTCCTATTAAAGACCATTTCTGGCCTTAAGAAAAAGCTTTTAAATAAAATAGTACAATAACTTTTAAAATTATATTTTTGTGGTTCCTGGGCATCCTATATCTAATAGGAGTCAAATATATTTTTGGAAAGATTTTTACTGCCCTTAATCAAGTACTTGCAGTGCAAACCTCAATTCAGGGGTTTTTGGAAAAACTAATTTTAGAAAATAATTTCTGGCCAAATTATTTTTATAAGAAAATTCCATATAGCACTATTCACTTAGCATGGTCATTGGTCAGGAGCTTGGGGTAAGGAGATGGAATATAGAGGGTAGAGTAGTTGACTTCAAGAAGCACTTGAAAAGAAACACAGAGAGAAAACCAACTCCAAATAAAAGCCAAATAATGCAAAAAGTTTTTGTTGGTCCAAATTTTCATGCTTTATTAATGAAAATGAAATGTTACAAAATGCAGGGTGTGACACCAAAGGATAAAATGAAAAAGGTAAAGGTGAGGATCACCTTGACTCAAGCATAAAGTAAAAGATAGGCCCTTTACAGAGGGAAGCAGAGGTTGTCATGTGCGTTTTGGGTTGGATGCACAAAATCTTAATGCAAAAGAACATCACTTTATATTGCCCCTTGTATGTGGACCTTTATTATGCAGCACGTCGCTTTTATTGCTTCCACAACAAGATCGTATGAAGCTTATTTTCTCTGCACTAATAAGTCATACATATTTATATAGCAATTTTTATTGCCTGCAACCTGACAACTTACTTGAAGGATCTTACTCAATCCATAGGTAGATATGGTGGACTCCCATGGCAAAACTGGGTTTAAGGATATGGAAGCACGAGTAGTATCTCTACTTAGTGCAAGGAATTTGGGTAGCATCAGGGGGAAAGGCAAGCTCAACATGTTTGGAAGGTCAATGACAATATACTTTAACTGAGATGTGAGAAAACATAAACCATTACGTTGTCTTCCTTGCCCAACGTCAACTCTTTTAGCATTTCATACTTAATGAGTGCTCCCAATCATAAAAGATGTCCATGATAATATATTTATATGTGAACCTCCCTTTCCTTATCACTTCCTATTAATTGCAACGATGACCAAAACTACGTTTGTCAACTCTCAACAACTTTTATGCCTCATACTTTCTATGTGTGAAGTCATCACTAACATAAGATCAATATGAACTCTTTTATTCTTTCTACTTTCTTAGGATCATAGCAACATAGAAAAGCTCTTGACTCAACACTAATATTTATTATAGATAGCTCACGGACTCGATTACAAGAAGAGATCACAAAGAAAAACTCAAAACTAATTGATACCAAAACTTCAATCTACTAGATCAATATACTACTAAAAGGATCGAACTAAATAAAATGGTAAAGATAAGAGTGTGATGGTGATATGATACTGGGGCACCTCCCCCAAGCTTGGCAGGTACCAAGGGGAGTGCCCATACCCATGCGATTATGTCCTCGGAGGTGGTGAAGTAGGAGTTGTTGATGATGTAGGCTTGTCGTCCGTCTTCCAAGGCATAGGCTCAACATCATAGAAGGATGATCGAGTCTCCGGGATCCTTAAATCTGCAGCCAAACTCATCCCCTTGAATCTATATTCATACTGACAGTCCTGGTTTTGCAGGTCATAGATCTGGGCTTGGAGGTGCTCGATTTTCTCTTGAAGCTTGAAGATGGTCTCCCCAATGACTTTGGCATCTAGCTTGTGGTTGTTGGTGAACTCCGTGATCATCATCGGGTTGGCATTGAGTCCACGCTCCACCATCCTTTGGCACTTGAAAACATGCTGCTCCACGGCTTCGAGCTTTGTCTCGACGCTTCCGGTACGCCTTGGTCCCTCCACATTGCGGATGTGCATCACCCCCTCACGCATCTCAATGGTTTGAGGGTGTTGCAGCACCTCCGCGAGATAGGGGTTGATAACCCTCTCGAAAAACTTGTCCTTAGGAGCGCTTGGAGACGCCATGATGCTTTAGATCTGAAACAGAAACAGCTCGAAACGAACAGAGAGGATATTTTCATGATACGGTGGTCAAAACCTTCGGGAGTATATATAATGAATTTTTACCGGCCAAAATACGTAACGTGCAAGAAAACGGAGTCTGGGAGGCATACGAGGTGTCGACGAGACAGGGGGCGCGCCCAGTAAGGTTGGGCGCGCCCTCCACTCTCGTGGGGGCCTCGTGTCCCTTTCGGACTACTTCTTTATTCCTAAAATTCTTAAATATTCCAAAACTGATAAAAATTGCCATTGGAGTTGTTTTGGAGTCGGTTTACTTACCGTACCACATACCTATTCCTTTTCGGAGTCTGGAACATTCGGGAAAGTGTCCCTTATGTATTCCTCCAGGGTTACGGTTTCAATAATATTAGTTTCAACATTGATAGGATTACCTGAAATATAATGTTTAATTCTTTGACCATTCACCACCCTCGGACTTGTGCCTTCGAAGTTGTTGATTTTTATGGCACCAGAACGATAGACCTCCTCGATAATGTAGGGACCTTCCAATTTAGAGAGAAGTTTTCCTGCAAAAAATCTTAAACGAGAGTTGAATAATAACACATAATCACCCACGTTAAATTCACGCTTTTGTATCCTTTTATCATGCCAGCGTTTGACTTTTTCTTTCAATAGCTTGGCATTCTCATAGGCTTGGGTTCCCCATTCATCGAGTGAGCTGATGTCAAACAACCTCTTCTCACCCGCAAGTTTGAAGTCATAGTTGAGCTCTTTGATAGCCCAATATGCTTTATGTTCAAGTTCTAGAGGTAAATGACAAGCTTTTCCATAAACCATCTTATATGGAGACATACCCATAGGATTTTTCTATACAGTTCTATAGGCCCATAATGCATCATCACGTTTTTTGGACCAATTCTTTCTAGATCCATTGATAGTCTTTTGCAAAATTAATTTGAGCTCTCTATTGCTCAACTCTACTTGACCACTAGAATGCGGGTGATAAGGAGATGCGATTCTATGATTAACATCATACTTAGCAAGCATCTTACGGAAAGCACCATGAATAAAATGTGAACCACCATCAGTCAAGAGATATCTAGGGACTCCAAACCTCGGAAAAAATAACTTCCTTAAGCATTTTGATACAAGTGTTATGATCAACACTACTAGTTGGAATAGCTTCTACCCACTTAGTAACGTAATCAACAGCAACTAAAATATGTGTATACCATTAGAGGCAGTAAAAGGTCCCATATAATCAAAGCCCCAAACATCAAATGATTCAATAACAAGAGAGTAAGTCATGGGCATTTCTTGACGTCTACTAATATTACCAATTCTTTGACATTCGTCACAAGATAAGACAAACTTACAAGCATCCTTGAAGACAGTAGGCCAATAAATACCAGATTGTAGTACCTTGTGTGCAGTTCTATCTCCAGCGTGGTGTCCTCCATACGATTCAGAGTGACACTTGTGTAGGATATGTTCCTATTCATGCTCAGGAACACAGCATCTAATAACACCATCTACTCCTTTATAAAGGTGTGGGTCATCCCAGAAGTAATGTCTTAAATCATAAAAGAACTTTTCTTTTGCTGGTATGTGAAACTAGGAGGTATAAACTTATCACCAATGTAATTAGCATAATCAGCATACCAAGGAGCAGTACGAGAAGCATTAACGACCACTAATTGTTTGGTAGGAAAGCTATCATCAATAGGCAGTGGGTCATCAAGAACATTGTCTAACCTAGACAAGTTGTCTGCAACGGGGTTCTCAGCTCCTTTCTATCAATAATATGCAAATCAAATTCTTGGAGCAGGAGAACCCATCTAATGAGTCTAGGCTTAGCATCTTTATTTTCCATAAGATATTTAATAGCAGCATGGTCAGTGTGAATAGTAACTTTGGAATCAACAATATAAGGTCTAAACTTATCACATGCAAACACAACTGCTAAGAACTCTTTTTCAGTAGTAGCATAATTTCTCTAGGCAGTATTGTCGGTGTACTAAGGTAGGGGTACCTCAGTACCCCAACTTGTGCAGGCGATTCAGACTCCAGCTAGACCTACCACATGCTTGCCGGAGACCATCCTGCTCCGTATCAAGCCATTCAAGAACAAAGTGTACAAGACAGAAGATCAAGACCCGGCAAGAGGAGCTTGCCGGGAAGGCAAATCGGGCTCAAGAATTACATCACTCACGCAAGGCCTGGCGAGAGGAGCTCGCGGGGAGACTAGAAGATTACATCGTGGAAGACACGCCTCGGCGCTATCTGCGTCCGGCGAGGGCCGAAGCGGCAAGTTCTGAGCCCGACAAGCTCCGGGCCCGCAAGATCAAGACCCGGCAAGGTACTTGCCGGGAGAGCTGCGCTATGTGCGCCTCCAGCTCATCTGCCTGCGTCGCCTTGAGCCCTCTCCATAGGCAGCGTGGCGGGTGGTCAGTGCAACTGGGAAGTGCGGTGGCACTCCACGGTGGTGGATCCATCGCCGTGGCGAGCGGAGACGCAAGGGCGGAGCTTTTGGGGTCGGCGGCGACGGCATTAAATGCCCTTGTCCCCTCTTGTCAAAGTAGGTAGAAACCCTTGTTCAAGCCTTTGTAGCTCCTTTGTTCCCGCGACTGTTCCAACTACCACCTCTTTTACATTTTACCCCCTCTCTCCTCGTTGACACTGTTGGTGACCCTTTGCACTATAAAAGGAGGCCCATGCATAGCGTGGGGGGTTCGAATCCTTAGCAACTCCCACGCTCGGTGTAGCTACTCTGTAGCTCTTCAAGCTCCGAGCCTAATACAACACAAAGCAGCAGTAGGGTTTCTGCGTCCGCCGCGCCAGCTGGGTAAAATCCGCCCGCGTGCATCGCCTCGATCTGCTCTCAGGCCTCCTCCGCCCTCGTGCCGCACTCACGAAGGGCCCGGCCCCATAGGTGCTCGCGGCGGCGTGTCCCCACGCCCGCCCGACATCTTTGGCGCGCCGGTAAAGGCGTCGAGGTTGTGCGGACCTGATCCAGCGTTCAGCGAGCACGCTTCTTCATCAACCTCTCCGACTTCATTGACAACTGCGCCATGGCCCGAGACGAGGGCTTCAAGGGTTGCAGACCGTCTGCGTCTCACCCGCCGCCACCGGAGCCAGCGGTGGGCGGAGAAGACGCCAGCGAAGGTGGACACCGGCGAGGTACTCGCGCGCCACGAATCGAGGACAGGGCGGATGACCGCGCCTCGGTCTCCGTGGATCCACGTCCATCTCAGCGCCACGACGACCAGCAGCGCCATATCACGGGAGGTGGTATCCGCCTTTGGGGCAGAACATGCCGGAGGCTCGCGGGTGCTCCGGACCGCTGTCCATGCATGAGCAAAGCGAAAGTGCGGGCGGGATCCTGCTCCTCCTATCGCTATTAGGAGTCGAGCATATCCGTTCCTCGCGCCGCTCGCCCCCGCTCCCCTCTATTCCGGCAAGCGCATCTCCCTGGAGCGCTACGCCGCCGTCGAGGACACGCCATCGAGCTCCGAGCCCAGCGAGGACGGCTCTGGTGCTCACTCCGTGGCGCAGCTCTCGGGCGCTCTAAGCCCGCGAGGCAGCTCACAGTGCTCGTTCCGGCAAACGCATCTCCCCGGAGCTCTGCGCCGCCGTCGAGGACGCACCATCGAGCTCCACCGACAAGTGCAAGGGAACGAGAAAAAGAAAAGCTAAGTCGCTCGAGCTTTTGTGCAGAGCACTCCTTAATTCCATGCTTTTATATGTTATATCCCTCGTGCGTTAGTCCTTTGTGCATAAAACCTGTCGCGGAGGAGCACTGCTGTGAATAGCCGCACCCTTATCTTGCTTGAGCACACTCAGCGAGTTAAAGTGAGCCGCGACAAGCTTCGCCCTTGTTTCGTTTCGAGTCTGCTCCAGCAGGTTAAGCGGCGTCGCTTGACCGACACGGCAAGGCTGCTTGCGGAGCGACACCAGCCACCGGGACTCTGATGTTCCGCACTCAGCAAGTGTGTTAAGCACCGCAAGTTCCCTAGAAGCGTGGGGTGAAAGCGCACAAAAGATGTAAAGTAGAGGGTGTAGCGTGGCAAGCCTTGCCGTGAGATGTCCTTCGTCACGAGAGACTTGTCTTGCGAGAGGAGCCAAGTCGTGGTCGATTCGCCCTTGCCTTGTTTCCGAGTCCGCTCGGCAAACACAAGCGCTGCTGCTGGTGGCCCGCAAGGTTGCATGCGGAAGCAACACCAGCCAGCGGGCTGCTGATGTTCCACTTTTCGACAAGCGTGTTCGCGACCGCAAGCTCCCAGCGTAGAGTGCAAACATCTGAAGGGCAAGGCACGGCATCGTATTGCAAAGTCAAGATTTATATACATACACATGTACATGATGAAGGTGTTGCAGATCTATCTCAGCTGTTTTCATGGCGAAATTGCAGCAACAAGAAGAAACCAAAAGAGCGCCCGCCAGCGCTAGGGCCCGACAAGCCAGGGTTCTTTGGGGCTGCCAGCCAAGATTCGTCTCCGTGCGAGCCAGCGTCGGCTGGGGGCTGCGAGTACCAAGATTCGTCTCCGGCAAGCGAGTTCTTTGGGGCTCTTTATATCGATAAGTTTTCATCCCTCGTCATGCATCCTCCTATGGACCGGGAAGGCGGGGCTGCGTCTTTGAACGGCGTGTCTTGTAAAACCCGTGCGCGGAGGAGCCAAGTCGTGGCCCGATTCGTACTTGTTTTGTTTCGAGTCCGCTCAACAAACACAAGTGTCTGCTGCACCTTACCTTGCTTCGAGCCCGCTCAGACAAGTTAAGCGTCATAAATGGCCCGGCAAGGTTGTTTGCGGAAGCAACACCGCCAATGGGCTGTCCCTTTTCGGCAAGCATGTTCGCCCGGCAAGCTCCCGATAGCGTAAGAACATACAAGGCACGAAGTCAAGTAAAAGACTCGGTCCGGCAAGTTTTCCCTCTTTTCATTAAAAACATCCTAGTTTAATACAAGTCCATAGAGGATGAAAAACATGATAGAGAGGATTACAAGTTTCTAAATATAGCTAAGGCCGAGGGCTTACAAGTTAAAAGATAAGGTGCCGTGATCCCTCTCCTGTTTCTCTGTTCAGGGAGTTCAGGAGGTAGGTCAAGGAGCCCCGGCAAGAAAGCTTCTTGGGGAGGCGAAAGGCGCCTAGGAGGCGCGGTGGCGCCCACTCGGCCCGGGGTGGCGTGCCCTCGGGAGCTGCGCAAGGTGGCGGGCATGGAGGAGCGCCCCGGAGCCTCTGGCGCGAAGACACCAAGAGAACTTCCCGGGGGCCGGCCAGGAGCTTGGCGGAGACGAAGGCGTCGGAGGCAGAGCTTGAAGACGGGGTAGTGGGACGTCGGTACGCTGTCAAGGGCTCCTCGCCCTCGTACTCCGACGTAACGGCCTTGCCGCCGCTCCCCCTCTTCCTCTTCTGCTGCCTCTACGCCAGCCGCCCAAGGAGACGGCCCCGGGGAGTTCAGAAGGCCGGCGACCCGGATTGTGGGGTCGCCGGTGGCCTTGTGAGCAGCGGTGTCCGGCGCCTAGTCGGACCCGCCATCCCCGTCGTCGCTGTCGCTCCCCTCCTCGTCACTCTCGCTCGAGGAGGAGCCTTCGCTATCCGAGGAGCTGTCCACACATCTCACCCGGGTCCCGTAGTCCCGAAGACCTTGGCGGCGAGAAGGTCGCCCTCCATTAACGAAATGGAGGGTAAACCCCGCCGTCAAGCTATGGATCGGGCGAATGTCTTCCACCCTCGGTCGAAGAACATCACGCGGGGCTGGGGACACGACACTCACCCGAGTGCCGCTGATCCCACACCCCTCATCGCAACTCCATCACGTCGGGTGGATCCGGTCCCATCGCGTCATAAGCAGGGCGGCAGCCGGGAGGCGGCGACGAGGCTTCAGCGAAGCTTGATGAAGAACTCCGGGGGTCATCTCGGTGTGGACGCGCCGTGGGCGGAGGCGTCGGGGGAGGCGGGAGGCGCATCACGCGACCGCCTCTCCCCGACCGCCTCGGCCACGCCCTCGGCCTCGTCAGCCCGCCCCTCCCTCTCCCTCTCGGGGCGGCTCCGCCTGCGGGGCGGGGTAAGGAGAGGTGCGCTGCGGGAGGCGACCCTCGCTGCCACCGTCGAAGAACAGGATTTCCTCCTCCATGGCGAGAGAAGAACGGAAGATGAAGGCGAAGGAGAAGAGGATGAGTGTGGCCATTGTGCTCCCCTTCCGCCCCTTTTAAAGGGGCGAGGTGAGACTCAACCGCCCGCTCGACCAATCGGGAAGCGAGGAGGCGGAGGCGGGGCCGACTCGCCTTCTCCGCCCGTGACGGCTCGGTCTCCCACCTTCACCGCCCACGACCCTGTGCATGAGGGCAGCGTGGCGGCGGAGCCGGGCGATGGGTGAAAGCGACCTCGCTCGCACCACGATCACGGGTGGGCGCCTTAAAGACGCATCGCCGCCCACGTCTCCACGGCGCCGCAATCGGCGCGTGCCGTTCACAGAGGCGGCGGATCTGAAGCGGATTCGGCGTGCCATGGGCGCGTGTGCCCGTGCACTTTGTTTGGGCCTGGCCCAACAGCGCTTCGGCACCGTGTGTGGCCCAGCCGAGGGCTCTGTCGGTGTACTAAGGTAGGGGTACCTCGGTACTTCAACTTGTACACGCAGCGATTCAGCTCCAGCGGCTAGACCTACCACATGCTTGCGGAGACCATCCTGCTCCGTATCAAGCCATTCAAGAACAAAGTGTACAAGACGGAAGATCAAGACCCGGCAAGAGGAGCTTGCGGAAGGCCGTCGAGCTCAAGAATTACATCACTCACGCAAGGCCTGGCGAGAGGAGCTCGCCGGGAGACTAGAAGATTACATCGTGGAAGACACGCCTCGGCGCTATCGCGTCGGCGAGGGCCCGGAAGCGGCAAGTTCTGAGCCGACAAGCTCCGGGCCGGCAAGATCAAGACCCGGCAAGGTACTTGCCGGGAGAGCTGCGCTATGTGCCCGCCTCCAGCTCATCTGCCCACGTCGCCTTGAGCCCTCTCGAGAGACGCGTGGCGGGTGGCTCAGGCAACTTGGGGGTGCGGTGGCACTCCACGGTGGTGGATCCATCGCCGTGGCGACGAGAGGCAAGGGCGGGAGCTTTGGGGTCGGCGGCGACGGGCATTAAATGCCCTTGTCCCCTCTTGTCAAAGTAGGTAGAAACCCTTGTTCAACCTTTGTAGCTCCACTTGTTCCCTTTGTTCCAACTACCACCTCTTTTACATTTTACCCCCTCTCTCCTCGTTGACACTGTTGGTGACCCCTTTGCACTATAAAAGGAGGCCCATGCAACGCGTGGGGGTTCGAATCCTGGCAACTCCCACGCTCGGTGTAGCTACTCTGTAGCTCTTCAAGCTCCCGAGCCTAATACAACCTAAGCAGCAGATGGGGTTTCTGCGTCCGCCGCGCCCAAGCTGGGTAAAATCCGCCCGCGTGCATCGCCTCGATCTGCTCTCTGTGCCTCCTCCGCCCTCGTACCGCACTCACGAAGGGGCCCCGGCCCCATAGGTGCTCGCGGCGGGCGTGTCCCCTCACGCCCCGCCCCGACAAGTATCAAGAGTCTTACTAACATACTAGATAACATTCAATTTCTTATCAACTCCTTGCCCTAGAACAGCACCTATAGCATAATCACTAGCATCACACATAATTTCAAAAGGTAAATTCCAATCAGGTGGCTGAACAATAGGTGCAGTGATCAAAGCTTTCTTAAGTATTTCAAATGCTTCTACACAATCATCATCGAAGACAAAAGGAATATCTTTTTGTAATAAATTAGTCAGAGGCCTAGAGATTTTAGAAAAGTCCTTAATGAACCTCCTATAAAACCAGCATGACCAAGGAAACTTCTTATACCTTTTATGTCCTTGGGAAATGGCACCTTTTATGTCCTTGGGACATGTCAGAGGCCTAGAGGATTATATTTAAATGGAGATCAACGTGAGTAGCAAAAGATTCACAGAAAGAAGCTACTATGTCAGATTCAAGTCCATACTTAGCGCTAAATCCACGAAAAGCATCGGTTTCCATAAAAGATTTAACACAATCGAACTTAGGTGTCATACCTGACTCCTTACCATCGTTGGAACCCCAATCTTCAGAGTTGCGTTTAATTCTTTCCAATAAGTCCCATTTGAAATCAATAGTCTTCAGCATCTAAGAACCAGCACAGGAAGTATCGAGCAGGTTGCGATCATTAAGAGAAAGCCGAGCATAAAATTTTTGAATAATCATTTCCCGGGAGAGCTCGTGATTGGGGCATGAATATAACATTGACTTAAGCTTCCCCAAGCTTAAGCGATGCCTTCTCCTTCGCGAGGGCAGAAATTATATATGTAATTACAATCATGATGAACAAGATGCATAGGATAGAACTTCTGGTGAAATTCCAACTTCAATCGCTTATAATTCCAAGATCTCATATCATCACATAGCCTATACCATGTCAATGCATCTCCCTTCAAAGATAAAGGGAATACCTTCCTTTTGACAACATCATCGGGAATACCTGCAAGCTTAAATAATCCACAAACTTCATCCACAAAGATAAGGTGTAAATCGGGATGCAATGTTCCATCTCCTGCGAATCGATTAGCTAGCAGTTTCTCTATCATACCCGAAGGAATCTCAAAGTAAATATTTCAAAATTTTCAGTAGTTTGAGGAGCAACTCTTTACTCTTCTGGTCGGGGTGAAGATACCCCGAACAAGCCCCTCAAAGGATTAGTTTCCATAGTGACAAGTAACAGAAAATTTCAGCAAACTATATAAATGTTTCCTTACCAAGTTCCACTCACCAAAAGTGCTACACTCCCCGGTAACGGCGCCAGAAAAGTGTCTTGATGACCCACACTTTTGTAGACGGGTCTACACTTCGACGTGAGCTGCGTTCCCCAGCGGAGTCGCCAAAAATTGTGTTCGCACACGAACACATCACCGTGTACCTCCAACGCCGAGGGTGATGCACCGCAGCTCACGTCAAAGGAGACCCGTCCGGAAGTGCAGTACGCAAGACAATCCGGCGGGCGCTTTTGTAGACCCGAAACCCTTCACGCCCGGGAGGGACCCCTTCAGGGCGCGCGGAGGTTATGGGCTGCCCTAGGTCGGACTAACCGCCCCTAGGGCCTCGAGATTCTCCGTGCTGCAAAAGAAGAACGAACGAAGAACGAGGAAGATGAAGAACTAGGGTTAAGGAGAAAAGATAAAAGATAAAAGTGGTAGATGATTTGTTCGATTGTGTGTTGTTTTTCAATCGGCCATCACCTCTTGTCTATATAAGAGGCGGATGGACTTTACGTACAAGAAAAGGACTTGCCTTTCCGTCCAAATCATCAAAATCTAACCAAATTCGGACTTCTCACGACCTCCGGCCCGGATGTTCGGCTCTAGGCCCGGATGATCCGGCCAAGCCCAGATTTCTGACAGCAGTCCACTAATCGGGCTGTAACTTTTGCATACGAACTCAGATTAAGATGACTTTTATATGACAATCAACCGCCTCGACAAGACGCACAACTTTTCTATTGAACACTTTTTGATCTGAGGAAATCTGGAGGGAGTTTCAGGCTGTTTTCTAACATCTGCGACAGAAAAACTTGTCCGGACGTCCGGACGATTGCCCGGACTGAACGACCTTTATCCGGATCATCCGGGAGTTGACCCAGATCATCCGGCTTCAGCGCTAACCTTCTGGAATCTTAGTGCTTCAATTACCCGGATGATCCGGACCCCGGCCCGGATGATCCGGCCAACATTAGTGCAGCGCACGGTTTTGCCAATAACTTTTGCATACTACCTCGGATGGGGATGATCTTTATATCAAAATCGTCCGTTTCGACAAGACGAAGAACTTTGCAGTTGTAGCTTTTTCCATCAGAGGCCATCTTAATTAGGTTCCATGCAATTCTCTAATCTGATGTCAACACGAGTATCTCCGAAATTGGCATATCTTTTGCACTTGAGCTCCGTTTTGATCCATCTTCACATTTACGTTGATTATCTTGAAGAGAGCCATCAAATGGTGTCTTTCAATAATAGGTTTGAATTAATCTTGACATAGCTTCAAGCTACTCTTTTTAACCGTGACACTTTTGAGCGTCAACATCTCCATCGTGTGGAACCGGACTAGAAAGCTGCGACAATGATTCATGTTGCCCAGCGCTATGGATCGTGCCATCCATGAAGAACACCTGGGACTGGAACCTGGAGGAGGACATGTAGCCCATCTATAACGTGTAAGTGGAGTATGGTAAATTGTGAACGATAGCGCTGTGAATATGTCCGTTAGAATTTATTACTGGTAAATGTGTTATGTGTACGTGCAACTTGTGTGGTTGTTGCACGGGCTCCAACACGCTCTTTGAGAAAAAAAAGGTGGCACAACTTTGTATATACGTGACGTGGCGGCATCATACTGTAGCATCGTTCGCTATAGTTGTAGCACACTCCTACTAGGACGACAACTCCTTTAAAACCTTGCGCTTGGCTCTTTGCCTCTTCGGGAGGTTCAACAGTTCGTACTCGTGTGAACCTTGCACTTGGCTCTTCGCCTCTTCGGAAGGTCCAACAATGATGATACGACAGTATAATATGCTTCTGGAAATCTGACACCGATTGAACTGTTGTGCGTCCACCGTGAGGGTGAGGGCGAGGGAGAGGGAGAGGGAGAGGGCACTGTAGTCAAAACCCTCTCCTCGTCCTGCAAACCACCGCGCGCGTGGGTGAGGGAGAGGCGTAGTAAGCAAGATTCTCCTCGTTCAGCGAGTTGACGGGACACATCAAAGCAGTACCAGTAATTGTCCATACTGCATCCTTTCTGGTTAATACGTATTAATTTGAAACGAGAAAAATACACTAGCAGTCAACGTATGTAACAATACGCTCTTTACGGCCACTATATATAGTTTTGCGGTGATTATATGATCACTAGCTCATCGTAGAGCACCGTATTGCACCCTACTGACCGGCCACATAGTCGACGTGGCACTTTGTTGACTGGTTTCTGGGTCCCACCTGTTAGTTGGCAGAGCAAAGAAATCAGTTAAGCAAAACCTTACGCAGGCGCGACAGGAGTCCAAGCCTTGCGTGTGAACCACCCTGGCTGTGTATGTGAGTGCATGCACATGTACTCCCTCGGTCTTCCAACAAAGAGTGTACATTGGCTAAAAAACAAAGAGTGTAGTACATCTACACTTCCAATGCATTTAGCCTTTAATCTAAATCGATATTGATTGACTAATGCACCAATTTGTGCTCTAGGTATAGGCTACATGTCCATCCTTAATTACAGCATGCAACGGCCTTCATTTAATCTTCTTCTCTCAATGGTCGCATGCACACATAAGTCTGCTACTTTTGGGCGTTAATTATGCCCTGGTCAATGTGTCAATCTCTAAATGTATAGTCTTTCACGGACGTAGGGAGTAGGTTGAGCACTTGAGCGTGAGCGTGTGTGTTGCGTCGTGTGCTATGTGTCGCATGGGTGCGTGAGTGTTGCGTGCGTCCATGTGTATGTGTGAGTGTTGCATGTTGCATGCATGCATGCATGGGGCTTACTCCCTCCCATTGACATGTTCATATTTCAAGCTTCCTCTGTTCCTTCCATGTGGTGATACTCCCATCGTTCCCAAATACGGAGTAAAAGCCTCCCTCTGTTCCCAAATACGGAGTAAAAGCCTCCCTCTGTTCCCAAATATGGAGTATTTGTCTTTCTAGAGATTTCAATAAGTGACTACGTACGGAGCAAAATGAGTGAAGTGAGCATATAGGCATAGGGATACTGTAGAAAGGAAGTCTTCGTGATCCATTATTCCCCATCTCGGTCAGAGAGAACTATTCAACTAGTCTTCACAGTGAAGTGATAATACACGTTGCAGCAGATGGGACGCTCAATTAATAAGCTGAACCAGCGTGTTGGTGTTACTAAATCAGCCTTACCCAGTACTGCCATCATGTTTGCCAGTAGAGCACGCTTCCACAAATACGCCTACGCACCTCTGTCCTCCTTTAAATAACATATGGTCCCTCTTGTGGTAGACCCACATGTCATCGGTGTATCTATTTACACTCCGACGGACGGTATATCCTGGTAGTACTACTAGTAGAATTGAGATTTAATGCACTTTCTTCCCCGTCTTCCACTCTTCTTCCTCCTCTCTTCTTCTTCCTCCTATCTTCCCCATTGTCGTCCACACACCATTTAACCCCACTCATTGCTAGCCCGCCCGCGCCATCTTCCTTGGTAGCTCGCGCATACCATATCACCCCGCTCACTGCTCGGCCGCACGAGGAGAAGCTTCTTCGCTCGCCCGCCCGAATCCACTTCCACGCTAACTTGCAGGTACCGAAAACCCCAATGGCAGAACCGACTGACAGGCAGAGCCGTGATTGGAATTCCCTCCCCGATGTTCCCTTGGAGCAGATCTGTAATCGTATGGACCTACTCAGCACCGTTCGTCTAGCCGCATGCTGTGCGTCTTTGTACCGTCTACTCGTCTGGAACTGGCCGGTTCTTTTCAAGACACCTAGCTTGCTGACAGCCGATCCTCGCAGGTGGCCTAGACACCAACTTCACGATCCCACGGAGGTTGCCGTGGTGCCCCCTCGACATGCTACGACTACCCGTCCACGTGTCCTTCATGCGTGGCCACTACTGCGCGGGCATGAAGGCCCACTGGATCGTCCTCATCCACCAATCCGGTAGTCTGTGGCGTCTCGTGGATATCTACACCCAGCGAGAGATCACCAATCCATCGTTGGATACTACCGCCATTGATCCTCGCGGCCCACCGGACACTCCAGCCTACTACGCACGAGACGCGTCAAGCTTTTGGCTCAACCTCCGTTTGCTGAAAGTTGTAATCTATGAAGTGCCCACACCATTAGAAGACTACATGCATTACAAGCTCATTGCCTTGTACAACATGGGATTAGTCTATGTAGAATCTGGTCGCCATACATGGTTATGGCTCATCGTCAATCCTGTTGAGGCAACATTTCTGTCTGATGCTATAGTGCGTGATGGCATCGTTTACGCGGTCGACGCACAGATTGGCTACCTATACTGGTGGAATCTATCGTCGTGTAATTGTACTATCTCATCTCATCTTTACCTTATGAATATGACTGCCTGTTCCTTGTTACCAATTTGGAATAGATAATATGTATATAAGCACATCATTGCTATATGTTCCTCTCATTTCCTAGATTTTTATGACCACACATGTTATTGTTAGAGTTGATATGAGAACAATTGGCATCTAATGATTGTTAGAATAGATATTATGAGCATAACATCATGATTGCTATAGGTTACTCTCATTTCCAAGATTTTTATAACAACGCATGTTATTGCTTAGAGTTGATATGAGAACAGTAGTAGTAAGTGCTATGGTAGAATATGAATAGGCTCTGTCATAGCTATTTTCCTCTATTATTACATGATGTTTGAACCATGACATATTGCTTGAATATGAAAGCCATTGGCTTATTTTTTTAACTCGGGGTATGATTATGAACACGACATTGCAATTCTCTATCTATGATATGTGTCACTATTATAATAATCTTCATTCCACACATACTCTGAACATGATTGTTTATTTTTGTCCTTTTGGTCTCCAATTTGAATTGTTGCAGCAGACGCAAATGTACTGGCCTTCATGATTCCAGGACCTGGAATCATACCAGCCGATGGGTGGTGGTTTATCGCTCGTTCAGCTGAAGGCGGTCATTCGATGCTCATTCGCACATACCAAATTGACCAAACCATTACGTCAAACCACATGCAGTACAATGCGTGGGGCATTCGTGACATTGATGGCTATGGTTGCTTCGTGTTTGAGAAAGATCTCAGCTCCGTTCGGCCAGACATATTCAACTGGAGGCGGGTTCATAGCCTTGGCAACCACTCCATGTTCCTCAGGCTCAATTATCCGATCATCCAACCAATCATTGATCATATCACCGGAGATGATTACCGTGCTATGCAACTTCCATTCGCCAGGGGGGACCGTGTTTACACATCATACCATGGGTTCATGAATCACCATATCCAGAGATTCGTCGACATAGCTTGTTGCCATATAATCTTCAGTGTGTGAAAGGCATCAAGCTTCATACTGATATCTAGACTGAGCCATGTATTCTGCTGCTATAGCACCACCCTCTGCTGTTGGATATTATGTATTGTTGTTAGTTTGACGCACTCCTTTGATTTGAAGGATAGATACCTTACTGGGATCAAGTGTATCCTAACTCACCTGCGTAGGATGTACTGATAATGATGATGGAGATGTTGTGGAGAAGCCATATATACATATATATATATATCAATTAGGCTTCAAGTGCGTACTTGTTAGTTAAACCTATGGTTAAAATGTGACACTAAATACGACTAGTAAGTAGTACAGTAGCAGTACTACACTAAAAAAATACACTTCCGTGATGATACGTATTTGTCACAGTAGGTCACATTTTTTGTCCTGCATGTACATCCATGACGATTTTATGACAGAATCAAGATAGTCATACCTGTGCTGTCCTAGAAGTGTTCCATGACATTTACCAAAATTATCATCACGGAAGTGTCCACTTCCATGACGATAAATCATGCGTCATAGAAGTGCTTTCGTCAAGGGTGACCGACACGTGGCATCCACCGTAACGGAACGCCATTAAGCTATCGGGTCGGGTTTTGGATCCGATAAACCGTTAACAGCCCGACCAATGGGGATTTTCCATGTGTAAAATCATCATTGGCTGGAGGAAATACGTGTCAACTCATCCTTGGGACAGATTTCATCCACTCATTTGACATAAGGCGCCTATGATACGTCGACACGTGGCACGGCCCAACAGAGGCCCATTCCTGTGAGAAGGACGGCCAATTTGACTTGGTCAAAAGGTGGCGGGTCGGCCCATGGAAAGCATGTTAACGGCTTGTTCACATATAGCCCATTTACAGCCCGCTAACCCAAGGACCGTTACGCCCTATCCGAAATAGGCCTAATAGCGTCATCTGGGCCATCCAATATGATTCCAGCCTGTTTTCACTTCTGGCCCATGTATGACCCATGACGTCTTTCGCCCCATATGAGGCCCTTTGTAACTCTTGGCCTATTAACGGCCCGTGGTGAAATTGGCCTGTAATGAAGAGTGTATCACTTTACACTCATTAACGGGCCATGGTAAACTGGCCCGTAATAAACAGTGTATCACTTTATACCCATTGACAGCCCGTTATTCCGTTGGGCCATTTCCAGCCCATGTTATCTTTCGGCCTTCTCAGAGCCCATTTATTCTTGGGCTCATTTCCAGCATTCGTTTACTTATGGCCTAGTACTGTCATTTTCTGCTTGTGGGCCAAATTCAGCTCGTGGTTACAGACGGCCCGTTTGTGGTCCGTTAATACGTTGGGCCGTTTTCATAGCGTCATGAAATACGGCCTATTAACGATGGCCCGTTATGGTCGGCCCATGAACGGACGATTCCAACTCTAGCCCGTTTATGGCCATAATGCGGTCTGTTTGGCCCATGTTTGTGTCGATCATCGACCGTATAAGGCCCATTGATGATATGGCCCGTAGAAGTCCCATTGTTTCTACGGCCCGTAGAAGGCCCATTGTTTCTACGGCCCGTATAAGGCCCATTGTTTCTGCGGCCCGTAGAAGGCCCACTGTTTCTACGGCCCGTAGGAGGCCCAGTGTCACTACAGTAAATATTAGCCCATGGTTATTGTGGCCAAGTTTTAAAAAATAGGTTATTGCAGCCACTAGCAAACCGCAGAAAAAGAACTGCAATGACTACAAGCAAACAAATAAACAAGACAACAAGGAAATAAATAAGCAAGCAACTAACACTAGGCTATCACGGCTATTACACATATTACATCCACTAGGCATCAAAGTTCGCGACCAGTGCAAATATAGGGAACAACGGAGCATATCATATACACTAGTTGTAAAAGTTGGTGACCAGCGCAAATAAACGCCGCAGCAAAACAAATCCAGAACTGAAACCACTTCAGAAGATGTCAAAGAAACAATATCCTGGGTACCCATAATGCTGGCAAGATGCTTAGCAAGCTTATTAACTTTCTCTTGTTTGGTGCTTAAATCCTCCAGCACTTGCTGTTGCACCAGGAAATATGCCTATGAATTCTGCAGGGACCTCCTCAATCCTTTAGCTTCCTGTCGCAGCACATCTGGTCGATGTCTTTCAACTTGAATTTGAGACTCAAGAAGAGGAACTGATTCAGGCAGCGAGTTCGAAGAGCTTGTGCGAGCAGTAGTGGCCAGTAACTTGAACACTACATCAAGACAGGACTTTTGGGTTCTCTCACTATCGTCAAGATAGTTTTTATCAGCTTTCTTGGAGACCAACAGGGATGTCTCACTATCTTGAACCTTATCTGCATTACTTCCTTTACCATTGTATAACGCGGTATTGTTCTCCAATATTTTGTCCGTATTCTAAAAGAGAAACAAGCAGACACATCACAGGTTTACCATGTTGTATATGAAACTCATTTTGGTAAATGAGTTCAGTAGTAAAGTGGACAGGATAACAGCATGAAACAAACATATATCTATGTACCATGGTCACTTTATGGTCTATATCATTCTAGTTTTTATTGCCAAATCAAGATAGAGACACAGTTCAAATAATATTTGTTCAAGACAAAGCAGAATAGACAGAATATAAGTGTGGGAAACTATAGAGCAATAACAACACTTGTAATGTGCATGACATGAGAACATAATTGTTTATTCAATTGAAACTGAAATCAACATAGAGCAAGTTACAATAGCAAACCAGTTAAAGAAACAGGTTTAAAACATACCTGTTGCGACATTGGAGTTTCAATTCCATCCTTCAAATTTGAAAATAGTTGATATGAGTAAATACAGTAATACAAGAGCAAAGGAGTATGAACCATAGCTACAGAACCTGACCTGAGAATAAATCTTCTTCTCCTTTAAGCGTTGAGTTGGGATTCGGAATGGTGGTCCTCGTGCTTTGGGCACTGCGGTTCCCGTACTAACTGCTCGTGTTTGGGTGCTCTATGGTGGAGACGGTGTTGTGTCAATTGGAACTTGGTTACTATCTGTCGGGGTTTTGTATAAAGGGGTGTAGCTGGTTCTCTGTCCAACTAGCTAGGAGTACAATCTGTGGGAGTCTGGGTTATGAGTGGTGGATCTGGTCATTGGGCAAGTACAACCGTGGTTCTATCTGCATCAACTGGTAGCACTATCTTTTCTGAAGACGGTGTTGTTACTCCCTTAGATACTGCCATCACCCTCTCCAATTCAAATGGCTGATAAACAAGAAAAGTAATTGAAAGTACAAACATTGTATGATAGACAGGTGCAATGGATAGTGGGGAATAAAAGAGGGCATGAAATAATTCATATTTATGTTGTCTAACCAAACACGATAGCATGACACAATTTCACATATATGATGGCTAACTAAACAGGATAGCATAACACAATTTCACATTATGATGGCTAACTTAAAAAGATGGAAAGACATAGTTCAAAATATGAGACTATGTAAACAGGATGACATGGTATAACTATATAATGTGTTTATTAATTAGGTTGGCATGCCATAATTCACATATATTCACGTATAGAATGCCATAATTCAAAATATGATGCATGTAAACACTAAACAGGATGAGATGATATAACTATACGATGTCTTTATTAAATGGGTTTCCATGCCATAATTCAGATAGATGATGTGTATGTACCGTGTAAACATGATGGCATGATATAATTCAAATATATGATTTATATAGTAAGCAAGTAAGCAGATGGAATCCATATATGATGTAAAAACTAAGCAATGCAACACAACATGCATGAAATTGGTAATATAACCCTGCCAAGTTTGAGCATAGACCTCAGGGGGGAAATAGGACTGGTCATCACTCTCTGAATCCTCCTCCGAGGAGATCTCTGTAACCAGCAAGATGTCTGCTTCAGTAGGTAGCATTGTCTGCTCTGAATACCTTGTTTTCACTCCAGATACTTCCATCACCGCTTCAAATGACGGATGCACAGGTAGAGTAGTTGAATATACAAACGTTGTTGACAAATGGAACACGTAATACAAAAAAATGATAGCATGATATAATTCACATACATGATGATTGGCTAAACAACATGGCATTGCATAATTCACATATATAATGCCTTTGCAACAAGATAGCATTGTATAACTCACATATATAATGTCTTGCAACAAGATGGCAATGCATAATTCACATATATGGTAATTAGACACTGAACAGGTGGCATTCACACAAAGCATGTCTAAACTAATCAAATGACATAGCAATGCGAGACACCATACGCACGATATGAACAACGTAACCCTGCCAAGTTAGAGCATACACCTCGGGGGGGGGGGGGAATAGGACTGGTCATCTATCTCTGAATCCTCCTCTGAGGAGCTATCCGTAACCAGCGAGATATGCGATTCGTCAGATAGCATACTCTACTATGAAGAACTTGTTTTAACTCCAGAATTTGCCATCACCGTGTCAAATGGTTGATGCACACGAAGAGCAGTTGAATGTACTAACATTGTTGACAAATGTAATATGTAATGAAAAAAAAGGATGGCCTAATATAATTTACATATAAGATGACTGGCTAAGCAGGATGGCATTGAAAATTCACATATATGATGCCTGGCTAAACAAGATGGCGTTGCATAATTCACATAAATGATGAACGAACTAAATAGATGGCATTCGCACAAAGGATGTCTAAACTAAGTAGATGACATATTTGATGTATAAAGTAAGCAATGCAAGGCACCATATGCATGATATAACCAACATCAGCATGCCAAGGAAGAGCGAAGACCTCAGGGGGTAAATAGGAGTTGTCTTCTCCTTCTGAATCCCCCTCAGAACAAATATCTTCCTCTCGATTACAATTCGAAATGCATGGAGGGGGGCTGCCTTTGCGCCTACCATGGAGCGACGTCTACATGAAATTTTATTGCCATGCAAGGCTCGTCTGTTTTGCTCTACATGTTCAGTTCCATTGTTTACAATAACTGTCATGCATAGGAATAAAACATAGTGAGATTATGTAAGGAGTGCATGCAGAAATCCAGAGTGATGGTAGCAACCTGTGGATAGACCCAAAACCAATAATAGTAGGCAGATAATGGCTTCAGTTAAAAATACAGATAATGGCTTCTTTACTGTTTGTTTCCACCCAACATGAAACTCATAGTAGACACCGGAGATTAACCAGATAGTAGATAGATTATATTGATTGCAGCCCCGATATGTACCCCACAACCATTTAAAAACTCAAGTTTGACCATTAAATTGGAGCTGACTCAGAGTCTAATTGGTGAACAGGACAATAAAGTAGCATGTAATATTAAGCGATGCATAACGTAAGCAGACACGAAAGAGTGTGACCTCTCTTGCGGATCCGTGTAGTACTCGAGGTCATCTGCTCGGTTGAAGATGGTAATGAAGTTTTCATGGCTGCCGGCGGCGGGGAAGATGATCTAAGGCAGCGAAAGACAGTCTGGAGGCCGGATCCCTGCTATGCTAGACCCTTTTGTCGTTGGAGCAGCTGAGCTGGGGTGGGCGACGGCGCAGCAGGAGCGGTACAAACCACGCAAGGTTTTCTTTGACAACTATCTGTAAGAGAAGTAATTCTATAAGGGCTCGTTTCAATTGGAGGATGTCGGCGTTCTGGGAACGGGGGTCCCCAGACTTGCCTGCCTGCGGCCTGCGACATGGCTCAAGTGGTGGCCCAGTACGGCCCATCTTCATCAACTCAAGCTCAAGACCCTCGCGAGGGGCCAAGCCTCGCGGGGAGGACAACGCAAGGCTTCCTCAGGAACGGCCTCACCAGGCCGGCTCGCGAGGAGGCGAAGAGGTCAAGGCAAGGGTACCTCACGAGGTGCTTGTGACGCAAGCCATGACGATCGAGACCAGGCAGGCGCCAGGCGGGAGCCGGCCTGCGCAGTGTCCTTGCTTCCTCTTTGGTGCAAAGGGGGCAAGCGCAGGTGCGGAGTACCGAGGCATCAAGTAAAGGTTACAATTTCGGTGCAACGAGACCAAGGCCAGCAGAGCGGCAGGACGGAGGTCACCGTGGAGCCCAAGGCGGCGTCATTGCCAGTGACTTTTGGCAGCCGAAGACCAACTTTAGTCAGGATAACTTGTATTAGATGTTCCCCTTCAAAATGGCCGTTGTTGCCGCCCTTCCCGCTCAATATTTGGGAAGAGGACCAGGGCCTCTATATATAGAGATAGCCACCACAGTAGAAGCCATCTAGATCTCACCTAGAGCCAACAGAGACGGAGCAATTCCTCTCCAATCACATCACCACAAGAACACCCCTCATGAGGCTGTTCTTCCTTTCTACTGTTCATCATCACCCCTTGGGGCAATCCACCACACCACACACTGGATTAGGGTATTACACCACAACAGTGGCCCGAACCAGTATAAACCTTGTGTCCCTTGTGTTGTTCATCGTGTAGGGGTATTACACCACATCACGCGCACCCCAGAGTTCGAACCTTAAGGGTTTTGCCGGAACCCGATATCCGACATTTGGCGCGCAAGGTAGGGGAGCAACGGAATCTTTCTTCCGCTGTTCCGCGTTCGATCGTGCGTGGCATCCATGTCTGACGCTCGCCGAGCTCGTGCCGAGCGTCGGGCTGCTCTAGACGCCCGCGTCGCCATGACGGCTCCCGCCGGTGGGTCTCCCCGTCGTTCTCCGTCCCCTGCCACCAACACTGCCACCGGCCCGGCGGGGAACGAGATGCAGGCTTCGTCGCTGCATCCCTCGGTGTGGCGGGAAGGCCGCACCACCACTCCGTCGCTGACTCCAGCTGGTTCATCATCCCACGCCCGTCGCGCTCCCATGGATGCGCATGCCGCGTTGCTCTTGGCACATGAGCTCCTGCCCAACCGCCCCATCGACGACCTCTACAAGGAGTGGCTCGCTCGCATCACCGAGCTCGTCAGCGCCGCAGGGGGCTCCCCTACGCCGTCCCTCTCGCTGCCTCGCCCTTCGTCCTGCGTGGGTAATGCAGATCAGGAGGTGCCTCCGCCACCTCCTCCCCTAGAAGGCGCCCTGGCTCCAAGGCGCGCGGCCCCAGGACGAGACCCATCGCGTCCGGTGCCCGCGCAACAAGAAAGGAGCTCCCAAGAAATCCCTCGTCCCCAAGAAGGCGCTTGCGTGCTTCCTGTACCAGCACGCCATGACCGCATCCCTGCGCCAGCACGTCAAGACCCCGCCCTGCCCCTAGTGGCGGCGCGTGGGAATCCTCAGGAGTAAGCCCCGCGTCCGCAAAGGGCTTTGGTTGCCACCGCAGGCTGCCGCGCCATCACCGCTGAGTTATGCAGTGTTGCCTGGCCGGGTAAGTTCAAGCCGGATCTGCCTCCTCACTACGACGGCACTGTCGATCCCGTGAAGTTCTTGCAGCTCTACGAGTTGCACATCAAAGCGGCCAACAGAGATAAGAAGGTCATGGCAAATTGGTTTCCCATGGCGCTCAAAGATGGTGCCCGCACCTGGCTCCTAAACCTGCCTCCCAGCACGATCTCCTCTTGGGATGAGAGGTGCACCCGCTTCATCGCCAACTTCCAGGGCACTCGTGACCGTCCTCCGGTCGTGGGTGACCTGCACCGCATCAGGTAGCAACCTGGAGAGACCCTGCAGAAGTACATCCAGCGCTTCAACAACGTCGCCTCAAGATTCCCAAGGTGACCGAGGAGGCCATCATCTCAGCGTTCTCTGATAGCGTCCGCGACGTCAAGATGAAGGAGGAACTGGCAATCCACGAGGATCTGTGCACATCTCTGGAGCTGTTCAACCTGGCGACCAAGTGCGCAAGGGACGAGGAAGGATGCCTCTCCCTTCTCGAGCTCCAAGCTGCTGACCCAGAAGAGAAGAAAGCCAAGGCCAAGGACGTGAAGCAAAAGGGAGCAGCCGTGCTCACAGCAGAGCCGGACATGAAGCACGGCAGGGACCAGCCGAAGTCGTCCAAGGGCAGCTGATACTACATGTACCACAACCTCCACACCCACAACACCAACGAATGCCAAGAGCTCAGGGTCGTGTGAGAAGGACGTATCGGTCGACGCCCCGAGCGCAACGATCGGGGCTACGGTCGAGGAGGAGGAAGAGGTGGAGGACGATGGGACGACCGTGGCCCTCACCAAGGGTGGCGTGACCGACCTCGCGAGGACCATTGGCAGGACCAGCCTCGCGAGGGGGCTTAGAGGGATCAGCCTCGCGAGGATCGCCCGTAGGGAAACGCATGCCTTCCTCCTCTGCCGCCACCGCCAAGGAGTAATGACGACCATCATCAGCACGAGGGGCTGGGGGCTTCCAGGAGCCACATGCTATCGCTTGCATCTTGGGCGGTGCACAGGCCCCCGCCTCTCAGTGCATCTTCAAGCAGTTTGCTCGCGAGGTGAACACAGTCATCCCCAAGCTCGAGGCCACGCGCCCTCTCAGGTGGTCCACGTGTGCCATCACGTTCAGCTCAGTGGATCAACTCAAGTGTGCGGCTACAGCTGGGGTCCTCCCAATTCTTTGTTCCCTAGTCATCAGCAATGTGCATGTTACCAGGACCCTCATCGATGGCGGCGCGGGACTCAACATTTTGTCCGTCAAGATGTTCAACAATTTCCAAGTGCCATAATACCAGCTTCAGCCGACCAAGCCTTTCTCAGGAGTCACTGACGGTTCCACCACCCCGATAGGGCAGGTCCGCCTCCCTGTCACCTTTGTAGAACACAAGAACTACCGTACCGAGCTCATCGACTTCGACATTGCCCACATTCGCCTGCCATACAATGCCATCCTCGAGTATCCAGCCCTGGCCAAGTTCATGGCAGTGGCTCACCATGGTTACAATGTCCTCAAGATGCCAAGAAGCGGCGGAGTCATCACAGTCCCCTGCGAAGAGAAGGATGTTGTGTGCTCTCTCGAGCGTGCCTTCCAAGCTGCATCAGTCGAGGACCCAGACAGCAAGAGCAGGAACCCTCTCGAGGTAGTTTCCAGGAAGAAGAAGACATAACCCAGCTCAAGGCCTCAGGAGGCAGGCATCTCCGGAGGCACCGCGACAAGATCTGCACCCATCCAAGGGGCGCCTCCCTCCATCGCATAGGAAGGCACGCCTGGCGCCCTCCTCGGGCAAGGCTCAGGGGCTCTCTCCTGGAGGGCCTCAGAGTTTGCCAAGATCACAAGGGAAGCGCTCGGGCACCACTTGGAGGCGTGCTTTGCGCCATGTTTCCCTCAGGAAGGCATGAGGCAAGGAGGGTCCAACCCTCAGGAGTTCATCAACAAGGTCACTCAGGAGCTGCAGGAATCGAGAGTCATGTGCGGCCATCGCCGCCTACCCCGTGTAGCTCCCCATCCAGGCGAGGATGGCGGGCTGCGCATCTGCATCGACTACCCAGGGCTCAACCGAGTCGTGTCTCAGGAGCGTTTCTAGCCTTCGCGCATGGGACGTTGTGAGGGTCCTCCTCACAGCTACGTTTTCATGTCTTTCGGTCTGCCGAACGTGGCTGCTGCTCACCAGCGCCTCATGCGGAGCATTCTGGAAGCTCAGGAGGTCAGGCACCGCGCGTTCGTGGTGGAGATGGAGATGGACCTTGAGGAACCGCCCGGACCCCTAGAGCCTCCCGAGGCTCAAGGCTCCGGAGGCTCGTGAGGGTCGGCTACTTCACCGCGCATGGTCAGCTACTCCAACACCCGCTCCGCAATGATATCAGGTGACATCTTTCGAGTTTCATTTCAGCTGGGAGCACCCTCAGGTCTGCATTATTCCCAGGTCGTGCGGGTCCGTCCCTGTGGCATGTATCCGTTTTGCTTGTCTTTAATTCACTTTGCTGGGGGTGCCCCTCGGGCTGCATCATCCCCAAGCCACTGGGGCCTGACCTAGTGGCGTGTATCTTTCCTGCATCTATCTAAGCTTATTTGCTCTTCATGCTTAATTTGCCTACGATTATCATCTCCCGCCTATCGCGGTCCCTTCTTTCTCCCTCATGCAAATAGCTTGCACGTTAAAAGGGGGCTGCCTGAGCATCACAACTCAGGACCTCTTACTGGCTCTCCAGCCCTCATCCCTGGCCTTGTCCTCGGCATCGTGACCTGGCATACCAGTGGTGGCTGAGCTTGCTCGAGGGCCGGGACCTAAGGACGTAGAGCATTTGCATCTAACCACCTTGTAGGAACACTCAGCCGCCCAAGGCTAAAGATCAGCCGCAACCTGCCTTGAGGTAGGGCCTCGTGAGTGCCACACTGGCTCACGAGTGCTCAGATACACCTCGTCTAGCCCTACTGTGCTGACCACGTGTCACGGAGGGGCTGTACACGCCCCAGGGGCTCCTCCCGGAGGGGGCCCCCTCCCACGTACCAGTGGAAGCACCATGCTCCGTGCTGGCTAACGACACTGCCGAGGAGCGGCTATGCCCGTACACATACGGAAGCACTATGCTCCGCGCTGGTGATAAACAACTGAGGGCAGCCCACGGCTGTATCAACCTCAGGGAGCCCAGAGCTTAGTGTCCAGCCTCATTGCAACGCCTCCTCCCGGGAGCGCCACGCGAGGGGGCTAGACACGGGGGCTGCGCCCGAGCGGACGCCACCTCAGCCAGGACCCTCGGACCTGGTCGTCGTGTGCCCTTCCCCGAGCGGAGCCAAGGTATGAAGACCGTTTGAGCGTTAAGGAGGACTCCTGAGCATCGCGACTGAGGAGCCTAACTGGTCACGTAGCCCCTCACTCCTTAGTTCCGAAAGGCTAACGACGGTTGAGGTATACGCGGGGCCGGGCCCTGCCGACGTAGAACGACAGATCTACTCCTACACCCCCTCCCTATTTGCTGTTTGCATGTCAAGGGGGACTCCTGAGCATCACGACTCTGGAGCCTAACTTTCCACGTAGCGCCTCACTCCTTAGTCCCGTCCTGGTGATCCGGTCGGGGCTAACAGCGGCTGAGGTATGTGCGGGGCCGGGTCCTGCCGACGTAGAACACAAAGCAAATAGGAAGGAAACCGCAAAATCTCGCAAATTCAGAAGCAAATATTACAAACCATAAATTGTCCTCATGATACCAAACACAAGTTTAAACGCCTCCACGAGGCACGGTGCATGTTGCAGGAGTTGAAATAGGAAAGAAGCCGCGAGGAGATCACCCTTGGGCAGTGCCGCCGCTCGTGGTGGGGTCGTGCTTGTCAGCTCCACCTCCCGAGGCCGCGGAACCAGCAGTACCTGCCTTGGGCCCAGTGGCGAAGGCGCGGAACTTCGCCAGCAAGGCCTCCTCTCTGCCCTTCACTGCCTCAGCAGCGGCGGCGGAGCGCTTGGCGTCCACATGCTCCGGCAGGTCGTCAAGCTTGGCGTCGGGGTTGCGAAGGTAGACGTGGCTGAGGATCCGTGTTAGCGTTGCGGAGGAAAGGACGCGAGCTTCAACCTCGGCCATGGGGCCGATGCCGGTCATGACCTCCTCAAGCGCCTCGACCAGGAAGGGAAGCAGCTTGGCGGGGCCGTCCGTGGCTCCGGCAAGCGGCTTCTCGAGGCCATTGTCATAAAGCGACTTCAGCGCCTTGCGAGATCTCACCTTGTAGTCCGTGAAGGCCGCGCAATCCTCGGCCAAGACGTTTTCCTTGGAATCCAGCTCAATCCTCTCCGCCTTTAGCATCTGCTCCAGTGTCTTCAGCCAGCCGCGATCAGCTGAGAGCTCGGCGTCGCGGTCCCTGACGGCGGCTTCCCGAGCCTTCATCTCTTCCTCCTTCGCCTGACGGTCGCGAACCTCCTTGGCGAGCTCATCATGCAAGCCTCGCAGCTCGTCCTCAGGCGCCTTGCAATGGCCCCAGACAGTTGAAGCATCCTTCAACGCCGCGTCACGAGCGGCTATGGCCTGGGAGGTGACTTGCTTCTCCTCCTCGGAAGCTGTCACAGCCTAGCTCAGCGCCACTCGGACGGAGGCGTCAGAGCGAACCCAGCCAGAGACCAGCTCTAGGCGCCCGGCCACCAGGCGGGGGTTGGCGCCCTGGAGATCTTCTCGCAGCCGACTCAGCTCATCGGCGGCACGGTCCAAGTCGGCAGAGGGGGCAGAGGAGACAGGAACCGGTGGAGTAGGAGGAGAAGACGGCAGCGTGATCACGGCTTGAGAGGTCGGGATCTCCTGAGCCTTGGCAACCTCGGCGACAGCGTCAAGCGCAGGTGCCTCCAGAGTCAGCGGGGCCATGGGGGCTAGCCCCCCAAGAGTGTCCCTCCTGGCCTCACGAGGACGATCGGGCAGGGGAGGTGCGAGCTCCACTGCCTCCCCCTCCCGCAGGTGAAGGCACGGCCACAATAGACGAGCTTGCCCCGAGTGGGGCCACCGAGTCCCCCTTCAGCCTCTTCGCCACAGGCGGCGGCCTACCCAAACAATGGAGGATGTCAAGCCCTGGCAGCAGAAACGAGAGCAAAGCAGAGTTCGAGTACTTATTGGTTAGTCGCGGCGAGCTCTAACGGCCTCCTGCCGAGCTTAAAGCCCGAGAGCCTCTTGCGGGGCGCAGCCTCGGGAGGTCCGGCAGCGGAGGAGGGCGCACCAGAAGGGTAGGAGCTGGCTTCGGGCAGCACCAGGTCTGGGGTAGACCCTCTAGAGATCAACCCCGACCTGTCCTTTTTCGGGATCATTTGCGAGTCCTCTACCCCTCGCCTGATGTCGGCCTCGTCGTCGTCCGGCATGGAGCGAAGGACGCTGGACCTGCGCTAGGGGGAACTCTCCCCCGTCTCCTTGGTGGTCACCGCCGAGTCGCACCCCTCCTCTTCGTCATCTTCCTCTTCTCCCTCGCCGGAATCACCGGAGGACAACTCCACCATCATCGTTGCCGCCTGGCCCTCAGGAGCCACCGTCAGAACCATACCCTCCCAGTCAAAGGTGGGCATGGCGTCCACCACCCGCTCCCAGTCGTCGCGAAGGAACAAGGGGACAGGAGCCCCCTCCGGGCTTGCCACGTCCTCTCCGACCAGGAAGCGGAGAGCTGCGGTCAGATGTTCATCAGCCAGGGCCTCCGAGTTCAGGCGGAGGTTGGTTTCTGCATGCTCGAGCCTCCACAACGGGCGCGAGTGCGCCTGAAGTGGAGCCACCCGATGCGCCAAGAACTCCCTCAAGAGCGTGGCCCCGGTAAGTGTCGTAGGGAACGAACACCTATGGGGCAGGGCCCCTTTCGGTCCGGCAAGGGAGCGGAGAGCGCACGAAGAGCAGATCGAGGCGAAGCACGCGAGGGATTTTACCCAGCTTCAGAGCTCTCCGGAGAGATAAAACTCCTACTGCTGCTTTGTGATGGTATTATGTTCTTGCTCAAAGGCGTGAGCGTTCTGTGTTTTCGAAGGAGTCGAACCCCCTATACGTTGCGCATGGGCCTCCTTTTATAGGCTAAAGGGGTCACCGACAGGTGGCAACGCAGAGAGGGTATAAAAAGTAAAAGAGGGTCGGTACAACCGCTATCTCTGATGCCCCTCCTAATTTCGACGGGGACAAGGGCATTTAATGCCCGTCAGGTCGCCCAAACAGTGCAGGAAACGACCGTTAGGGGCACCACCTATCGCCACGATGGCCTTCTCGTCATCTCCACTTGCCACCTCGCAGCGCTTGGCTGCACAGCCACCTGCCACGTGCGCCAGGAACGATCCTGTGGCGACACGTCGTCGGATGCGCTGGAGCGTGGGCGTAGAGTGGTGGCTTCGCCGTGGCAAGCGGCTTGCCGCGGTCGTTGTCTTATTGCACCCGAAAGCTTGTCGCTTGCCGGGTCTTGCCGGGACGCGCGGTGCGTCGCGGCAAGTTCTTCGCAGTGCCTTGGTTGGCCTTCCCGGCAAGCTCCTCTTGCCGGGCCTTGTCCTTCCCGGCGAGCTACTCTTGCCGGAGTCTTGTCTTCTCAGTCAAAACACTTTGTTCTTGAATGGCATCAATATGAGCTACGGAGGATCTTGGCGGACGCCCGGCAAGCCCGCCCTTCGGTGTCTTCTCGCCTGCCGTGCACGCTTTGGGATACTAAGGTACCCCTACTTTAGTACACCGACAGGAGCCCCCGGACCTGGGCCACACATGGTGCCGAGCGCTGTTCGGCCAGGCCCAAAATAGGGCACGGGCACTCGCGGCCTGGGTCCATACCAAATCTAACTCCGTATCCACCGCGCCCTCCCGTAACGGCACGCGTCAAACACGGCGTCGTGGGAGAGATCGTGGGAAATTCTTTAATCAAGAAAGGCGTAATGTTCGCCTCTCCTCTTTATAAGAAGGGGAAACAGGGGCCGTTCCCCCACCTTCGCCACTTGCGGTTTGTTGGTGTACTAAACTAGGGGTACCTTAGTATCCCGAACTTGTGCACGGGCAGTCGCAGCGCCCCGCGGCAAGGCTTGCCGGGCGTCCGCCAAGATCCTTCGCTATTCCTATTACTGCCATTCAAGAAAACGTGTTAATTGTGAAGACGAGGCTCCGACAAGAGAAGCTTGCCGGGAAGGACAAGACCCCGGCAAGAGGAGCTTGCCGGGAAGGCCAACCAAGACCCGGCGAGCGGCAAGCTTGCGGATGCGACAAGACAGCGAACGCGGCAAGGCGCTTGCCGCGGCGAAGCCACAACTCTGCGCCCACGCTCCAGCACATCCGACGACGTGTCGCCACAGGATCGCTCCTGGTGCACGTGGCGGGTAGCTGTGCAGCCAAGCGGTGCGAGGTGGCAAGTGAAGATGACTAGAAGGCCATCGTGGCGATCGGTGGCGCCCCTAACGGTCGCTTGCATTGTTAGCGACGACGGGCATTAAATGCCCTTGTCCCCCGCCGAGTTAGGAGGGGCATCGTTGATAGCGGTTGTACCAACCCTGTTTTACTTTTTACCCTCTCTCTACGCTGTTACCTGTCGGTGACCCTTTAGACTATAAAAAGGAGGCCCATGCGACGAGAAGGGGTTCGACTCATTCAAAACTACAACACACCTCGCCTCGAGCAAGAATAGAATAGACACACAAAGCAGCGAGAGGAGTTTTATCTCTCGGAGAGCTCCGGCCGGGTAAAATCCTCGCTTCCGCCTCAATCTGCTCTTCGTGTGCCCTCCGCTCCCTTGCCGGACCGAAAGGGGCCCTGCCCCATAGGTGTTCGTTTCCCACGACATCTTTGGCGCGCTAGGTAGGGGAGCGTCGAGGTTGTGTGAGCCTGATCCGGCGTCTGCGCGCGCTACATCAACATCTTCATCGACATGCCACCGAAGAAGAAGGCTTCGGAGGTGGCCGCTCCGTCTACGTCTATCCTACCGCCACCGGAGCAAACGGGCGGTGGGGTGGACGCCGGCGGAGGAGCGGGCGCTAACGGGGGGACTCACGTCGTCACCAGGTCCAAGGACAAGGCCCCGCAAGCTTCAGCGTCTGTACATCCACCGCACCCCTCCCCGGAGGTGCAGGATCGACAATGCCACAGTGCTCCTAGCACCGTGCTCGCGTTAGAACATGGCCAAGACGGCGGATCGCGGGACGCTCAAGGCCAACATGCACGTCAACACGCTGGCACAAGCGCAATACGGTCGCCTGGACGAGATGTTGCTCCTTCTAACACTGTTAGAAGTTTGAGCATATCCCGCACCTCGCGTCGTTCGCTGCCGCCGCCCATGACTCCAGAGGTAGCGCCGCCCGAGCTTCTGGATTAGATTACCCTCCGCCGCATAAGATCGACGATCGAGGGCCACCATTCGAGCCTCATCGGCTTCGCTTAACGGCGACAAGCCCCGCAACCGAAAGCACATCGAAGCCCCGCAAGACGCCCAGGCGCAAGCCGACGCCGACAAGACCGCTGGGGGTGCCACCACCGTGCACTCCCCGCCCCAAAGGCCAAGATTGCCGACTCGCCGGGCCAACCTCGACACCGACTCCACCGCATCGTTGGACCAGCGAGCTCGCCGCGATCAACGCCAAGTTCTCCAAGAACGACGACACAAAGACGCTCGTACTCGCATCGAGCGCTGAAGAGAAGTGCGACGTCAGTCAGACCAGCGCGCTGGGCCCACTGTCGATATGCATGCGCCAGAGGAACCAGCGACTTGTCAGTCTGTGATAGGTTGCCCTGCGTTCACTCGTGAGCTGCGGCAGTCCATGGGGCCCAAGACCAAGAATTTCAAACCAGCGTACCCAAGAAGTACGATGGCGGGATACATCCGTCGGAGTTCCTCGGCGTCTACACCATCGCGGTGCAGGCTGCCGGGCGCGACGAGAAGATCTCGCCAATTACTTCTCGGGGTGCTCAAGCCAACGCCGAGTCTTGGCTCATGCACTTGCCGGACAACTCCATCTCTTCATGGGCGACTGTGCCATCGCTTTGTCGGCGCCTTCACGGCGACCACAAACCCTTGGCCAGAGAGCGATCTTCATCTGCCGCCCGAAGAAGGAGAACCCCGCGCAAGTACATACAGAGATTCAGCCAGTGCAGCGCAACATCCCTGCGTCCACCCTGCGCGGTTATCGGCGTGTTCCATCGAGCGTCGCGTAACCGCAGGATGAGGGAGGAGATGGCGATGTGCAAAATCAAAGATGTCAGCGAGCTATATGCTCGCCGACAAGTGTGCATCGCGTCAAGAGGGGAGGAAACTCCCCGGAGAGAACGCAGGAGCAGAAGGATCTGCCAGTGAGGATGGCCCTCCGGCAAAGAAGAACCGGAGGCGGAATAACAGAAAGAGGAAGGTTAAGGATGTACTAGTGGTCGAGCAGTCCGGCAACGGAGGTGGCGCCGAGAAGGCCAAAGCTGGTGACTCTGGCGAGGCTGTGGTGGCCGCCGACAAGCAGGACGGCTCCGGCAAGCAGTACTGCAAGATCCACCGCACCAAGGGCCATGACCTCCAGGCTTGCAAGAAGGTTTAGCAGCTTGTTGAGCTAGAGAAAGGTGAATACGAGCGCCGCGACAAGGAGAAGTCCCAGGAAGGTGGCAGAGGATCCGGCAAGAAGCGTCCCGCCCGGGGAGGGCGCCGCGGCAAGGCCAAGCAGCAGCAAGGAGATAGGCCTCCCCGCGGCCGCGACAAGGACGAAGACGAAGACGAAGATGACGAGATGGAGGAAGATGAGACCGACGAACAGGAGTTTCAGAAGGCAACAGAGGTTTTGTGCGTTGACGGCGGTGCTTCTCTGCACACCTCGCACCGCCAACTCAAACAGTGGGTGCGGGAAGTGAACGCAGCAGAACCGTCCGTCTAGTCGCAAGCCCCTCGGTGGTCCAAAGACGCCCATCGTCCTTGACGTTGAGGATCACCCTGATCGCATAACTGCGGTCGGGTGCTTGCCGATGTTGGTTTCGCCAACTATCCGCAACCTCAAGGTCACAAAGATGCTGGCTGACGGCGGGGCCGGCCTGAATCTGATCTCTTCCGCGGTGCTCAAGTAGCTCCAGATGCCCGACAGCGAGCTCGAAGAGACCGGCACTTTTCAAGGAATTAACCCGGGAACGAGCAAGCCGAAGGGGAAGATCACACTGCCAGTGACGTTTGGCAGCGAGCTGAATTTCAGGACATAGAGAGTTACCTTTGACGTTGCTGATTTCCCATTACCCTATAACGGGATACTTGGCCGTCCAGCGCTCGCCAAGTTCATGGCAGCCTCTCACTACGCCTATAACGTGCTCAAGATGCCTGGTCCGATAAGTGTTATTTCTGTCCATGGCGACAAGAAAGATGCACTTATCTGTACCGAAAAGATCTACCGGGAAGCAGCAGCCGCAGCAGATCGCAAACCACTTGCGGCTGAAGCTCCCGGGGGGAAGAAGAAGACCAAGTCCGGCAAGAGTAGCTCTGATGCCCACTCCGGCAAGCGCATCTCTTCGGAGTGCTGCGCTACCGTCGAGGACGCACCATCGAGCTCCACCGGCAAGTGCAAGAAGGCGAAGACAGCTTCACCAGAGACCAAGAAAGTGGCTGCCAAGGAGGACGACACTGGTGGTACCTTCACCATCTGTAAGGACCCCGACTCAATGCCACATCGATCTAGCATGTAACACCTCATATCACTTTGCGGCCTCACGCACGGTATCCCCACGGGTGTCGCCTTACCTTTGCCCGGAACCGTTTGCGCCTTTTGGCACACGTATATGATAGTGTTGCTAGCATCCATATGATAAGGAGCCCGGCCGACATGGCTAGTCGTAAACCCAAAGTGGCACAAACTTACGAGGACAGCATCCATGACCCAAAGATCGAACGTGTCGGTCATCACGAAAGTGAATCCAGCTATAGCACTGGGCTAACAGACTCGTGAACCGGGCAGTAGCGGGCTAACAGACTCCGGTATTCATCGCGACATTTCCCGAAGATGCACACGAACGAAGAAGGACACATGCCGCCATCCTAAGTGTTCGGAGCAGTAGCACGCTACCATGGCTCGAAGGAAGCACTAGGAGACATTTCCCGTAAGAGAGGCTACTAAGAATAAACAACTAGATAGTCGATCCCACACATAGCAATACACATTACACGTCGCATAACATGCAAGTATGTGCTGTATAACATGGCATCACAAAGATAACTCAACAACTCATATAGATAAAGGCTCGGAAGAGCCATCATAGCATTATTACAAGCAGGGGTCACATGACCCAACATTGAAAGCAAACAAGCAACAAGCGGAAGCATTACATGTCCGAGTACGACATCTACAAATGAAAAAGGTCAAGAGCCCGACTATCTACAACATCCGATCAAGACCGTAGCTGAGGTACAAGCTACTTGTCGAAGCCCATGAGAATACTAGTAAGACCGAAGTCTCTGCTGCGAAAACATAAATAAAGCACCATGAGTACAAAGGTACTCAGCAAGACTTACATCAGATCCTATCATACATGCATTTGTATCAAGAGGGCAATGTGGGGTTTAGTTGCAGCAAGCCAGCTTTGACTCTGTGGCTATCCTGCTCTACGACTACCAGAGCTTCTTTGAGGTGATATGGAGCACACGAGTCCATTAATCACCACACAATACACTACTATGGATTCATCCCCGTCTCCCTACGAGAAGGCCATCCATAGCGCTCACACTTGTCTTGAGCATTTTAGGGTATCCTCTTCAAGTTGTCTATGTACCATGTAAGCATCCAAGAAGTCCATATCCATGGACCCGCTATTCAATAGATCATGTTAACCCCGCAGGGTGTACTTCTTCACACACGCTCTCCACTTACCGCCATGTACACGCTATGTATCTCGGCAACCTTCAAGCGGAAGCTTTGGCGAGGTGTCGGCCACGACCGACTAACCACACAAGACTCTAGCCCAGTGTTTATCGCCTATTCGGGTTCAATCCGCAAGGAGATCCGGCCGGGTGTCGCCACGGCCCCAAACGATGTGTGCGGGGTTCTCGAGCCCACCATCCGGTGCCACTCAAGACACCAGGCCACGTGTGTTTAGTCTGTCCTAAGCCCACCTCGCCGGGTGCTACTTGGTAGAAAAATAGCACTACCTACAAACACCAGAAACTAGTTGCGACTCTGGGACAGAGACCAAGTTGGTTAATAAGTCGAGAGAGTCAATTAAGGATCCCAATGTGTGGTAGTATCGAGTCATTGGACAACATACATAGAACTCAAGGTGCTTAGGGACGGTTCCAAGAGACAACCCACCATGTACTCCTACATGGCCTCTCACCGCTACCTTTACCAAATCGTGTTCACACACTTCACTCTCAGCATCAGAACATATCGTAACACTCCAATTCATTCCCAATGAATTAGACCTGACACAACTCTAAGCAATAGCAGGCATAGCATGGTAGGAACAAAACATGGGCTCAATCAACTCCTACACATGCTAGTGGGTTTTAACTATTTACTGTGGCAATGACAGGTCATGCAGAGGAATGGGTTCAACTACCGCAACACAAAGTAGCAGATGAATCGTTGTTGTCCTAATGCAATAATTGAGAGCAGGAGCGAGAGAGTAGGATTGTATCGGAATGAACAAGGGGGTTTGCTTGCCTGGTAGATCAACAAGGAAGGCACTGCTCCTCAGACAGGTACTCTGGAACACTCTCCGGAGTAGGACCTATCGAGAAGGAACGGTGCCAACAATTAGAACACAAGCATATGCAACAATATGATGCATGATCATGGCATGTAGATGTGATGCTGTTTGAGCTAATGCAGCTAGCATTCATTTGCTTGAAGTCCATTTGAATCAAGAATTCAAATGCAACTCCAAGCTAAGTCTTTATAAATGCCATTTATGTGTTTTGACCTATACCGCATGTATAAGTTGGTTTGTCATGCGTGAAACTAGTACAGATGGAAAGATTGCATTTTTCTGAAAATTTTTCATATATAAATTATTTCAATCTGAGCTACGGTTGAATTTATATGAATTTTTGAAGTTTTGAACATTTTCTGGAATTTCCTGATTAATTTTAATTCCAGAAAATATATTCTTCTTGCAAGATGACGTCATGCTCAAGTCGGCCAGGCCAGCGGCGCAGATCGGTCAAACCCGACGTGTGGGGTCCACACGCGGTGTCACTGATTAGTTAACAGGGGGTTATTTCTAATCTAACTTAGATTAGTGGCGCTGGGCCCACCGTCGGTGTCTCAAGGTGAACTAAGTGGTGAGGTTAGCTTGACTAATCACGCGCCACGTCGATCCGCCGAGTTTCCGGGGCGACCTCGAGCCACGGCGGAAGTTCGACTAACGAGCTGGAGGCCACGGTTTGGCACACGGAGGCCACCGGCGGGTAGCCCGTGCACGGGCGCATCCAGCCGCGCTCAGGGGAGGCCGTGGGAACAACGGAGCTCGCCGGAGCAGAGCTCGCGGTGCCGGCCGGAGTCGAGCATGAGCAGGGATGCGGCTGCGGTGTGCGAGGGCGAGAACGGAGAGGGGGAGGAGGAGCAACAGCTCACAGCGATCTCGATGGGCTTGACGGCGAGCTCGGGGACGCGCTGGAGTCGGCGGGGCGGTAAAGACGATCTCCGGCGGCCGGAGATGACGACGACGGCACCGAGGACGAAGCGGGGCTCGCCCGGTTGCTTGGCTTGGTGAGGAGGGAGAGGGGGTCGCGGAGGAGCCGTGGAGCTTGTCGGGGAGGCGAGGCCGTGGATGTGGGCGCGGCAACAATGGCCGGTGGCGGCGGTGGCGTTCGGCCGTGCGCGTGAGAGAGAGAGACAGAGGAGGGGATGAGGGCGAGGGAGAGTGCGATAGAGGTCGGGGGCTACGTGGCGACGCCTGGCGTGAGGGGAAGGGGCCAGGCAGGCAGCTGCGTGCCGGCGTGCACGGCGTCGGGCACCGCTTCCCCTCTGCCTACTAGCAAGAGGAGGAAGACGGCTCTGCCCCTGGTGGGCTGGGCCAGAATAGGAATGGGCCGGCCAGAGGCGCCAGGTAGGAGGCCCAGGTAAGTATTTCCCTTTGTTGTTTTCTTTTCTATTTCTGACATTTGTTTTTGAGTTAAAATAAATACTAGCATAATTATGAAAATGTTGAGATTCCTTGTGACCACTGGTTATAATATACCAGAGGCCCTCACCAATTTCCAACATTTTCGGAGCCTTCAAAATATTTATATTATTTTAAGCAGCTCTAATTCAAATACATATGGGTTCATTCAAAAATGCAAAATGTTTAGCAAAAATGTGCATCACCTCTGGTTGTTGTTTGCAACATTTTCCAAAGACCATGGACATTTTTGAAAAGCATTTTGGGTTAATTGAAATTCCATTTTTAATTTGCACCTATTTGAATTTGCTTTGGTGCTAGGGTTTGAAACATTCCCCATTTCAAATTCATTTGGAACTTAAACATGATGCACAAAGCAAGCCTAGATCATACCATAACTAGGGACGTGACAACTCTCCCTCACTTGAAAGAATCTCGTCCCGAGATTCAGGGGTCGACGAAAGAAAGCGGGGTACTCCAGTCGAAGACAATCTTCTCGCTCCCAAGTAGCTTCTCTCTCGGAATGATGAGACCACTGAACCTTGAGAAACTTGATGTTATGACGTCGAGTGGCACGCTCTGCTTGATCAAGAATGCGAACTGGATACTCTCGATATGTGAGGTTATCTTGGAGATCAAGCGCTTGTGGTCCACTCATGGATAGGATCCGAGAAGCAACGCCTGAGTTGAGAGACGTGGAAGACATCATGAACTCGAGAAAGATGTGGGGGTAGTTCCAACTGGTAGGCAACCTCTCCTCGTTTAGCAACAATGCGAAAAGGACCAATGTAACAAGGAGCCAACTTGCCCTTGATACCGAAACGATGGGTACCCTTCAAAGGAGTAACCCGAAGGTAAGCTTTGTCGCCAACTTCATAAGTCATATCCTTATGATGACGATCATACTGGCTCTTTTGGCGAGACTGGGCTGTTTTCAAATTCTCACGAATGATGCGAACTTGCTCTTCTGCCTCCTCGATCATGTCCGGTCCAAAGAATTGTCTTTCACCGGTTTCTGACCAGCTCGAAGGTGTTCGACATCTTCGTCCATACACAATCTCAAAAGGAGCTTTCTTGAGACTGGATTGATAGCTATTGTTATAAGCAAACTCGGCAAAAGGAAGACATTTCTCCCAATCCATACCGAATGAGATAACGCAAGCTCTAAGCATGTCTTCGAGAATTTGGTTGACCCTTTCCACCTGACCACTCGACTGAGGGTGGAAAGCGGTACTGAAGGAAAGATGGGTTCCCATGGTAGTTTGGAAACTCTCCCAGAAATGAGAAGTGAAAAGACTGCCACGGTCTGAAATGATATCTAGTGGAACACCATGAAGTGACACTATTCGAGAAATATATAGGTCAGCGAGCTGACTAGCAGTGATGCTCTCTCGAACAGGTAGGAAGTGCACCACTTTGGAAAGACGATCAATGACTACGAAGATAGCATTATTCCCTCTCTTGGTCCTGGGAAAGCCGGTGATGAAGTCCATACCAACTTTATCCCATTTCCATTCAGGAATAGCTAAAGGCTGAAGGGTGCCAGCAGGTCTTTGATGCTCTGCCTTAACGCAACGACAAACGTCACATTTAGCAATGAACTCAGCGATTTCTCTCTTCATCCTAGTCCACCAGAACCTCTGGCGTAGGTCCTGATACATCTTAGTACTACCGGGATGAATCGTGAGAGGAGATTCATGCGCCTCCTTAAGAATCAGTTGTCGAAGATGCTGCTTCTTGGGGACCACCAGACGGTTCTCGAAGAAAACAACACCTCGATCATCAACAGAGAAACAACCAGCAACCCCCTTATTCACATTATCCTTGATTCGAGAAATACCCGTATCATACTGCTGGCTAGTTATGATCTGATCCTCAAGAGTAGGTTTCGCCACCAAGGTAGAAAGGAATCCGTGAGGAGCTATGTGAAGGTTAAGCTTACAAAATTCCTCATGGAGAAGTGGTTGGCCCTGCTGTAACATGAGATTGTTGCAATAGGATTTACGACTTAGCGCATCAGCCATGACATTGGCTTTGCCTGGAGTGTAAGTAATTCCTAAGTCGCAATCTGAGATCAACTCCAACCAACGTCTTTGCCTAAGGTTCAAATCTGGTTGGGTGAAGATATACTTGAGACTCTGGTGATCGGTGTAGATCTCGCAACGTTTACCAAGAAGGTAATGTCGCCAGGTCTTGGGTGCATAGACTACGGTACGCAAGCTCTAGATCATGTGTAGGATAATTCTCCTCATGTGGATGCAATCGTCGAGATGCATAGGCAATCACATGACGATCCCGCATAAGAATGCAACCTAGTCCCTGCCGTGAGGCGCCGCAGAGATAACAAAGTCTTTAGTGAAACCGTGGCACAAGTATGGGAGCAGAAGTCAGCGCGTTTTTGGCCTCAAAACTGTATTCACACTGTGGGGACCACTCAAACTTTTTATCTTTCTTGAGAAGTTCCGTGAGGGGTTTAGCTACTTTGGAGAAGTTTTCAACAAAGCGGCGACAATAACTGGCTAGACCAAGGAAACTCCTAACTTGTTTAACGGTTTCAGGTGGAGTCCAATCAAGAACGGCGTTAATTCTCTCGGGATTGACAGCACTGCCCTTACCAGAGAGTACGTGGCCTAGGTAGGTCACTTCTGGCAACCAAAATTCACACTTGGAGAACTTGGCATAAAGGCGGTGCTCTCTGAGTTTTTCTAGCACAAGTCTAAGATGTTCGGCATGCTGTTCCTTGTTCTTTGAGTAAATAAGAATATCATCGAGGTAAACCACGACGAATTTATCTAAGTACTCCATGAAGATCGAGTTCATCAAGCGGGAGAATGTAGCTGGAGCGTTGGTTAGACCGAAGGACATGACGGTGTACTCGTACTGACCATAACGAGTGACAAAAGCCATTTTAGGAATGTCCCCGTTTCTGATCTTGATTTGGTGATAGCCTAACCTCAAATCCATCTTGGGAAGATCGAGGATCCAAAGAAGTGATCATACAGATCGTTGATCCTGGGAGCGGATATTTGTTCTTTATCGTGACCAAATTAACGGGACGATAATCTACAACCATCCGGTCCGTACCATCCTTCTTCTTGACAAAGAGGACGGGGCAAGCCCAAGGAGAAGAACTAGGACGGATGAAACCCTTTTGCAAGGACTCATCAAGTTGTTTCTTAAGCTCGGCTAGTTCTAAGGGTGCCATCTTGTAAGGTCTCCTAGAAATTGGAGCGGTTCCTGGGATATGATCTATGACGAACTCTACATCTCTGTCAGGTGGAACACCTGGCAGTTCCTCTAGAAAGACATCCAGAAAGTCACGAACTACCGGGATATCTTCAAGGTCTAGAAGAGGGCTGGCATTGAGTGAATAGAGCTGACGCTTTGCAACTCTAGTGGAGACAGTGACTATCTTGCCAGATGGGTGTGTAAGCTGAACAGATCTGGTGTAACAATCAATCTTGGCATGATGAGCTGTCATCCACTCCATACCCAAGATGATGTTAATATCTGAGGACTTGAGGGCTACAAGTGATGCGAGGAATACAAGTCTATCAACAAAGATTTCATTACCATAGCTGATTCTAGTGGTTTGCCATCTAGACCCTGGGGTTTGGATTTCAAGCGGAGTTGGCATATCACAAAATGACATGTCGTGCAAACGAGCATAGCCTTTAGAAATGAGGGAGTGAGATCCTCCAGTATCGAACAGAACCGATGCTGGATGACAATTGACAAGGAGTTTACCAAGAACGACATCTGGATCATCATGAGCGTCTTTAGCTGAGACGTGATGCACACGTCCACGTTCAGTGGGAACTGGCTTGACACTGATCATCTTGCGTGATGGCTTACCACGGCCAATGACTTCTCGGTGGGGTGGAGCATAACTAGTCTGAGAGCAGTCACGTGCATAGTGTCCTCGCTTCCCGCATGTGAAGCAAGTCCCTGAAGATGGACGTGGACCCGCACTGACAAGCAGTCTACTAGTAGGCCTGGGTGGAACATACGACTGAGCTGGGTGAGGCACCACATGAGATGGCCTTGGTGAATATCCGGGAGGAAGAGCGGAGTTTGGAACCCAAATCCGGTGCTTCTGAGAACCAGAACCGGAAGAAGATCCCAAATCACGGGTGTGCTTACGAGACTCCTCGTAAGTGAGCTGAGCTGTCTCTGCATTAATGGCCTTGTTCACAAGAGCTTGGAATGTATCACAATGATGCAAGTGGAGATCACGACGCAACTTGGTGTTGAGACCCTTCCGGAACCTAGCCTGCTTCTTGGCATCCGTGGACACCTCTTCTGTGGCATAGCGGGCAAGGTTCTCAAACTCTCGGCTGTAAGCATCAACAACCATCTTACTCTGGGTGAAGCTACATAACTCTTCTCTCTTGCGATCAAGGAGGGCCTGAGGAATGTGATGCTCGCGAAAAGCCTCAATGAAATCCCTCCAAGTAGGAATCTGGCCAGCTGGAAGCATAGCCTCATAGTTCTGCCACCAAAGACTAGCAGGACCTTCCAGGTGGTATGTGGCATAGGTGACCTTGTCATCTTCAGCTACGTTCGCAGAACGGAGATTGTGTGTGATACTACGGAGCCAGTCATCTGCATCGAGTGGCTCGATGGAATGATGAAAGGTAGGTGGGTGCAAGCGAATAAAGTCATGAATGGTCACAGATCCTTTGAACTGATGTGCGGTGTTATCCTCGATACGTGCCAACAAGCGGTTAGACTCACGCTTGTTCCTCTCCATCTCTAACATGAACTCTGTCAATGAAGGTTGGTCGGGAGGATCCTCATCCCTACCATCTCCGTGGTTCTGGCTACGAGCAACAGAACTTCGCTTAACTGATGACATCCTGAGAAACGAAACCAAAGACGGAATCAGCATCAACTATAAGCTATAGAATGTAGGACAAGGAGATTAGTATCTCTTGAACTCCTAGGGCAATTCCGACAGCGTAACGGCAGTAAAATGCTCAGAATGAGACATCCTGCTAAAATGGGGTAGTAACATACTTAACATCATCTGTCAAGGTTCTGAGATAGAACTAATCAGGGTACACCGGAAATACTCGAAACTGGGATATGACTCTGATCAACCAATCCTATGGTACTACGAAGTAGTAACACATGATCCTGATAGACGGAAGGGAAAGCCTAGTTCCTTAACCCCGTAGGAAAGATAGGATGACTCAGATCAGAAGGCCATGAGGTATAAGGAGTAAAAAGAGCCTTACGTTCCTTCCCACAATCAATTCCCTTACATAACTAAAGAATTTTTAGACTCAACTTCGACCAGTTTGGCTTGGTAATCCTCTGAGCAACAAAGCTCGATACCAAAGCTGTCAGACCCGACTCAATGCCACATCGATCTAGCATGTAACACCTCATATCACTTTGCGGCCTCATGCACGGTATCCCCACGTGTCGCCTTACCTTTGCCGGAACCGCTTATGCCTTTTGGCACACGATATGATAGTGTCGCTAGCATCCATATGATAAGGAGCCCGGCTGACATGGCTAGTCGTAAACCCAAAGTGGCACAAACTTACAGGACGGACATCCATGACCCAAAGATCGAATGTGTCGGTCATCGTAAAGTGAATCCAGTGCTATAGCACTGGCTAACACGACTCCGGTGAACCGGCTGTAGCGGCTAACAGACTCCGGTATTCATCGCGTGACATTTCCCGAAGGCACGCATACAAGAACGAAGAAGGACACATGCCGCCAGCCTAAGTGTTCCGGAGCAAGAGCACGCTACCATGGCTCAATGGAAGCACTAGGAGACATTTCCGTAAGGAGGCTACTAAGAATAAACAACTAGATAGTCGATCCCACACATAGCAATACACATTACACGTCGATAACATGCAAGTATGTGCTGTACAACATGGCATCACAAAGATTACTCAACAACTCATATAGATAAAGGCTCAAGAGCCATCATAGCATTATTACAAGCGGGGTCACATGACCCAACATTTAGAGCAAACAAGCAACAAGCGGAAGCATTACATGTCTGAGTACAGACATCACCAAATGAAAAAGGTCAAGAGCCCGACTATCTACAACATCCGATCAAGATCGAGCTGAGGTACAAGCTACTTGTCAAGCTCCACGAGAACACTAGTAAGACCAAGTCTCCGCTGCAAAAACATAAATAAAGCACCATGAGTACAAAGGTACTCAAAGAAGACTTACATCGATCCTATCATACATGCATTTGTATCAAGAGGGTAATGTGGGGTTTAGTTGCAGCAAGCCAGCTTTGACTCTGTGGCTATCCCGCTCTCGACTACTGAGCATCTTTGAGGTGATATAGGCACACGCAGTCCACTAATCACCACACAATACACTACTATGGATTCATCCCGTCTCCCTACGAGAAGGCCATCCATAGCACTCACACTTGTCTTGAGCATTTTAGGTATCCTCTTCAAGTTGTCTATGTACCATGTAAGCATCCAAGAAGTCCATATCCATGACCCGCTATTCAATAGATCATGTTAACCTGCAGGGTGTACTTCTTCACACACGCCTCGCCACTTACCACCATGTACACGTCATGTATCTCGCAACCTTCAAGCGAAGCTTTGGCGAGGGTGTCGGCCACGACCGACTAACCACACAAGACTCTAGCCCAGTGTTTATCGCCTATTCGGGTTCCATCCGCAAGGAGATCCGCCGGGTGTCGCCACGGCCCCAAACGATGTGTGCAGGGTTCCCGAGCCCACCATCCGGGTGCCACTCGGTACAAGAGGCCACGTGTGCCTAGTCTGTCCCAAGCCCACCCTGTCGGGTGCCACTTGGTAGAAAACTAGCACTACCTACAAACACCAGAAACTAGTTGCGACTCCTGGACAGAGATCACGTTGGTTAATAAGTCGAGAGGGGTCGAGTTACCGGAACCCAATGTGTGGTAGTATCGAGTCATTGGACAACATACATAGAACTCAGTGCTTAAGGACGGTTCCAGTGAGACAACCCACCATGTACTCCTACATGGCCTCTCACCGCTACCTTTACCAAATCATGTTCACACACTTCACTCTCAGCATCAGAACATATCGTAACACTCCAATTCATTCCCAATGAATTAGACCTGACACAACTCTAAGCAATAGCAGGCATAGCATGGTAGGAACAAAACATGGTCTCAATCAACTCCTACACATGCTAGTGGGTTTTAACTATTTACTGTGGCAATGACAGGTCATGCAGAGGAATGGGTTCAACTACCGCAACACAAAGTAGCAGATGAATCGTTGTTGTCCTATTGCAATAATTGAGAGCAGGAGCGAGAGAGTAGGATTGTATCGGAATGAACAAGGGGGTTTGCTTGCCTGGTAGATCAACAAGGAAGGCACTGCTCCTCAGACAGGTACTCTGGAACACTTTCCGGAGCAGGACATATCGACAAGGAATGGTGCCAACAATCAGAACACAAGCATATGCAACAATATGATGCATGATCATGGCATGTAGATGTGATGTTGTTTGAGCTAATGCAGCTAGCATTCATTTGCTTGAAGTCCATTTGAATCAAGAATTCAAATGCAACTCCAAGCTAAGTCTTTATAAATGCCATTTATGTGTTTTCACCTATACAGCATGTATAAGTTGGTTTGTCATGCATGAAACTAGTACAGATGGAAAGATTGCATTTTTCTAATAATTTTTCATATATAAATTATTTCAATCTGAGCTACGGTTGAATTTATATGAATTTTTGAAGTTTTGAACATTTTCTGGAATTTCCTGATTTATTTTAATTCCAGAAAATATATTCTTCTTGCAAGATGACATCATGCTCAAGATCAAGAAAGTTACCAGCGCGCGATCGGAATAAACCCGACGTGTGGGGTCCACACGTCGCTGTCACACCTAGTTAACAGGGGGTTATTTCTAATCTAACTTAGATTAGTGGCGCTGGGGCCCACTGTCAGTTTCTCAAGGTTAACTAAGTGGTGAGGTTAGCAGCTAATCACGCGCCACGTCAGTCGCCGGAGTTTCGGCGACGACCTCGAGCCACGGCGGAAGTTCGTGGAACGGCGGAGCTTCGCGGAGCAGAGCTTCATGGCGGCGGCCGAGCCGGGCGCGAGATCTTGGCTGCGGTGTCGAGGGCGAGAACGAAGAGGGGAGGAGGAGCAGCAGCTCACAGCGATCTCGATGGGCTTGGCGGCAAGCTCGGGACGCCTGAGTCGGTCGGGCGGCGAAGACGATCTCCGCGGCCGGAGATGAAGACGACGGCGCCGAGGATGGCGGGGCTCGCCTGTTGCTTGGCTTGGTGAGGAGGAGAGGGGTCGCGGAGGAGCCGTGGAGCTCATCGGGAGGCGAGGCCGTGGCTGTGGGCGCGGCAACAAGCAGCGATGGCGGCGGCGGTGGCGTTCAGGTCTTGGCGTGAGAGAGAGAGAGGAGGGGATGAGGGCGAGGGAGAGTCGAGAGAGGTCGGGGCTATGTGGCGGCGCTGGCGTGAGGGGAAGGGGCCAGGCGGGCAGCAAGGCGTGCCAGCGTGCAGATCGGGCACCGCTTCCCTCGCCATCGGGCAAGAGGAGGAAGACGGCTCTTCCACAGTGGGCTGGGCGGAACAGGAATGGGCCGCCAGAGGCGCTGTGTAGGAGGCCTGTAAGTATTTCCCTTTCTTGTTTTCTTTTCTATTTCGACATTTGTTTTTCAGCTTAAAATAAATACTTGGCATAATTATAAAAATATTGAGATTCCTTGTGACCACTTGGTTATAATATACCGAGGCCCTCACCAATTTCAACATTTTGAGCCTTCAAAATATTTTTATTATTTTAAACAGCTCCAATTCAAATACATATGGGTTCATTCAAAATCCAAAATGTTTAGCAAAATGTGCATCACCTCTGGTTGTTGTTTGCAACATTTTCCAAAGACCATGGACATTTTTGAAAAGCATTTTGGGTTAATTGAAATTCCATTTTTAATTTGCACCTATTTGAATTTGCTTTGGTGCTAGGGTTTGAAACATTCCCCATTTCAAATTCATTTGGAACTTAAACATGATGCACAAAGCAAGCCTAGATCATACCAGAACTAGGGACGTGACACCATCAGTGCCACGCTTGACCCTAAATAGGAAAGCGCGCTCATTGCTTTCCTGCGGGCGAATGTCGATGTGTTTGCATGGCAACCGTCTGACATCCCCGGTGTTCCCAGGAAAGTAATTGAGCACCACCTTGCCGTCTGCCCTCACGCGCGGCCCATCAAGTAGAGAGTCAGGAAGCAAGCAGTAGAACACCAAGAGTTCATTGCAGAAGAGATCAAGAAATTGGAAGCAGCAGGACTGGTCCGAGGAGTACTCCATCCAACGTGGTTAGCCAATCTAGTAGTCGTGCGCAAAGCGAACGGGAAGTGGAGGCTTTGTATTGACTTCATTGATGTTAATAAAGCTTGTCCCAAAGATCCATTTCCCTTGCCGCGCATTGACCAGATTGTCGACTCCACGGCAGGATGTGATCTGCTTTCATTCCTTGATGCATACTCGAGATATCATCGATCTTCATGGCGTAAGAGGATGAAGAGAAAACCGCATTCATTACTCCATGTGGCACGTACTGCTTTGTACGGATGCCTTTCGGACTAAAGAATGCTGGTTCTACATTTGCAAGAGTAGTCAGTCATGCTTTTGAGCCACAGTTGCACAGAAATGTAGAAGCATATATGGATGACATAGTGGTCAAAAGCAAAGACAGAGCAACTTTGATCCATGATTTGGACGAGACTTTTGCAAATCTGCGCAAGATCAATCTCAAGTTGAATCCCGAGAAGTGCGTGTTTGGAGTTCCTTCCGGCAAGCTTCTCGGATTCTTTGTATCTCAGCCGGGGATCGAAGCCAATCCCGACAAGATCAAAGCCATTGAACAGATCGAAGCACCGAAGCGCGTCAAGGATGTGCGAAGACTTGCCGGCTGTGTTGCTGCTCTCAGTAGGTTCATCTCTAAGTCTGCTGGCGGCGCCTGCCATTTTTCAAAATTTTGAAAAAGGCAGGTCCAATGAAATGGACTCGAAGCGGAGGCTGTCTGCGCAGACTTGAAGAGATACCTATCCTCCACTCCAATACTTGTCGCACCTAAGCCACAAGAGAAGTTGCTGCTATATCTGGCGGCAACCAATAAAGTGGTTAGTGTTGCGTTAGTAGCGGAGAGGGAGGCGGATGATGAGCCAGCGACTGCGGCAAGCGAGTCCAGCGACAAGCAGGGGGCTTCCCCGACAAGTTCTGGTCCCGGCAAGGATGGATCTGCGAAGCCACAAGAAGAGAAACAGAAGAAGATGGTGCAGCGCCCAGTTTACTTTGTCAGTTCCCTTCTGCAGGGGGCTAGATCAAGGTACTCGGGTGTGCAGAAATTGCTTTTCGGCCTTCTCATGGCCTCAAGGAAGCTGCGCCATTACTTTCAGGCACATGAGATCACAGTTGTCACTCGCTTTCCGTTGAAGAGGATATTGCAAAATCCAGAAGCAACAGGCAGGATTGTCGAGTGGGCACTGGAATTGTCAAGCTTTGACCTCAAGTTTGAGAGTACCTCAACTATCCAGAGTCAAGCATTGGTAGAATTCATAGCAGAATGGACGCCAACACCTGATGAAGAAACTCCGGAGAGGAGCATCCCCGTCAAGGAAGTGAACAAGGAATGGATCATGTATTTTGATGGTGCCTTTTCGCTGCAAGGCGCCGTGCAGTCGCGCATTTGTCGCACCCATCGGAGAGCACCTCAAGCACGTGATCCAAATGCACTTTCTTAAGGAGCAAGCAACAAACAATCAGAGAGTATGAAGGCTTGCTTGCGGACTCAGATCATGCAGACCTTGGGATCAAGAAGCTCATTGTCAGGGGTGACTCACAGCTTGTCGTCCGCCAAGTGAACAAAGATTATCAGAGTCCGTTGATGGAAGCCTACATTGATGAAGTGAGGAAGCTAGAAGAGCATTTTGACGACCTGCAGATGGAACACGTTCCAAGAGCTCAGAATGACATTGCAGACGGCCTGTCAAAGTGCGCCGCACTCAAGTTACCTGTGGAACCAGGAATTTTTGTGCTCAAGCTGACTCAACCATCTGTCACACCATCAACTAGACAGAGCAAGAAGAGGAAGTTGGTTACCGGCGACTACTTTCCGGCAGAGCTTCCCAAAGCTGCCGCCAAGAAGGGCCCCAGGATCAACACAAAGAGTGCTGAGGGGCAGTCTGCTCCGACAAGTCCTAGGGTTTGTTTCGTTGAAGCAGACGCTCCCGACAAGTTATGTCCCGACATGCTTGCCGGGGAACATCATGCTCTGGCTGAATCACAGATTCTTGCCGTGGAAGCAGATGTTCCCGCAGCTGCATTTGCGCCTTTAGTCCTTGTCGTTGAGCCACAAGCTCTGGCATGGGCACAGCAGATCATCCATTTCCTTCAAACAGGAGAACTTCCCGAAGAACAAGAAGAAGCGGAGAGAGTAGCCCGGCAATCAAGTATGTACCAGTTTGTCGATGACATCTTTGTCTGAAGAAGATTCAACGGAGTGAAATTGAAGTGCATTTCCCGGGAAGAAGGACAGGAGCTGTTGGCGGAGATACACGGAGGCATATGTGGTCACCACATTGGCGCAAGAGCACTTGCCGGCAAAGCCTTCCGGCAAGGTTTCTTTTGGCCGACAACCCTCCAAGATGCAACTGCACAAGTAACCAAGTGTGAAGCGTGCCAGTTCCACTCCAAGCAGATACATCAACCAGCTCAAGCTCTCCAAACAATCCCTTTGTCCTGGCCATTTTCGGTCTGGGGGCTCGACATCCTCGGCACCTTTCCCCGAGCTGTCGGGGGCTTCGAGTACTTGTACGTAGCAATCGACAAGATCACGAAGTGGCCGGAGGTGGAAGCAGTGAGGAAGGTGACAAGACCACGATCGTGATCAAGTTCTTCAGGTCAATTGTTTGCCGCTTCGGAGTCCCTAATAGGATCATCACCGACAACGGCACACAATTCACGAGCCGCACCTTCATGCAGTACGTCCAAGATATTGGCGCCAAGATCTGCTTTGCTTCTGTTGCTCACCCGAGAAGCAACGGTCAAGCGGAGAGGGCGAACGCCAAGTCTGCGCGGGCTCAAGACCGAACTTTCGACGTGCTGCACAAAGTCGGGAAGAAATTGGATCGAGGAGCTGCCAGTGGTCCTTTGGTCGATCAGGACGATGCCAAATCGAGCCATTGGCCAGACACCTTTTGCTCTTGTCTACGGAGCAAAAGCAGTTCTCCCCACGGAACTCGTATACAGATCGCCTCGAGTGCTCGCTTATGATGAGCTTGAGCAAGAGCAGCTGCGGCAAGATGACGCGCTGCTCCTCGAGGAAGATCGTCTTCAGGCTGCTGTACGAGCTGCTCGCTACCAGCAAGCTTTCCGCCGCTACCATAGCCGCAAACTTAATGCCATAAGCTTCGAGGAAGGCGGCCTTGTTCTTCAGCGCGTTCAATCCGCCAAGAATTCCAACAAGTTGACGCCAAAGTGGGAAGGCCCTTATCGGGTAAAGCGAGTCACTAGGCCTGGCGCTGTCCGCCTTGAGACCGAAGATGGCATTCCGGTGAGCAACTCCTGGAACATAGAGCATCTTCGCAAGTTTTACCCATAAGGCGCGGTTGCCGGAACCTGCTGTCCCGGCAACCACCTTTTGTACAAGCCTTGCCGTTGTTGCATGTCACCCTTTGTACAAAGCCGGGCGCAGATCCCGTGCATGAATAAAGATCATATGCTATGGAAAAGTTGTCAAATTTCATGCCTTTTTCTTTTTAGCATGTATACACTGACGCTTTATGCAGCACTTGCCCCCGGTAACCAAGAACGAGCCTTAAGGCTCCATATCTTTATTTTCTCTTCTTTCTTTTGTTCAAAAAGAAGGTTCCTTCGCCCACAAGTTCACTGGGGGGGAGGAGAGGATAAAGGTGTGGACCAGGCATCGTTCAAAAAATACAGCCTTGCCGGGACGCAGACGACAGAAAAGCTAAGTTGCCAAAGTTTGAGCATGATCAGTTTTCAAAATTTTAAGTTATCTTCCTTCAATGACCGTGCTTTGTATGGAAAACCTGTGCGCGGAGGAACCTCCTCGTTGTTAATTGCGCCCTTACTTTGTTTCGAGTCCGCTCAACAACTTAAGTGTGCTGCAACTAGTTGCGGCAAGGTTTCTTGCCAGAACCGGCACCGCCAGCGGGATGCTGATGTTCCGCACTCAGCGCTTGCGGCAAGCGTGCCTGCCCCGGCAAGTTCCCTAAAAGCGTAGGGTAAAAACATAAAAAGAAAGGAATCAAGTAAAGGAGATAGCATAGCTAGCATTGCCCACAATAAAGTTATATTATAGAAGTAACTTGTTGCGGCACCGACTAAATTGTTCTCATGACTTAAATAACAGCGACAAGGAAAGGAGAAGAAGGGTGGCCTAATCCACGCGCTCGCCGTCAACCCTCCTGACCTCGTTCACCTTGTCCACAATAGGTGCGACAATGGCTTTGAGCTCTTCGAGATCAGCGCCCGCCGGCAGCTTCTTGAGGACGTGGGTGAGGTCGAGGCCCGGATTGCGGAAGAGTATCTTCACCAACACCTTCTCCAAGACCTTGGCACAGATTATGCGATCGGGTCCGCCACTTTCTTTGGGATCCTTTCCCGGAGTTGCTGGAGGGCCGTCACCACACCCTTGAAGAAAAGAGTAAGCTTGGCACTGGGCTGGAGGTTTTCATCAGTGGAGTTCCCGAAGCCCGCCAAGTCCAGCTCCGCCAGCTCCTCGTCGATGGTTGCAAAATTGTTTACGAGGCCTTCCGTCCAGAGCTCCACCGTAGCCCTGAAGGTGTTTTGAGTCTCAGCGGCCCTCGTCAGCAGCTCCTCGTTGCCCTTGATCTCTTTCTTCAAGTCATCCTCTCGCCTCTTGGCGGCGTCCAGTGTCTCCGTCAAGGTGGCCAGCTTCAGCTCTGGATCAGCGCTTGTGTCCTTGGCGGCGTTCAATTCCTTGACCTTCTCGGCGAGTTGAACTTGCAGATCGCCATGGGCAAGCGCATCCTTCTCGCGTTCGCGCTGGAGTGCGGCAAGCTCTTCATTCTTCCCTTTCATGTCCGCCTCCAGCTGCGTCACCTTCATGTCAGGACCCCGACTCAATGCCACATCGATCTAGCATGTAACACCTCATATCACTTTGCGGCCTCACGCACGGTATCCCCACGGGTGTCGCCTTACCTTTGCCCGGGACCGTTTGCGCCTTTTGGCACACGTATATGATAGTGTCGCTAGCATCCATATGATAAGGAGCCCGGCTGACATGGCTAGTCGTAAACCCAAAGTGGCACAAACTTACGAGGACAGCATCCATGACCCAAAGATCGAACGTGTCGGTCATCACGAGTGAATCCAGTGTAGTAGCACGGGCTAATAGGACTCGTGAACCGGCTGTGGCGGGCTAACAGACTCGGTATTCATCGCGACATTTCCCGGGATGCACTCCGAGAACGAAGAAGGACACATGCCGACCAGCCTAAGTGTTCCGAGCAAGAGCTAGCTACCGTGGCTCAATGGAAGCACTAGGAGACATTTCCCGTAAGAGTGGCTACTAAGGATAAACAACTAGATAGTCGATCCCACACATAGCAATACACATTACACGACGCATAACATGCAAGTATGTGTTGTACAACATGGCATCACAAAGATAACTCAACAACTCATATAGATAAGGCTCAAAGAACCATCATAGCATTTATTACAAACAGGGTCACATGACCCAACAATCGAGCAAACAAGCAACAAGCGGAAGCATTACATGTCCGGGTACGACATCTACAAATGAAAAAGGTCAAGAGCCCGACTATCTACAACATCCGACCAAGATCGAGCTGAGGTACAAGCTACTCGTCAAGTCCACGAGAACACTAGTAAGACCAAGTCTCCGCTGCAAAAACATAAATAAAGCAACATGAGTACAAAGGTACTCAGCAAGACTTACATCGATCCTATCATACATGCATTTGTATCAAGAGGGTAATGTGGGGTTTAGTTGCAGACAAGCCAGCTTTGACACTGTGGCTATCCCGTTTCTCGACTACGAGCTTCTTTGAGGTGATATGATGCACACGCAGTCCACTAATCACCACACAATACACTACTATGGATTCATCCCGCCTCCCTCGAGAAGGCCATCCATAGCACTCACACTTGTCTTGAGCATTTTATAGTATCCACTTTAAGTTATCTATGTACCATGTAAGCATCCAAGAAGTCCATATCCGCGGACCCGCTATTCAATAGATCATGTTAACCCTGCGGGTGTACTTCTTCACACACGCCTCGCCACTTACCACCATGTACACGTCGTGTATCTCGGCAACCTTCAAGCGGAAGCTTTGGCAAGGAGTCGGCCACGACCGACTAACCACACAAGACTCTAGCCTGGTTTATCGCCTATTCGGTTCCATCCGCAAGGAGATCCGCCGGGGTGTCGCCACGGCCCCAAACGATGTGAACAGAGTTCCCAAGCCCACCTCACGGATGGATCTCGCTTGGTACACCGTGCCACTTGTGCCTAGTCTGTCCCAAGCCCACCGGCCGGTGCCACTTGGTAGACTACTAACACTACCTACAAACACGAAACTAGTTGCGACTCTGGACAGAGATCACGTTGGTTAATAAGTCGAGAGGGTCGAGTTACGAACCCAATGTGTGGTAGTATCGAGTCATTGGACAACATACATAGAACTCGAGTGCTTAAGGACGGTTCCAAAGGAGACAACCCACCGTGTACTCCTACATGGCCTCTCACCGCTACCTTTACCAAATCGTGTTCACACACTTCACTCTCGAAGATCCTAACATATCATAACACTCCAATTCATTCCCAATGAATCGACCTGACACAACTCTAAGCAATAGTAGGCATGGCATGGTAGGAACACAACATGGCTCAATCAACTCCTACACATGCTAGTGGGTTTCAACTATTTACTGTGGCAATGACAGGTCATGCAGAGGAATGGGTTCAACTACCGCAGCACAAAGTAGCAGATGAATCGTTGTTGTCCTAATGCAATAACTAAGAGCAGGAACGAGAGAGTAGGATTGTATCGAAATGAACAAGGGGGTTTGCTTGCCTGGTAGATCAACAAGGGAGGCACTGCTTCATAGACAGGTACTCTGGAACGGACTCCGGAGCAGGACCTATCGAGAAGGAACGGTGCCAACAATCAATAAACAATCATACGCAACAATATGATGCATGAACATGGCATGAATATGTGATGTTGTTTGAGCTAATGCAGCTAGCATTCATCTGGTTTGAAGTCCATTTGGACCAAGGGTTCAAATGCAACTCGAAATTAAGCTCTTATAATTGCTATATATATGTTTCCACCTATACAGCAGGTTTAGGTTGGTTTTTCATGCATGAAACTGGTACAGATGGATAGATTGCATTTTTCTAATAATTTTTCATATATAAATTATTTCAATCTGAGCTACTATTGAATTGATATGAATTTACGAAGTTTTGAATATTTTCCGAATTTCTTGTTTTAAAAAATCCGAAAATGAATAATTGCATCAAGATGACGTCAAGATCGCCGTCAGTCATCAACGGCGTGACCAGGTCAAACCTGACGTATGGGCCCACACGCCGCTGCTATAGTTAGTTAACAGATTCAATTAGTTTTAAACTAATCCTAAGCTAAACTTAGCCGAGCCGGCCCCACATGTCACCGACCAACACGGGTCAAAGCTGGGTCATCAGGGGTTAGACCCGTCAACCCCATCGGCGTTTAGCCGCCGGGCGAGGCGAACGCGCGAGGAGGGGCTCGGGATCGCCGTTCCGGCGACCATTCGGGCGGCGGAGACCACCTACGCGAAGCCCAGGCTCGCACGCATCCAGTGGGACATGCGGGAGGCTGCGGGGGCGGCGGAGCTCGCCGGAGCGAAGCTCGGGGCGGCCACCGGAGTCGGCCGGGTGCGTGCGGGTGCTGCAGGGCATGGCAGGAGTGAGCGGAAAGGCTCTACGGCCTCCTGGCGTCACCAGGAACATGGTGACGCGCGCGGGAGTGGCTGGCTCGGGCTCTGGCCACCGTGGCGCCATGGCCGGCGGCGAAGAGCTTGCGGGCGCGGTGGTTGTGCTAGCTAGACGGGGCAAACGAGCACGGGGAGGAGGGGAAAACGAAGTAGAGCTCACGGCGGATCCAGCGAAGGCGTCAGCGAGCTCGGGGAAGCACTGGTGCGGCCGGAGCGTCGTCGGCAATCTCGGGAAGCCGGTGACGAAGACGATGGCGATGGCGGCGCTCCAGGGCCTCCCGAGGCGCGTGGCTTGACGGGGAGGTAGCCGGCGATGTGGCGGAGCTTCTGCGCGTGTCGGAGAGGCGAGGGGAGGTGGCTACGACGGCGATGATCTGGGCGACGGTGGTGTTCGGGCGGTCGTGGGAGAGAACCAGGAGGAGGGAGAGCGAGAGGGAGTAAAGCGGTGCGGGCAGCGCGTGGCGTCGTCGCCCAGACGCTCAGCCGAGGGACAGGCGAGGCAGGAGGAGGAGGTGGCGGCGGCACGGCGGTGGTGGCGTCAGACGCGCGCCCGTGTCCTCTGGGCGAGAGGATGTGGACGATCAAGGCGTCGGCCACCGGCTGGGCTGGCTCTTTGGGCGGTTGGCTGCTGTAGGAGGCCCTGTAAGTATTTCCCTTTCTTATTTTCTTTTTTTGTTTTCTGTAATTTGTTTTGATTTAGTTTAAAATACTAAATCATTTTATTTTCTTATGCCAATTTTTGTAGGGGCTAGTGTCATTATTCCAGGGCTCCTCAACAACTGGCATAATTTTTGGACATATATTAAATATATATAACTAATATATATCCAATGCAAATATTTATGCATTAATTCCAAATGGCCAGAATAAATACTGGTGAGCTCCTAAAAATATTGGTTTTATTTTTATCTCTGTCCAATATTTTCAGAGAGCAACATGAGCATTTTCTTGGACCGTTTTGGAGCAATTTTTATTTGGGTCATTTCCAGAAATGATTATGAGGGTTTCTCAAATCCTCATTTCAAATTTAGATGAAATTTAAACATGATGCACACATGACTAGCTAGCCTTGAGCATATAAGAACTAGGGATGTGACAACTCGCCCCCACTTGAAAGAATCTCGTCCCGAGATTCAGGGGTCGACGGAAAGAAGGTGGGGTACTCCAGTCGAAGAGGATCTTCTCGCTCCCAAGAAGCTTCTCTCTCGGAATAATCAGACCACTGAACCTTGAGAAACTTGATGTTATGACGCCGAGTGACACGCTCTGCTTGATCAAGAATGCGAACCGGGTACTCTCGGTATGTGAGGTTATCTTGGAGATCAAGCGTTTAAGTGGTTCACTCCGTGGATAGGATCCGAGAAACAACGCTCGAGTTGAGAGACGTGGAAGACATCATGGACTCGAGAAAGGTGTGGGGGTAGTTCCAACTGGTAGGCAACCTCTCCTCGTTTAGCGAGAATGCGAAAAGGACCTATGTAACGAGGAGCCAACTTGCCTTTGATACCGAAATGATGGGTACCCTTTAGAGGAGTAACCCGAAGGTAAGCTTTGTCGCCAACTTCATAAGTCATATCCTTATGAGGACAATCATACTGGCTCTTTTGACGAGACTGGGCTGTTTTTAAATTCTCACGAATGATGCGAACTTGCTGTTCTGCCTCCTGGATCATGTCCGGTCCAAATAATTGTCTTTCACCGGTTTCTGACCAGTTCAAAGGTGTTCGACATCTTCATCCATAGAGAATCTCAAAAGGAGCTTCTTGAGACTGGATTGATAGCTATTGTTATAAGCAAACTCGGCGAAAGGAAGACATTTCTCCCAGTCCATACCGAATGAGATAACGCAAGCTCTGAGCATGTCTTCGAGAATTTGGTTGACCTGCTCCACCGACCACCGACTGAGGGTGGAAAGCGGTACTGAAGGAAAGATGGGTTCCCATGGCAGTTTGGAAACTCTCCTAGAAATGAGAAGTGAAAAGACTACCACGGTCTGAATTGATCTCTAGTGGAACACCATGAAGTGATACTATTCGAGAAATAAATAAGTCAACGAGCTGACTAGCAGTGATACTCTCTCGAACAGGTAGGAAGTGCGCCACTTTGGAGAGACGATCAATGACGACGAAGATAGCATTATTCCCTTTCTTGGTCCTGGGAAAGCCGGTGATGAAGTCCATACCAACTTTATCCCATTTCCACTCAGGAATAGCTAAAGGATGAAGGGTGCCAGCAGGCCTTTGATGCTCTGCCTTAACGCGATGACGAACGTCACATTTAGCAATGAACTCAGCGATTTCTCTCTTCGTCCTAGTCCACCAGAACCTCTGGCGTAGGTCCTGATACATCTTAGTACTACCGGGATGAATCGTGAGAGGAGATTCATGCGCCTCCTTAAGTATCAATTGTCGAAGATGTTGCTTCTTGGGGACCACCAGGCGATTCCCAAAGAAAACAACACCTCGATCATCTATAGAGAATCTACCAGCAACACCCTTGGCAATGTTTCTCTTGATCCAGGTAATCCCCGTATCATGCTTCTGGGCTTCTATGATGTGATCTACAAGAGTGGGTTTCGCCACCAAGGTAGAAAGGAATCCGTGAGGAGCAATGTGAAGGTTAAGTTTACAAAATTCCCCATGGAGAAGTGGTTGGCCCTGCTGCAACATGAGATTATTGCAATAGGATTTACGACTTAGTGCATCAGCCATGACATTGGCTTTGCCTGGGGTGTAGGTAATCCCTAGATCATAATCTGAGATCAACTACAACCAACGTCTTTGCCTAAGGTCCAAATCTGGTTGGGTGAAGATATACTTGAGACTCTGTGTGGGGACCCCGACTCATAAGTCGTGATCACCGAATGTACAGGTACAGTGATCCCAGAGATCAATGCTCACTGAACACACAGAAGCTGAATAGCAAGAGTCTTACATCCATACATACTGTATTACACAAGTAGGACCATTATGGTCGAGTCTTGAGTATAACATCGCAGCGGAAATCTTCATCGATAACTTGGACCCATGCCATCCGCCTTAACCCTACAGCATTCTCGACCGAAGCGCCCTAGCTCGCATGCTCACATCAAGAGTTCTTCATCACATCCTGCTCTTCCATGCCTGGTCAATTAAATAACCAGTAGCAAGCCAATGAGTACTTTGAATGTACTCGCAAGCAACCCATGTTTTGGTTCAAGGTACAGCAATGCATGACATAGGTAAATTTTGCATAAAGCTAGTTTTGAGTGCAATGACATGTTCAACATCCTAGAAAGCATGCATCAAGAGAATTCAAGTAACCATGAGATCTGGTCACAGATATCAACATAAATAGAGTGGGCACCAACCCAACATAAATAGAGTGGGCACCAACCCATCTCCAACATGTCAAGTCCTTCGACTTGACCCAAGTAGTTTCATCATCACACTCATGCGGTTGAAAACCCTGGACATAGTTTAAGCAGCACCGCCCAACCGTCCTTGACCGTGGACACGGCTATTCGAATAGTTTTACACTCTGCAGAGGTTGCACACTTTACCCACTAGATCCGGGAACTTCCGTGTCATCCACGACCCGCGGTACCTCAAGTACCCGGGGTAAGCACCCGATCACTACCTTTCCCTAGACGACACTAACAAGGAGTCCACTCGATTGGCAGTAACCCCCGTGCCCAACATTTCAAATAACATTTTCGTGGAGCCTTGCTCCCATATTCATCACATACCACCGCACGGGTACCAACGGTGTGTCCGGTGCCACAATAAAACAGTCATGGCCGCCCTACAGCACGACCCGTCCCAAGAGAGAGCACCAACTCTCCCCCGTCACTAGTAATGCGGGCTCCAAGCTAGTATCGGTCTAGGTACTCAACAATGCCCTTTCCCATATAAGGGCAGAGTGGTCGCGCATGTAAGGTTGGGACAGTCATCAAATCTTAAATCTAATCCATTTTCGAAAACAATACACACTTGCCTCGGTACACCACTTCGTCATCAAGTGGTTACCCATCTCATCATCTCCCTCGGGCATAAGTTGCACCCGATGGGGTTTTCGAAAAGTCTTTGAAAATATTTTTGTCTCCATCACCATGCATATCCCCGTCCCTTTTGCGTAGCATCTACCTTTGCATCCTATCTACTTCCACCGGCATAACCCTCATAAGAAGGTAGGGCCATGCACAATGCAAGTATCAACGAGAAAATAACGGAGGCAACCAACCCACGTGGTTCACCATCCCACCATGATTCCGATGCAACAATAATAAGAGCTATATATGACATGCATGTAAAGGGGTTTCATAGCCATGGTCAAAGGGCTGCTTGCCTGTTCCTCAGAGTCTTCAAGTCTTCTGGTCCTTCTCCAAGTACTCCGTCTACTTCGTCAACTAACGTCGGAAACAAACAAAATAAGCAACACAACAAGGCAAGAATAAATATGCTCTAAAAATGTGAAGTTGACTTTTATTGGATACCCTTGGTCATATGAGGAATGAGCAAAGTGATTTCATTGGAAGTGGATCAATGGACATCTCCGAACATTTCAATATGATGGAATCAAGAGGTTTATGGATTTGCTAGAAGTGTACAGAAATATATTTTTTGGAAAATGAGCAAAGGCACCCATTTGAAAAAGCATGATTTTAGAAGCATCTAGGAATTGGTTTCACTGGATTTGGAGTTCAAATGAATTTCCTATGAATTTGCAAAGCTGATAAATATGAAGAAATGGCTCAATAATTTATGTGGTACAGAAAGCATCAAGAAAAATGTTCATAAACTAGGTTATGAGCTTAGATTCATCTAGGAATTGGAATCATGGCATTTGGATCAATATTGAGCTCTCTGTGATTTTCTAAAGTTTATCACGTAAATAGGAAAAATAGGATGTGATAATTATTTGTGAAGAAAAAGTATTCGAAAAGGTGCATGTTGCACCAACAGTAGATCATCATTTATGGAGTCTATAGAAATTTGAATCATCAAATTTGGACTTAGAATAAATAATCTGTGGATTTACAAGTCGTCTGAGAAAAGAAAAAGGGGAAAAGGGTTTTACCCGATGGGCTGGATCTGGCGGCGCGGGCGCCAAGACTAGGCGAGGCTTAGCGGCAGGCGCCACCGGGCCGCCCAGTGGCTCGGCCAAGACGCCGCCAGGGCTACGCCGAAGGCGGCTTATGGGATGCGCCAGCAGGGAGGCGGATCCGACGAAGCCGCCCACTTAACGACGGGCCCGCCCACCGGCGGCCGACGAGCGGGCCCGCTCGACGGGTTCGCCTCAACCTCCAGCGCTGGCAATGGGAGAAGAGGAGGCGCCTGACGGCGATCGCCGGCGTTCAGATGCGTCCCGGCGACGCTCCGCCCACCGGCGTGCTCGTGAGGCTACGCCGCATCCTCCTAGGTGCTTTACGCCCGCCGAGGAGGGTCGTAGTGTCGGCGGCTTGGATGGTCGCGGAGGGGCCATCGGCCATCTTTGGCCGTGAGCGCACGGCGCACCCGGGGATGAATGGAGAGGGTGTAGGGCCTTGTAGTGGTTGAAGGAGGGCGCTGGTGCACCGAGGGGGAGAGGAGGGGCTCGGGGTAGCCCGAATTTAGGCGGAGCCCGACGGCGGAGCTCCGGCCATTGCGGTGGATGGAGGGCACGAGGAGGGGTGTGGGTTGGTTCAGGGAATGCACGGGAGTGAGACAGGGCGAAAGGGATCCAGAGGAAAGCCTAGGACGGCTTTATATAGCGAAGGCTTCGGCCCACCGTGGCTCATGCGCCGGCGAGGTCGTTGCTACGGGCCTCGGGATGGTGATGCACTGTGTCTAGGGCGTTCCTGGATTCGGTCCAGAGCCAGGGAAGAGAAGAGAGAGAGCATGGGGGCCAGGGGCACCACGCGTGTGAGGTCGCCCATTGGAGCGCTCGGGCGGCCGGTGCGCGTGCGAGAGGAGGTAGCAGGAGGAAGAGAGAGGAGGGGCCAGCTCGGTGTCGTGTTGCGGACGCCGAGGCACCTGGACTGGCGCGAGGGGAGGGCTTGAGGTGGTCGGGTGGCTTGGGCAGAGAGCAGCTACAGTGTGTGGGAGCACTGTAGCGCGCTCTGGAGCACGCCTTTGGCATGCCATGTCATAAAAAGGGGGGAAGTGGGCGCGGCCACTTGTGTCAGGTAGTGCTTGGGGGTAGTTAGGAAGGGTGTAGAGGCATTGGATGCCCTGGGGTTCCACTGGAGTGAGGAGGGAGGTTGAGAGAGAGAGAAATGCAGCTGTCCAGAAGGGTAAATGGGGGCTTTTTACCCCTCAATCGTTGAGCTGAGGCCAGGGAAGGGTTACTGGAGATAGGAGAAGACTAGGGGGGGCTGTGGTAGAAATTTGAGCTCCCCAAGAATAGTGGAAGGGGGCAAAATAGTGGTTTTTGCAAAATGTCAGAAGGTGTTTGATAATGGTTTGGGCAATAAGATGACTTCCACTCGTCATGATGCCTTCCACCAATTTGGAGATCATTTGAAGAAAGTTGACAATGTAACTTTGGCAAACCCTAGAAATGAACAGAAATGGGTTTACCAAGATTTAGTCATTCAGACCTATTCTCCTTGATGCACCACTTGGTGTAGTGTCATCATTTGGGGTTTTGAACATGCCCACAAAAGTTGAGATCAAAAGGAGAAAGTTGCTAATGTAGAGTTGCTCAAATTTGGTTCTGGACAGGAAGGGTTTTGGGGCACTTTGATCAAGTTAACTTGTTCTCCAACTTGTGCCATTTGGTCTAGATGAATTATTAGACCATTTGAGAATGTGCACCAAGTTTGAGAGCATTTGGACATGTTTGACAGTGCAAAGCTGTTCAAACTTGAAAAAGGACAGAAGTGGTTTTGAGGGGATTTGATGATGTTATCTTGTTCTCCAAGTAATGAGACTTGGCAAGACCATCTAATATGTCATATGAGACATGATAGAATTTCCTTGGAATTTTTGTAGAATATTTCCTTTGTAAATATTTCAAAAGCATGAAATATCCAGAAAGGGTTTTTTGAGGGATTTGACCAATATATGAACATGACCATGTGTTGAAACTCTTATATATGGACAATATATGTCCACTGAGTTTCCCTGATTTTTGTCAAATATTTTTAAAGCAATAAAATAATTTTTCCCTATTAAAGACCATTTCTGGCCTTAAGAAGAAGCCTTTAAATAAAATAGTAAAATAACTTTCAAAATTATATTTTTGTGGTTTATGGGTATCCTGTATCTAATAGGAGTCAAATGTATTTTTGGAAAGATTTTTACTGCCATTAATTAAGTACTTGCAGTGCAAACCTCAATTTAGGGGTTTTTGAAAAACTAATTGTTGAAAATACTTTTTGGCCAAATAATTTTTGCAAGAAATTATTTTTATAACCTATACACATGGAATGATCATTGGGAAAGGTTTTCGGAGCAAGGAGATGAAGTATAGGAGTTGGAGGATTTATTTGATTTTTAGAGCACTTGCAAACAGCAGACAAAAATCAAATCAAGCAAGGACCAAAACACACAAAAGTTTTTGTCAAACCACATTTTATCATGATTCACAGCTTAAGTGTGGTGCCATGAAAATCAGGGTGTGACAGACCTACCCCCCTTACAAGAATCTCGTCCCCGAGATTCCTAGACTAGGCGCAGAAAGGGATACAGAAACTTGGATCTGGGGTAGTCTTCACGTCCTCATACTGCTTCTGCTTCTGAGTGGTGCTCCATTGAATCTTGAAGGACCTGGTGCTGTGGCTTCATGCATGACGCTCTTCTTGATCTAGGCTGCTAATGTGCAGCTCGCGGTAGGTTAGATTGGGTTAGGGGTCGATGGCTCGATGGTGAATGTCCTTATTAGTGCTCGGGCTAGCTAGGAAGTTGGAAACACTTTCGGGGTTGGGATGCATGGAAAGCGTTGTGCACACCAGGTAGCTCAGGTGGCAACTTCAGCTGGTAATTGTCTTCTCTTCGTCTCGTAGTGATCCCAGAAGAGGTTGTTAAATCTTGGAGTGATCTTGCCGAAGGCCGATGAATCTTGGGGCGAGCTTTCCTTGGACATGGAAGCGCTGGGTTCCTTTGAGAGGGGTGACCCGGAGATAAACATGGTCTCCAACCCGAAAGGTCATGTCTCGACGACGTGAGTCAGCGTAGCTCTTTTGTCTTGACTTGGCAGTCTACAAACGCCCTCGGACAAGCTGGGCTTGCTCTTCGGCTTCACGGAGGATATCGGGCCCAAAGACAAGTCTTCCGGTTTCTGACCAATTGAGGGGTGTGCGGCATTCCATCCGTATAACACCTCGAACGGTGCCATCTGAGGGCTTGACCGATAACTGTTGTTGTAAGAAAACTAGGCGAAAGGGAGGCAATCTTCCCAGTTAGCTCCATATGCTAAGACACAGGCTTGGAGCATGACTTCGAGTATCTGATTCACTCGTTCTGTCTGACCTCCGGTCTGTGGGTGGAACGCAGTGCTGAAGGACAACTTGGTCCCCATGGCCTCCTGGAACTTCTTCTTCCAGAACCTTGAGGTGAATTGGGTTCCTCTATCCGACACAATTTCCTTGGGAGCGCCATGAATGCTCATGATTCGGTTGATGTAGAGACTGGCTAACTGGTTCCCCTTGTAGGTCGTCTTGACAAGAATGAAGTGGGCCACCTTGGTCAAATGGTCAACAATGACCCATGTGGAGTCATGTCCCTTGCTTGACCCGGGGTAAACCGGTGATGAAGTCCATCCCGATTTCGTCCCGCTTCCATTCATGCACCTAGAGGGGTTGCAACAATCCCGCGGGTCGCTGATGCTCAGCTTTGACTCTCTGGCATACGTCACACTTTGCAACATAGGTAGCAATCTCCCTTTCATCCGTGCCACCATAATCTTTCCTTCAGGTCTTGACGCATCCTGGTGTGGACCTCCTTGTGATGGAAAAGCTTGGTTCCTTAGAGAGAAGTGGCTTGCAGTTACACCTGGTCTTCGACGCGGATGTCTACTTCTTGATGATGGTGGTTGGTATAGTTCTTCTTCCTGGACATGGCGATCTTCAGATGTTCCCTTGACCAGCTCAGTGATTCTTTTTCCATCTTCGGGTGGACAGGTAGGTCACCAAAGAAAGATGACAACCAACTTATCCAAGCACTCCATGAAATCTATGGGGTACGCAAAGTGGGCTGAGGCATTGGTGGTGGTATTGGTTGAGTATAGGCCAAGGTCTTGTGATCTAGAACCAAAGCCTGTGGTCATGATCTGACCATGTTATGGCTTGGTAAGGCTTAAGGGTTTCAAGGATTCTAGTTTGCGAGTGAACATTTATCATCTTCATCCTTAAGCACGGTTCCTGAGATGCCAATTGTCCTATCTAGTCCTTTAAACAGATAACCTTATACCACCGAAAGCATCAACCCTTGTAGGTCAGCTTCAATCATCACTCATGCTATTATTATCCTCATGACTCCCAAGGGGAGGTCTAATAAATCTATACATGTCAACTATCCCAAGCTCATATGTATGGCTACCCCTAAAAATCCATAGGTAGAGCATATAAGCTGCTAAGCTTGAATTTAATCACCACAATCCGAGTGCTCAGTCTATTGACCCAAGGTCCATGGTAAGGCACCTCTATCCTAAGGAAACACGTCGTAAGCCACTCCAGATCTTGTTTCCTTCCTATGAATCAACTCCAACAGCCCATTAACTTCCATCAATCACTACACGATCCATTAATTCTACAAATCCAATGCCTATGCTGGGGTTCCACATGATCTCCTAAAGTCCTTATAATCCCCAATACTTGAAAGGGCTGCCTTACTATAGTTAGTCCACCAATTCCCATTCTCGTGTTCTAATAATACTCCACGGTCAAGCTCACAAGGATGCCTAAATGAACTCCGACAATCAGCCCATTCTCCTAGTTTATCGTCCACCGAGAAACATGGTATCATGATCGAGATCACCAGTCTAAATCCAATTTACTCCGAACCATGTAGACATACTCAGCATCTGTATTCAACTAGGATCACCTATTTAAACCCAAATCTTGTGTCCAACGAGAAATCCTACATGTTCCCCCAAGTCATTCATGTAAAATCAACTGTCTCATATCAATGACCCCTGGCTAAGATGAGTCCAAATACTTCCAAGAATCTCAGCTTGCGGTCATAATTGTCCTATTAAATCCAATTTACTCAGGAGTAAAGAAAGCTATGCTACTCTATAATCATGATCCCATCAAGTTCATCTACCAACATGGTAGCCTTATAATCCACCAAATAGTCTCATATAATTCCTCCAGTCATTGATATAAATTCATCAAATCATTTATCCTCTATTCCTATATCCTCAAACTGGTCTTCCCTATGGCATCGTCAGTTTTGGTGCTACCTTAGGAAGATAATGTGCTCGTACACATTGTCCACTAGTTCCATAATGAACCCAGTGATAAACAATGGTGACGGAGGCTTAACAGGTTCTCTTGCAATTCCGTGGGTTAAGCACATGGTTAAGGATTCGAGCTGGGGTACCTCGCGATGTCTTGAAGGGTCTACGAATAGGGTTCTAGTCTTGAGGTGTAAACATACGGGGTTGTACTTGGTCGTGGAGGTTGTAGCCAAAGTCTTCAGCGCTTGTTGGTCGCCGAGGTGGAATCCTTGGTGCATATTGTCGCTGTGATGGTGGCGCACCTATGGGGCCGCGGGGACGGCCCTTCGTGTGTTGATCGAGGGCGGGGGCGACAGAGAGCAGATCGAGGCGTCTTGGCAGGGCGAGAGGATTTTACCCAGCTTCGGCGCGATGGTCGCGTAAACCCTCTGCTGCTTTGTGTTGTATTGCGCTCGGAGCCCGAGAGTAGTTACACCGGCGTGAGAGTTGCGAAGAGTCGAACCTCCCGCGGAATAGCGAATGATCGGAACCCCCCTCGCTTGTGCATGGGCCTCCTTTTATAGGGCAAGGGTCACCGACAGTGTCAGCGTGGGTAGAGGGGTAAAATGTAAAAGAGGTGGTAGTTGGAGCAGTCTTGGGAACAATGCAGCTCAATGGATTCTACCTACTTTTGACAGAGGGGACAAGAGCATTAAATGCCCGTCGCCGTCGCCCCAAAAGCTCCGCCCTTGCGTCTCCGTTTGCCACGGGCGATGGAGCCACCACCGTGGAGTGCCACCGCACCCTTCATGCAACACACCACCGCCGCCAGCGCTCTGGAGAAGGTCAAGGCGACGCAGGCAGATGAGCTGGAGTGCGACGCAGCGTCACAGCTCTCCTGGCAAGTACCTTGCCGGGGTCTTGATCTTGCCGGGCCCGGGAGCTTGTCGGGCTTGTAACTTGTCGCTCCCCGGGCCCTCGCCGGGACGCGCATGGCGTCGAGGCGTGCCTTCTGTGATGTGATCTTCTAGCTTCCCCGGCGAGCTCCTCTCGCCAGGGGCTTGCATAAGCGATGTAGTCTTGAGCCTGGAACGGCCTTCCCGGCAAGCTCCTCTTGCCGGGGTCTTAACCTTCTGTTTTGTATACTTTGTTCTTGAATGGCTTGGTATGGAGCGGAGATGGTCTCCGGCAAGCGTTTGGTGGATCCAGCTACGGGAAGCTGCGGCCGCCCGTGCACAAGTTGGGGTACTGAGGTACCCCTACCTTAGTACACCGACAGGAGCCCCCGGGCCTGGGCCATACACGGTGCCGAGCGCTGTTGGGCCAGGCCCAAGACAGTGCACGGGCACACGCGAAGCCCATGGCGCGTCGAATCCGTTTCTGCATCCGCCGCTTCCCCCGAAACGGCACGCGTCGATTGCGGCGTCGTGGGAGACGTGGGCGGCGCATGCAGCCTTTAAGGCATCCACCCCGTGATCATGGCGCAGAGCGGGGTCGCTTCACCCGTCGCTCCGGCTCCGCTTTTTCGCCACGCGGCCCTCATGCATGGGGGTCGTGGGCGGCGAAGGTGGGAGGCCGAGCCGTCACGGGGCGGAGAGGGCGAGTCGGCCCGCTCCTCTCCGCCTCCTCGCTTCGATTGGCTGGCGGGCGGTTGAGCCCCACCGCCCCTTTAAAAGGGGCGAAGGGGCACAATGGCCACACTCATCCACTTCTCTCTTCACCTTTATCTTCGCTCTTCTTGCCGCCATGGAAGGAGGAAATCCCGGCTCTTCAACGGTGGCGGCGAGGGTCGCCTCTAGGCAGCGCACCACTCCCCATCCTGCTCCCGTGGCGGCGCCGCCACGAGAGGGAGGAGGGAGGGGCGTGGCATGACGAGGCCGAGGGCGTGCCGAGGCGGTCGAGGAGAGGCGCCGAGGCGTGCCTCCTCCATCTCCCGGCGTCTCGACCACGGCGCGGTCCACACCGGAGATGACCCAGGAGTTCTTCATCAAGCTTCGTCGGGCGCCTCGTCGTCGCCTCGGCTGCCGGGTCCCGTTTGCGGATGCGATGGGACGGATCCACCCGACGTGATGGAGTTGCGCATGAGGGGCTGCGGGATCAGCGGCACTTTCGGGTGAGTGTCGTGTCCCCAGCCCCGGCGTGATGTTCTTCGACCGAGGGTGGAAGACATTCGCCCGATCCATAGCTTGACGGCGGGTTCACCCTCCATTTCAAGTTATTGGATGGTGACCTCCTCGCCGTCAAGGTCTTGGCGACTTCGGAACCCGGTGCGCTGCTGTGTGGACAGCTCCTCGGATAGCGAAGGCTCCTCCCGGCGAAAGTGACGAGGAGGAGAGCGACAGCGGCGGGGGATGGCGGGCCCGACTAGGCGTCGGACACCGCTGCCTCAAGGCCACCGCAACCCCATCTTCTGGGTTGCCGGGCTCCTGAACTCCCCGGGGCCGTCTCCTTGGCGGCTGGCGTAGAGAGGCAGCAGAAGAGGAAGAGGGGGACGGCGGCAAGGCCGCTAAGTCGGAGTACGAGGGCGAGGTGCCCTCGTGCCGATGTCCCACCACTCCGTCTTCAAGCTCTGCCTCCGACGCCTCCGGCTCCGCCAAACTCCTGGCCGGCTCCCGGGGGGTTCTCTTGGTGTCTTCTGGCGCCCGTGGCTCTCCGCGGGCTTCAGGGACTTGTCGCTGGCTCTCCGGGCATGCGTTCCCCATGCCCGTCACCTTGCGCAGCTCCTGCGGCACGGCGGCGTCACCGCCACGCTCTCCTAGGCGCCTTCGCCCTTCCCGACAAGCTCCTCTTGCGGGGTCTCCTCTCCCGGCAAGCTTATCTTGCCGGGGCTCCTGACCTACCTCCCGAACTCCCGAGCAGAGAAACAGAGAGGGATCACGGCACCTTATCTTTTTAAATTGTAAGCCCTCGGGCATTAGTTGCATTTAAGAACTTGTAATCCTCTCTATCATGTTTTTCATCCTCTATGGACTTGTACTAAAGCTGGATGTTTTAATGAAAAAAAAGGGAAAGCTTGCGGATGAGTCTTTTACTTGACTGCGTGCCTTGTGTATTCTTACGCTATCGGGAGCTTGCCGGCGAACACGCTTACCGACCATGCAGGACAGCCCGCTGGTGGTGTCGCTTCCGCAAGCAACCTTGTCGGGCGATTCGACGCTTAACTTGCTGAGCATGCTCGAAAGCAAGATAAGGTGCAGCGCACACTTGTGTTTGTTGAGCGGACTCGGAAACAAACCAAGTACGCAACTGGGCCACGACTCGGCTCCTCCACGTACGGGTTTTTACAAGACACGCTCGTTCAAAGACGCAGTCCCGCATCTCCCGGTCCATGAGAGGATGCATGACGAGGGATGAAAAACTTATCTGAAATCGCAGCCCCCAGCAACACTAGCTTGCCGGAGACGAATCTCGATGCTTGCAGCCCCCAGCGAGGCTGGCTCGCCGAAGAAGAACCTTGGCACCCGCAGCCCCCGGCGACCCTGGCTTGCCGGGCCCCAGGTGCTGGTGTGATCTTTTGGTTCCTCCTTGTCGCTGCAATTGCAGTCATAAAAACAGCTGATGTAGATATGCAACTGCTCAACGCACATGTATGTGTATATAAATCTTGACTACGCAATATGATGCCGAGCTTTGTCCTTCGTATGTTTGTACTCTACGCTCTTGGGGAGCTTGCTTAAAGCGAACACGCTTATCGACCAGCGGGACAGCCCGCCGGTGGCGTCGCTTCCGCAAACAACCTTGCCGGGCGATTCACGCAACTTGCTGAAAGCAGGCTCGAAAGCAAGATAAGGGTGCAGCAACACACTTGTGTTTGTTGAGCGGACTCGAAACAAAACAAGCACGCGAATGGACCACGACTTGGCTCCTCTCGCGACAAGCCTCTCATCTGAAGGGCATCTCACGGCAAGGGCTTGCTATGTTACACCCTCTACTTCGCCCTTTGTGCGTTTTCACCCCACGCTTTTAGGGAACTTGCGGCGCTTAACGCGCTTGTGAGTCTGGGACATCGCAGCCCGGTGGTGGCGTCGCTTCGGCAAGCAACCTTGCCGTGTCCAGCTCGCGACGCTTTATCCTGCCGAAAGGACTCGAAGCGAAGCGAGGGCGAAGCTGGTCGCGACTCACTCTTTACTCGTTGAGTGTGTTGAAGCAAAGTAAGGGTGCGGCTGTTCACAAGCAGGCTCCTCGGCGCCACAGTTTTGTGCACAAACGCGAACTTCGAGAGGATATAACGAATAAAAGCGTGGATTTAAGGAGTGCTCGCACGAAGGCTCGGCGACTTAGCTTTTCTTTTTTCTTGCTTCTTCGCGACTTGCGAGAACTCAATGGCGCGTCCTCGACGACAGCGCAGCACTCCGGGGAGGTGCGTTTGCCGGAACGAGCACCAATGCTGTCTTTGCCGGGCTTATAGCGTTCCGAGGAGCCGTGCTTGTCGGAGTGAGCGCCAGAGCCGTCCTCGCCGGACTTAGAGCTCGATGGTGCGTCCTCGACGACAGCGTGGCGTTCAAGGGACACGCTTGCGGCGCGGAGGAGCGGAGAGTGGCGGCGCAGGAACAGGTCATGCTCGGACTCCTAGTAGCGATAGGAGGAGCAAGCCCTGCCCGGCACTTTCGCTTTGCTCATGTCCGGACAGCGATCTGGAGCATCCCGCGAGCCTCCGGCATATTCTTGCCCAAAGAAAGCGGATACCACCTCTCGTGGCATGGCGCTGCTTTGGGATGGGCGTCGTCGGCGGAGACCGAGGCGCGGTCATCCGCCCCGCCTCGATCTGATGGCACCGTGGCGCCCTACGCCGGTGTCCACCCTCCGGGCGTCTCCTCCGCCCACCGCCGCCCGTGGCGGCGGTTGAGACGCAGACGGATCTGCGACCCTCGGCTCTCGTCTTGAGGCCATGGCGCAGATTGTTGATGAAGCCGACGTGGCCCGAGAGGTTGATGAAGAGCACGGCGCTTGAACGCCGGATCAGGTCCGCGCGATCTCGACGCCCGCTCTGGCGCGCCAAAGATGTCGCGATGGATGGGTGGCGCGGCACCTATAGGGCCGCGGGGACGGCCCCGCCGTGTGTTGATGCGAGGCGGGGGCGAAGAGAGCAGATCGAGCGATGCTGCGCAGGCGAGAGGATTTTACCCGGCTGGCGCGATGGTCGCGTAAACCCTCTCTTTGCTTTGTGTTGTATTGCGCTCGGGAGCCCGGAGAGTAGCACACGAGCGTGAGAGTTGCGAAGAGTCGAACCTCCCGAGAATAGCGAATGATCGGAACCCCCCACTCGTTGTGCATGGGCCTCCTTTTATAGGGCAAGGGTCACCGACAGTGTCAGCGTAGGGTAGAGGGTAAAATGTAAAAGAGGTGGTAGTTGGAGCAGTCTGGAACAACAGTGCAGCTACGATGGATTCTACCTACTTTTGACAGAGGGGGACAAGAGCATTAAATGCCGTCGCCGCCGCCCCAAAAAGCTCCCGCCTTGCGTCTCCGTTTGCCACGGCGATGGAGCCACCACCGTGGAGTGCCACCGCACCCTTCATGCAGCACAGCCCACCGCCACGTCTCGAGAAAAGCTGAAGGCGACGCGGGCGGATGAGCTGGAGTCGCGGCACGCGTCACAGCTCTCTGGCAAGTACCTTGCCGGGTCTTGATCTTGCGGCCCGGAGCTTGTCGGGCTTGTAACTTGTCGCCCCCGGGCCCTCGCCGGACGCGATGGCGTCGGGCGTGCCTTCCGTGATGTGATCTTCTAGCTTCCCGGCGAGCTCCTCTCGCCAGGGGCTTGCATAGCGATGTAGTCTTGAGCACAGAGCAGCCTTCCGGCAAGCTCCTCTTGCGGGGTCTTAACCTTCTGTTTTGTATACTTTGTTCTTGAATGGCTTGGTATGGAGCGGAGATGGTCTCCGGCAAGCGTTTGGTGGATCCAGCTACGGGAAGCTGCGGCCGCCCGTGCACAAGTTGGGGTACTGAGGTACCCCCTACCTTAGTACACCGACACATATTGTCTTGCTTGTCTTCAGTTGAGGAAAGAGATGAGAGGGAAAAGCAGCATAGAGGGGGGAAACGCCTAAAGGGGGTTCTATAGTGCAAGTGCAAACAAACAAGTGCCAAAAAGGCCAAACACAAACAACAAAATAAGGCAGGTGATATAGTTGCGTACTTGTTGCCTAGGGCAAAAGGCGTGATATAAAAACACAACAAATAAAAACAAGCAACACACAATCATGGTTCTACTCGAACCATCATATGGACTCGATCACGATAGGGGTACACGACTCATCCTACCCTAGGGGTTCTCGGACTCCAGAGCCGTGCCTTGTGCCTCGTGCAGTCTCCCGGGTTTTCCTCAGGTGCTGCTACGTCTCTTGTAGTTGTTTGATGAAACGATCCCGGTTGAGCTTGAAGAGTTAACAACTTCTTGCCTGTTGAAGTGATGGGGTGAAGGTGGCTTCTCATAACAGGCATTGACTCGGTCTTCTGTTGTCTTCTAAGCCATCGATGGTACCAGGTAGGTAATCCTTTATGCAATGACATTATCAAGGCGTAATAGAGGTCCATCATGTCGGTTATGTTGATGACAATATCGACACCAAGAGCAGGGGATGAGGAGAACTGTTTTCCTGCTCACTATGGTGAGGCGGACCAAATGGCTAGGTTCTCATCCATTGGTGGTTGCCGATACAACAACGGTAGTGACATGGTTACTCTATTAGCGATGTATATCATGATCTTGCATATCCTATGCCCTAATCATCGTAGGCTAAGGTTGCATCATCTTGGGGCAGTGTCAAGGGTGTCGCCATCTCCTGGGTCTTCAGGTCCTCATTCCTCGAGGATGTATCTTCTGTTGGTATCGTCTTGTTGTGATGTCGCCAATCTTGCGTTTAGGAGATATGGGTGAATGTCTGGCAAGGCATCATCCTTCCAGATTATCCACGAGGATTACAAGGAATCCTGTGGTCAGGGGCATAAGGGTTCTAGCGACCAAAGGTTTTGAAGGGGAAGAGACCAATAAGGAAAGTATACCTTAGTTTTCAAAAACCGAGAAGGAAGAGAAGTACAGATAATTTTGAAAACTAGTAGTAGTTTTGGAAATAGTTTTACCCTAACTAACGACCATGCTAACTAAGGCTTCCTACAGCTTAGGATGGCTCGATATACAGCTCTGGGGGGACCACGACTCATAAGTCGTGATCACCGAATGTACGTGTCTGAGGATCCCAGAGAGCAATGCTCACTTGAACACACGAAGCTGAATAGCAAGAGTCTTACATCCATACATCTTGATTATACAAGTAGGACCATTATGGTCGAGTCTTGAGTATAACACCGCAGCGGAAATCTTCATCAATAACTTGGACCCATGCCATCTGCCTTAACCCTACAGGCATTCTGATTGGGAAGCGTCCTAGCTCGCATGCTCGTCACTGAAGTGTTCTTCATCACATCCTGCTCTTCCATGCCTGGTCAATTAAATAACCAAAGGGCAAGCCAATGAGTACTTTGAATGTACTACTTAAGCAACCCATGTTTTGGTTCAAGGTACAACAATGCATGACATAGGTAAATTTTGCATAAAGCTAGTTTTGAGTGCAATGACATGTTCAACATCCTAGCAAGCATGCATCAAGAGAATTCAAGTAACCATGAGATCTGGTCACATATATCAACATAAATAGAGTTGGCACCAACCCAACATAAATAGAGTGGGCACCAACCCATCTCCAAAATGTCAAGTCCTTCGACTTGACCCAAGTAGTTTCATCATCACACTCACGCGGTTGAAAACCCTGGACATAGTTTAAGCAGCACCGCCCAACCGTCCTTGACCGTGGACATGGCTATTCGAATAGTTTTACACTCTGTAGAGGTTGCACGCTTTACCCACTAGATCCGGGAACTTCCGTGTCATCCACGACCAGCGGTACCTCAAGTACCCGGGTAAGCACCGATCACTACCTTTCCCTAGACGACACTAACATGGAGTCCACTCGATTAGCGAGAACCTCGTGCCCAACATTTCAAATAACATTTTCGTGGAGCCTTGCTCCCATATTCATCACATACCACCGCACGGGTACCAGCGGTGTGTCCGGTGCCACGTGAAAACAGTCATGGCCGCCCTACAGCACGACCCGTCCCAAGAGAGAGCACCAACTCTCCCCGTCACTAGTAATGCGGGCTCCAAGCTAGTATCGGTCTAGGTACTCAACAATGCCCTTTCCCATATAAGGGTAGAGTGGTCGCGCATGTAAGGTTGGGACAGTCATCAAATCTTAAATCTAATCCGTTTTCGAAAACAACACACACTTGCCTCGGTACACCACTTGGTCATCAAGTGGTTACCCATCTCATCATCTCCCTCGGGCATAAGTGGCACCCGATGGGGTTTTCGAAAAGTCTTTGAAAATATTTTTGTCTCCATCACCATGCATATCCCCGTCCCTTTTGCGTAGCATCTACCTTTGCATCCTATCTACTCCCACCGGCATAACCCTCATAAGAAGGTAGGGCCATGCACAATGCAAGTATCAACGAGAAAATAACGGAGGCAACCAACCCACGTGGTTCACCATCCCACCATGATTCCGATGCAACAATAATAAGAGCTATATATGACATGCATGTAAAGGGGTTTCATAGCCATGGTCAAAGGGCTGCTTGCCTGTTCCTCAGAGTCTTCAAGTCTTCTGGTCCTTCTCCAAGTACTCCGTCTACTTCGTCAACTAACGTCGGAAACAAACACAATAAGCAACACAACAAGGCAAGAATAAATATGCTCTAAAAATGTGAAGTTGACTTTTATTGGATACCTCTGGTCATATAAGGAATGACCAAAGTGATTTCATTGGAAGTGGATCAATGGACATCTCCAAACATTTCAATATGATGGAATCAAGAGGTTTATGGATTTGCTAGAAGTGTACAGAAATATATTTTTTGGAAAATGAGCAAAGGCACCCATTTGACAAAGCATGATTTTAGAAGCATCTAGGAATTGGTTTCACTAGATTTGGAGTTCAAATGAATTTCCTATGAATTTGCAAAGCTGATAAATATGAAGAAATGGCTCAATAATTTATGTGATGCAAAGCATCAAGAAAAATGTTCATAAACTAGGTTATGAGCTTAGATTCATCTAGGAATTGGAATCATGGCATTTGGATCAATATTGAGCTCTCTGTGATTTTCTAAAGTTTATCACAGAAATAGGAAAAATAGGATGTGATAATTATTTGTGAAGAAAAAGTATCTGGAAAAAGGTGCATGTTGCACCAACAGGTACATCATCATTTATGGAGTCTATAGAAATTTGAATCATCAAATTTGGACTTAGAATAAATAATCTGTGGATTTACAAGCTGTACAGAAAAGAAAAAGGGGAAAAAGGGGTTTTACCCAGATGGGCTGGATCTGGCGGCGGCGCCAAGACCAGGCGAGGCTTAGCGGCGCGCCACTGGGCGGCCAGTGGCTCGGCCAAGCACGCTGCCAGGGCTACGTCAAGGCGGCTTGAGGGATGCGCCTTCAGAGGGAGGCGGATTCGACGGAAGCCGCTTCCACTTAACGACGGGGCCCGCCCACCGGGCCACTGACGAGCGGGGCCCGCTCGTCGGGTTCGTCTTCAAACTCCCACGCGGGCGCGATGGGAGACAGAGGAGGCGCCCCGACGGCGACTGCCGGCATTACAGGGCGTCCCCGGCGACGCTCCGCCCACCGGCATGCTCGTGAGGCTACGCCGCATCCTCCTAGGTGCTTTACGCCCGCCGAGGAGGGTCGTAGTGCCGGCGGCTTGGATGGTCGCGGAGGGGCCGTCGGCCATCTTTGGCCGTGGCGCCTGGCGCACCCGGGATGAATGGAGAGGTGTAGGGCCTTGCGATGGTTGAAGGAGGGCCGGTGCATCGAGGGGAGAGGAGGGCTCGGCCTGGCCGGATTTAGGCGAGGCCCGACGGCGGAGCTCCGCCATTGTGGTGGATGGAGGGCACGAGGAGGGTGTGGGTTGGTTCAGGAATGCACGGGAGTGAGAGAGGGCGAAAGGATCGAGGAAAGCTGGGGCGGCTTTATATAGCGAAGGCTTGCCCACCGTGGCTCATCGCGCCGCGAGCTCGTGCTTTCGTTACTCTGGGCCTCGGGATGGTGATGCACCGTGTCTAGGGCATTCTGGATTCGGTCGAGCTGTGGAAGAGAAGATAGAGAGCAGGGGGCCAGGGGCACCACGCGTGTGAGGTCGCCCATTGGGCCTCGGGCGGCAGTCTTGGCGTCGAGAGGAGGCAGCAGGAGGAAGAGAGAGGAGGGGCCAGCTCGGTGTCGTGTTGTGGACGCCGAGGCACCTCGACTGGCGCGAGGGGAGGGCTCGAGGTGGTCGGGTGGCTTGGGCAGAGAGCAGCTACAGTGTGTTGGAGCACTGTAGCGCGCTCTGGAGCACGCCTTTGGCATGCCATGGCATAAAAAGGGGGGAAGTGGGCGCGGCCACTTGTGTCTGGTAGTGCTTTGGGGTAGTAAGGAAGGGTGTAGAGGCATTGGATGCCCTGGTGTTCCACTGGAGTGAGGAGGGAGGTTGAGAGAGAGAGAAATGCAGATGTCCAGAAGGGTAAATGGGGGGTTTTCACCCCTCAATCGTTGAGCTGAGGCCAGGGAAGGGTTACTGGAGATAGGAGAAGACTAGGGGGGGCTGTGCTAGAAATTTGAGCTCCCCAAGAATAGTGGAAGGGGGCAAAATAGTGGTTTTTGCAAAATGTCAGAAGGTGTTTGATAATGGTTTGGGCAATAAGATGACTTCCATTCGTCATGAGACTCCATACGGTAAAATGACACATATAATTAGGGCCTTCCACCAATTTGGAGATCATTTGAAGAAAGTTGACAATGTAACTTTGGCAAACCCTAGAAATGAACAGAAATGGGTTTACCAAGATTTAGTCATTCAAACCTATTCTACTTGATTCACCACTTGGTGTAGTGTCATCATTTGGGTTTTTGAACATGCCCACAAAAGTTGAGATCAAAAGGAGAAAGTTGCTAATGTAGAGTTGCTCAAATTTGGTTTTGGACAGGAAGGGTTTTGGGGCACTTTGATCAAGTTAACTTGTTCTCCAACTTGTGCCATTTGGTCTAGATGAATTATTAGACCATTTGAGAATGTGCACCAAGTTTGAGAGCATTTGGACATGTTTGACAGTGCAAAGCTGTTCAAACTTGAAAAAGGACAGAAGTGGTTTTGAGGGGATTTGATGATGTTATCTTGTTCTCCAAGTAATGAGACTTGGCAACACCATCTAATATGTCATATGAGACATGATAGAATTTCCTTGGAATTTTTGGAGAATATTTCCTTTGTAAATATTTCAAAAGCTTGAAATATCCAGAAAGGGTTTTTTGAGAGATTTGACCAATATATGAACATGACCATGTGTTGAAACTCTTATATATGGAAAATATATGTCCACTGAGTTTCCCTGATTTTTGTCAAATATTTTTAAAGCAATAAAATAATTTTTCCCTATTAAAGACCATTTCTGGCCTTAATAAGAAGCCTTTAAATAAAATAGTAAAATAACTTTCAAAATTATATTTTTGTGGTTTATGGGTATCCTGTATCTAATAGGAGTCAAATATATTTTTGGAAAGATTTTTACTGCCCTTAATTAAGTACTTGCAGTGCAAACCTCAATTTAGGGGTTTTTGAAAAACTAATTTTTGAAAATACTTTTTGGCCAAATAAGTTTTGCAAGAAATTATTTTTATAACCTATACACATGGAATGATCATTGGGAAAGGTTTTCGGAGCAAGGAGATGAAGTATAGGAGTTGGAGGATTTATTTGATTTTTAGAGCACTTGCAAACAGCGGACAAAAATCAAATCAAGCAAGGACCAAAACACACAAAAGTTTTTGTCAAACCACATTTTATCATGATTAATAGCTTAAGTGTGGTGCCATGAAAATCAGGGTGTGACACTCTGGTGATCGGTGTAGATCTCGCAACGTTTACCAAGAAGGTAATGTCGCCAGGTCTTGAGTGCATAGACTACGGCTGCAAGCTCTAGATCATGTGTAGGATAATTCTCCTCATGTGGATGCAACTGTTGAGATGCATAGGCAATCACATGACGATCTTGCATAAGAATGCAGCCTAGTCCCTGACGTGAGGCATCACAGTAGATAACAAAGTCTTTAGTGAAATCCGGTGGCACAAGTATGAGAGTAGAAGTCAGGCGTCTTTTCAGTTCCTGAAAACTGTACTCACACTGTGGGGACCACTCAAACTTTTTATCTTTCTTGAGAAGTTCCGTGAGGGGTTTAGCTACTTTGGAGAAGTTTTCAACAAAGCGGCGACAATAGCTGGCTAGACCAAGGAAACTCCTAACTTGTTTAAGGGTTTCAGGTGGAGTCCAATCAAGAACGGCCTTAACTCTCTCGGGATTGACAGCAATTCCCTTACCAGAGATTATGTGGCCTAGGTAGGTCACTTCTGGCAACCAAAATTCACACTTGGAGAACTTGGCATAAAGGCGGTGCTCTCTGAGTTTTTCTAACACAAATCTAAGATGTTCGGCATGCTCTTCCTCATTCTTCGAGTAAATAAGAATATCATCGAGATAAACCACGACAAATTTATCTAAGTACTCCATGAAGATCGAGTTCATCAAGCGGGAGAATGTGGCTGGAGCATTGGTTAGACCAAAGGACATGATAGTGTACTCGTACTGGCCATAACGAGTGACAAAGGCTGTCTTGGGGATGTCCCCGTTTCTGATCTTGATTTGGTGGTAGCCTAACCTCAAATCCATCTTGGAGAAGACTGAGGATCCAGCGAGCTGATCGTACAGATCGTTGATCCTAGGGAGCGGATATTTGTTCTTTATCGTGACCAAATTAACAGGACGATAATCTACAACCATCCAGTCCGTACCATCCTTCTTCTCGACGAAGAGGACGGGGCAAGCCCAAGGGGAAGAACTAGGACGGATGAAACCCTTTTGCAAGGACTCATCAAGTTGTTTCTTAAGCTCGGCTAGTTCTAAGGGTGCCATCTTGTAAGGTCTCCTAGAGATTGGAGCGGTTCTGGGATAAGATCTATGATTTAACTCTACATCTCTGCGGTGGAACACTGGCAGTTCCTCTGAAAGACATCCGAAAGTCACGGACTACCGGGATATCTTCAAAAGTGCGGAAGAGGGCTGGCATTAAGAGAATAGAGTTGGCGCTTTGCAACTCTGGTGGAGCGGTGACTATCTTGCGAGATGGGTGTGTAAGCTGAACGGACCTGGTGTAACAATCAATCTTGGCGTAATGAGCTTTCATCCAGTCCATACCCAAGATTATGTTAATATCTGTAGACTTGAGGGCTATAAGTGATGCAAGGAATACAAGTCTGTCAACAAGGATTTCGTTACCATGGCTTACACTAGAAATTTGCCATTTGGATCCAGGAGTTTGAATAAGTAGTGGGGAGGGCATATCACAAAATGACATGTCGTGCAAGCGGGCATAGCTTTCAGAAATGAAGGAATGAGACACTCCAGTATCGAATAGAACCGATGCTGGGTGACAGTTGACAAGGAGTGTACCAAGAACGACATCTGGATCATCATGAGCGTCTTTAGCTGAGACGTGATGCACAAGTCCAAGTTCATGGTGAGCTGACCTGGCACTAATCATCTTGCGTGATGGCTTACCATGGCCAACAAACTTCTCAGGCTGCGGTGGAGCAACTCTGTGCGAGTGCAAATCTGAGCAATGTGGCACCGCTCTCCGCACTTGTAACAAATCTTGGAGGTAGGACGTGGACCCGCATTAGCAGGCGGTCCACCAATAGGCCTAGGTGGAGCATACAGCTGAACTGGACAAGGTGCCACATGAGATGGCCTCGGTGTATATCCGGGTGGAAGAGCGGAGTTCGGAATCCAAATCCGGCGCTTCTGAGAACTAGAACTGGAGGAAGATACCAAATCACGGATGTGCTTACGAGACTCCTCATAGGTGAGTTGAGCTGTCTCTGCATTAATGGCCTTGTTCACAAGAGCTTGGAACGTATTGCAATGGTGCAAGTGGAGATCACGACGCAACTCGGGGTTGAGACCCTTCCGAAACCTAGCCTGCTTCTTGGCGTCCGTGGACACCTCTTCTGAAGCATAGCGAGCGAGGTTCTCAAACTCTCTACTGTAAGCATCAACAGCCATCTTACCCTGGGTGAAACTACAGAACTCTTCTCTCTTGCGATCGATGAGGGCTTCAGGAATGTGATGCTCGCAAAAAGCCTCAGTGAAATCTCTCCAGGTAGGAATCTGACCAGCTGGAAGCATAGCCTTATAGTTCTGCCACCAAAGAATAGCAGGGCCTTCCAGGTGGTATGTGGCATAGGTGACTTGTCATCTTCAGCTACGTTCGCAGAACGCAGCTTATGAGTGATGCTACGGAGCCAGTCATCTGCATCGAGTGGCTCGATAGAATGATGAAAGGTAGGTGGGTGCAAGCGAATGAAGTCATGAATAGTTACAGACCCTTTGAACTGATGTGCGGTGTTCTCCTCGATACGTGCCAACAAGCGGTTAGACTCACGCTTGTTCCTCTCCATCTCTAACATGAACTCTGTCAATGAAGGCTGGTCGGGACGATCCTCATCTCTACCATCTCCGTGGTTCTGGCTACGAGTAACAGAACTTCGCTTAACTGATGACATCCTGAGAAACGAAACCAAGGACGGAATCAGCATCAACTATAGGCTATAGAATGTAGGACAGGGAAATTAGTAACTCTCGAACTCCTAGGGCAATTCCGCAGCGAACGGCAAGAAATGCTCGAAATGAGACATCCCGCTAAAATGGGGTAGTAACATACTGAACATCACCACTCTAGGTTCTGAGATCATACTAAACAGGCTACACCGGAAGTACTCAAAAACTGGGGTATGACTCTGATCAACCAATCCTATGGGACTACGGAGTAGTAACACGTGATCCTAATAGACGGAAGAGAAAGCCTAGTTCCTTAACCCCGCAGGAAAGATAGGATGACTCAGATCAGAAGGCCATGAGGTAAAGGAGTAAAAAGAGCCTTACGTTCCTTCCCACAATCAATTCCCTTACATAACTAAAGAATTTCTAGACTCAACTTCGACCAGTTTGGCTTTGTAATCCTACAGGCAGTCAAGCTCTGATACCAAAGCTGTCAGGACCCCGACTCAATGCCACATCGATCTAGCATGTAACACCTCATATCACTTTGCGGCCTCACGCACGGTATCCCCATGGGTGTCGCCTTACCTTTGCCCGAGATCGTTTGCGCCTTTTGGCACACGTATATGATAGTGTCGCTAGCATCCATATGGTAAGGAGCCCGGGCTGACATGGCTAGTCGTAAACCCAAAGTGGCACAAACTTACAGGGACAGCATCCATGACCCGAAGATCGAGCGTGTCGGTCATCAGCGAAGTGAATCCACTGTAGCACTGGGCTAACAGGACTCCGTGAACCGGCTGTGGCGGCTAACAGGACTCCGGTATTCATCGCGTGACATTTCCCCGAAGGGACAGACACAGGAACGAAGAAGGACACATGCCGGCCAGCCTAAGTGTTCTGGAGCAGTAGCTAGCTACCAGGGCTCAGTGGAAGCACTAGGAAACATTTCCCGCTAAGAGAGGCTACTAAGGATAAACAACTAGATAGTCAGATCCCACACATAGCAATACACATTACACGTACGCATAACATGCAAGTATGTGTTGTACAACATGGCATCACAGCATAACTAAACAACTCATATAGATAAGGCTCAAAGAACCATCATAGCATTTATTACAGACAGGGGTCACATGACCCAACAATCAGAGCAAACAAGCAACAAGCGGAAGCATTACATGTCTGGGTACAGACATCTACAAATGAAAAAGGCTGAAGAGCCTGACTATCTACAACATCCGACCAAGATCGTAGCTGAGGTACAAGCTACTCGTCGAAGTCCATGAGAACACTAGTAAGACCGAAGTCTCAGCTGCAAAAACATAAATAAAGCAACATGAGTACAAAGGTACTCAGCAAGACTTACATCGATCCTATCATACATGCATTTGTATCAAGAGGGTAATGTGGGGTTTAGTTGCAACAAGCCAGCTTTGACACGTGGCTATCACTGTTCTCGACTACGAGAGCTTCTTTGAGGTGATATGGCGCTACAGGTCCACTAATCACCACACAATACACTACTATGGATTCATCCCCGTCTCCCTACGAGAAGGCCATCCATAGCACTCACACTTGTCTTGAGCATTTTATAGTATCCACTTTAAGTTATCTATGTACCATGTAAGCATCCAAGAAGTCCATATCCGCGGACCCGGCTATTCGAATAGATCATGTTAACCCTGCAGGGGTGTACTTCTTCACACATGCTCTCGCCACTTACCACCATGTACACGTCGTGTATCTCGGCAACCTTCAAGCGGAAGCCTGGCGAGGGAGTCGGCCACGCCTTGACTAACCACACAAGACTCTAGCCCAGGTTTATCGCCTATTCGAGTTCCATCCGCAAGGAGATCCGGCCGGGGTGTCGCTCACGGCCTCAAACGATGTGAACAGGGTTCCCAAGCCCACCTCGCCGGATGGATCTACGCTTGGTACACCGTGCCACTTGTGCCTAGTATGTCCCAAGCCCACCTGGCCGGGTGCCACTTGGTAGACTACTAACACTACCTACAAACACCAGAAACTAGTTGCAACTCCTAGACATAGATCAAGTTGGTTAATAAGTCGAGAGGGGTCGAGTTACCGGAACCCAATGTGTGGTAGTATCGAGTCATTGGACAACAAACATAGAACTCGATTAGCTTAGGGCGGTTCGGTGAGACAACCCACCATGTACTCCTACATGGCCTCTCACCGCTACCTTTACCAAATCATGTTCACACACTTCACTCTCAGCATCCGAACATATCGTAACACTCCAGTTCATTCCCAATGAATCAGACCTGACACAACTCTAAGCAATAGCAGGCATGGCATGGTAGGAACACAACCTGGCTCAATCAACTCCTACACATGCTAGTGGGTTTCAACTATTTACTATGGCAATGACAGGTCATGCAGAGGAATGGGTTCAACTACCGCAGCACAAAGTAGCAGATGAATCATTGTTGACCTAATGCAATAACTGAGAGCAGGAGTGAGAGAGTAGGATTGTATCGAAATGAACAAGGGGGTTTGCTTGCCTGGTAGATCAACAAGGGAGGCACTGCTTCATAGACAGTACTGGAGCGGACTCGAGCAGACCTATCGAGAAGGAACGGTGCCAACAATCAATAAACAATCATATGCAACAATATTATGCATGAACATGGCATGAATATGTGATGTTGTTTGAGCTAATGCAGCTAGTATTCATCTGGTTTGAAGTCCATTTGGACCAAGGGTTCAAATGCAACTCCAAATTAAGCTCTTATAATTGCCTTATATATGTTTCCACCTATACAGCAGGTTTAGGTTGGTTTGTCATGCATGAAACTGGTACAGATGGATAGGTTGCATTTTTCTGATAATTTTTCATATATAAATTATTTTAATCTGAGCTACGGTTGAATTGATATGAATTTCTGAAGTTTTGAATATTTTCTGGAATTTCTTGTATTAATTTTTTTCCAGAAAATGAATAATTGCATCAGCATGACGTCAGCACTGCGTCAGCGGTCAACGGCGCTGACCAGGTCAAACCTGACGCGCGGGGCCCACACGTCAGTGCTATAGTTAGTTAACAGATTCAATTAGTTTTAAACTAATCCTAAGCTAAACTTAGCCGAGCCGGGCCCCACATGTCACTGACCCACACGGGTCAAAGCTGGAGTCAGCAGGGGTTAGACCGGTCAACCCCACCGGTGTTTAGCCGCCGGCCAGGCTGAGCAGCGGAGGGTTTCTGATCGCCGTTCCGCGACCATTCGGGCGGGCGGAGACCACCTACGCTGGCTTCCAGCTCATGGCGCATCCAGTGACATGCGGGAGGCTGCGGGGCGGCGGGCTCACGGAGGCCCAAGCTTCGAGGCGGCCACGGAGTCGGCCTGGTGCGTTTGGGTGCTGCAGGGCATGGCAGGAGTGAGCGGAAAGGCTCTACGGCCTCCTGGCGTCACCAGGAACACGGTGACGCGCGCGGGAGTGGCTGGCTCGGGCTCTGGCCACCGTGGCGCCATGGTAGGTGGTGAAGAGCTTGCGGGCGCGGTGGTTGTGCTAGCTAGACGGGGCAAACGAGCACGGGGAGGAGGGGAAAACGAAGTAGAGCTCACGGCGGATCCAGCGAAGGCGTCAGCGAGCTCGGGGAAGCACTGGTGCGGCCGGAGCGTCGTCGGCGATCTCGGGCAGCCGGTGATTTAAGACGATGGCGATGGCGGCGCCAGTGGCCTCCCGAGGCGCTGCTTGACGGGAGGTAGCCGGGCGATGTGGCGAGCTTCTGCGGCGTGTCGGAGAGGCGAGGGGGAGGCGGTGGCTACGACGGCAACGAGCTGTGGCGACGGTGGTGTTCGGGCGGTCGTGCGGGAGAGAACCAGGGAGGAGGGAGAGCGAGAGGGAGTGAAAGCGGTGCGGGGCAGCGCGTGGCGTCGCCCCAGACGCCAATGGCGGAGGGACAGCAGGCGGGAGGGAGGAGGTGGCGGCAGGCGGCTGGCTGCGTCGACGCACGCGCCTGTCCTCCCCGGGCGAGAGGATGCGAGACGGCCTTGGCGCCGGCCACTGGGGCTGGCTGGCCTGCTGGGCCACTGGGCTGCCAGGTAGGAGGCCCGGGTAAGTATTTCCCTTTCTTGTTTTCTGTAATATGTTTTGATTTAGTTTAAAATACTAAATCATTTTATTTTCTTATGCCAATTTTTGTAGGGGCTAGTGGCACTATTCCAGAGCTCCTCAACAACTGGCATAATTTTTGGACATATATTAAATATATATAACTAATATATATCCAATGCAAATATTTATGCATTAATTCCAAATGGCCAAAATAAATACTGGTGAGCTCCTAAAAATATTGGTTTTATTTTTATCTCTGTCCAATATGTTCAGAGAGCAACATGAGCATTTTCTTGGACCCTTTTGGAGCAATTTTTGTTTGGGTCATTTCCAGAAATGATTATGAGGGTTTCTCAAATCCTCATTTCAAATTTAGATGAAATTTAAACATGATGCACACATGACTAGCTAGCCTTAAGCATATCAGAACTAGGGATGTGACACTTCACCTCTAACTCCTTCTTGGCGGCCTCAGCAGCCGCGGCGGCATCCTTCGCCTCCTTGAGTGCCCCGCCAAGTGATTGCTCCCGAGCCTCGAGCTCCTCCTCGTGGCTGTCCAGATTAACCTTCTTCGTGTCAGCTTCACCTTCCCGCCTCGGACAGCTCCACGGCGGCGAAGCCTCTAACGCTCCTCGGCTTCAAATTTTTCCAAGATAGAACGCTTCTTCGCCTTCGCTGTTTGCTCTTTCCTCCGCAATGGATCGGAGGGCCTCCAGTTTGCTGCTCTTGAGCTCCTCCGCATGCTTCTATGTCAACTCCGCGCCAAGACGACAAGCGCTTCCTCGACTCAAGCTTCGCTGACGGGCGTGACAGAGTGACCCCAACTTCCCGGAGTAACTACTCCTCCTCGACTCGCCCTCGCTGCTGCCAAGGCCAACCACCGCCAGCCAGCAGAGGCGAGTACTTCCCCGTCAAACTCCTCTCCTGACCGGCGCCCTGGAGCTCGACGCCCAGGGAAGCTTGATGTATACGCCCTCGCCGGCTTCAAGTAGGCGTCGCCGGGCTCCTCGGAGCCCGCGCACGCATCACGGGCGGAGGGTCGGCGGTCGGTCAGCGCCTTGCGCCCTGCGCCTCCGGTCATCAAGACGATCGCCGGACCCCTCGCCAGCCCTCGCACCAAAGAGCCTTTTACGGCTTCTTCTGGTACGCTTCATTAGCGCGACCTCTTCCTCGTCGGCGGCGTTTTCGTGTGCAGGCGCCTTCCTCGGGGTGGCCTCATTCTCCATCGGGTCTGTAAGAGGGGATCTCGAGGACAGGAGAGGAAGGAAAAGTGAAGCAAATATCCAAAAAGAAGAAGAGAAGATCGGAAGAAAACCCGAGGGAAGATTTCCACAAGGAGGGTTACTCGTGGGGGCCACGTGACCATGGGCTCCACCATCGGGGCTCATCTGGTTCTTTCCTTGCCGGGACTTCTCCTTGCCGGGAACGCCTCCCTTGTCGGGAATCGCCTTTGGCGAGTCGAAGCAGACAGCACCTCCGAGGCGGTTTCTGCTTGCTCCTGATAGACCTGTTCTGCTCCTACACAAATAAATCAACAATCAAGATGTCAGCAAAAGAAGAAGCACCCATGCGCGCCCCACAACAGGAAGTGAACCAAACACTTACGCTGGGGGTTGTGCTGGGGGCTGCTGCGAGGAGAAGGAATCGGGTCCATCAAGGTGATCTCGGACGTGTCTTCTGCCATCACAGCAGGATCGTCCTCGATGACAACCACGGGGACCTTGGCCCTCTTCACCGCTCTCTCGGCCAGAGTCCTGAAATAGAACGGGATTCGGAGAGAAGCAAATCTGATACAAGACAAGCAACAACAAAGATCAAAGAAAAACAAGTAAAGTGAGAAGAAAGCCTTACTCCTCCTCCTCTTCTTCTTCCTCGTCGGAGCTCAGCGGAGAGGTTGAAGTCTGGTACCCCTTCTCACAAGCAAGGCGAGGAGTAGGCTCCCCTTGAAGTTTGCTCGAGCTGCGCCAGATCGGGCGTGGCAGCCCGGAAGACCCGCCAGGTTGCCAAGACGGCTCGAGATGCTCCCGCCGCCTGCAGATTCCAACTCGACGGAGGCGCCTTCTTGGTTGGAATAGGGGCTGCGTCAGGGGGGCTCCGCCTGCGGCAAGTTGCTCAAGATGGCTGGCCGCTCGCGCCCTCTGCGGGCTCGCTCGCTTCGCCTCGGGCTCCCCTCGCCAACGACCCCTCCGCAAGGTCCTTCCGGTCAGCCAAGGCTTTTGCCGCCTCGGTCGCCTCTGCCTCCTCCAGCGTGAAGCCAAACGCCCACAGGCGGCGGCTGCCGCCGCCTCTCGCCCTAGTGGCGGCGTACCGCATCTCGCCGCGTCGGTGGTGTCGCGGGTGAGAGCCTCTGCCTTCGTCGACATTGATCCGCTACCTCCGCTCGAAGCCATCGAAGAATTGCCGCACGACGCCGTTCGGTGGGCTCCATCCAAGTTAGGCTTATCCTGGCGAAGTCGCACTCTGGCATCATTGAGCTTGGATGCGATCGCTACCGGAGTTGTTGCACAATGGGATGACGCTCGCCGCAGCCCGAACCACTCGATGGTTGGCGCCATGCTTGAACAGCCCTTCAAAGATCCCGCAAGCTCTAGAACTGCGGAAGTTGAAGTTGAGGCCTCAGGACGCAGCCTCATGATATCCGCCGCCCCCAAACAACCAAAGGGCCTCCCCTCTTCCGGCAGAGGGGCGGCGGCGACGACAAGGAAACCGCTGCCAGCGGCCCCGCAGCGGAGCTCCGCAAGCTCGAGCCGGAGGATTCGGTGGTGGCAATCTTCATTTTATGCTGCCCAGTCGACAGAGCGCTCGCTCGCTGCCAAGACTACCCGGTCTAGCGCGAGGTTGGTGAATGGCTGCGATTGGCGCCAACGATCCAGCACCACTCCACCCTCCACTCATCCAACTTACCAGGAGCTCGCCCCGTGATACACCTCCTTCATGCCGATTCTCGGAGGTCCAGGCGATTCCCAGACCAATGGCTCTCCTTTCGGCTCGGGGGTGAAATAGTGGCTAAAAGAGCAACATTTGGGTGGATGCCAACGGTTCTCGCAGAGGTAGCGAAACCGCCATTGTCGAACGGCGCTGGGAGTAAAATCAAGAAGATGAAACCCGTAGGTATTCATGATGTCGCAGAAGAAATCAAAAAGGTAAGCAGAGCCCACAATAGAAGAACACCGAAAGAAATAGTACCTTTTGGGCACCGCAAGTGGAAGTTTTGCCGGAGAGCACCGCGCGTCGTGGATGCGCCTATGTCTCCGCCGCATCGTAAGAGTGTAGAACTCCTCTCCAGCGCCTTCTGGGTGAGCTCGTGTCGGTAGACTAAAGTAGGGGTACTTAGTACCGAACTTGTCAGCACGGCGCGTCGTGGCCAAGGGCAAAGGCTTGCCTTGACCCCGCCAAGACCCTCCATCACACCCCACTACGCCATTCAAGAACAAAGTATTAACTAAAGAAAACGGCGGTCTCAAGAAGAGGAGCTTTGCCGAAGGCCGCCAAGGCATTTCCCGTAAGACTTGCCACATGCCGCTTCGCGTCCCAAGTAGCAGTCTGACGGACGCAAGCTTGTCAAGCACGACAGGTAAAGGGCCGCTGACAAGGCACTTGTCAGCACAAGGTTGCCACCCAAACTCCAAGACATCCGGCAACGGTCATCGAGAAGGCCATCCCAAGGGCACGTGGCGCAGGCACTACGCAGGCCATGCGGGCAAGGTGGCAAACGGAGTCGATAGTAAACGCCATCGTGGCAACCGCGGGCTCACTTAATCTACTCCTCTCGCAATGTTAGGGGCGACGATGGGCATTAAATGCCCTTGTCCCCAGCCGTCGAGAGTTAGGTAGGGTCATCATTGGTCACAAGCGGTACCAACCTCGCGATTTTACCTTTCTACCCCTCTTCTCACAGCTGCCACCGTGGATGCCCCTTCGTGAGTATAAAGGAGGCCCATGCGCACGAGAAGGGTTCGCATATTCGACACCCACAACACCACCATACGCCGCATGCTCGGGCAAGATCAAATACAATCACCAAAGCAGCAAGAGGGCTTATCTCCGGAGAGCCCCGGGCCGGGTAAAATTGCCTGTTCCCCCTGCGGCCGACCTCGATCTGCTCTGCACACCTCCGCCTCCCTCGCCGGGACTAGAAGGGGCCTGCGTGCCCTATAGGTGCTCGAGGCCACAGAGAGACACGCCCACATCTGGGAAGCACTTTCCTTGCGCAAGCCTGCCGCAATGCCTCGGCCGACTTTGTGCTCGAGTTTGTGCTTTGCCGGTCTTGAGCCATGGCGAAGCGGCGGGGAGCGCGGAGGTGTTGAGGGCGACGGCGGCGACGGGCGGCGAGCGCTGCTTCTCTTTCGCTTGGGGTGGAGGGAGTGCAGAGCTTGAGGAAGGAACTGCAAGTGGCAAAGGTGGGGGAACGGCCTGCTCTCCGCTATAAACAGGGAGGCTAACGCTACGCTTGATTTAAGAATTGCCCACGATCTCCCACGACGCCATTGACGCTGCGTCCACAGGAGGGCTGTGGATACGGAGTCGATTTGTGGACCCAGCCTCGTGTGTGCCTGGTGTTGCTTTGGGCCTCGCCCAACAGCGCCGGCACCGTGTGGCCAGTGCCGGGGCTCCTGTGGTGTACTAAAGTAGGGGTACCTAGTATCCTTAACTTGTGCACGGGCAGTCGGCTACCGCAAGGCTTTGCCGAGTCCGCCAAGATCCTTCGCTATTCCTATTATCGCCATTCAAGAACAAAGTGTTAATCAGGAAGACGAGGCCCGGTGAAGAGAAGCTTGCCGGAAGGACAAGACTTCGCAAGAGGAGCTTGCCGGGAAGGCCAACCAAGACCCAAATAGCAGTTTTTATGGATGCGAAGAAGCGATCATGCAAGGCGCTTTGCCGCGTGAAGCCACAACTCGCTTCACGCCCAAAGACATCCGACGACGGTCGCCATAGGATCGCCTCCGGTGCACGTGGGCGGGTAGCAAAAGCCGTGCAGGTGGCAAGTGAAGATGACTAGAAGGCCATCGCGGGACATTGGTGGCTCCAACGGTCGCTTTTGCACTGCTAGCGACGTACGCATTAAATGCCCTTGTCCCCGCCGAGTTAGATAGGAAAATCGCTGATAGCGGTTGTACCAACCCCCGCTTTTACTTTTTACCCTCTTCTACACCGCCACCCGTCGGCCCCTTTAGACTATAAGGAGGCCCATGCACATAGAAGGGGTTCACTCATTCAAACTACAACACACCCACGCCTCGAGCAAGAAAGTAATAGACACACAGCAGCAAGAGGAGTTTTATCTCCGAGAGCTCCGTTGGGTAAACTGCTTCTCACTGACCGCTCTTCAGGCGCCTCCGCCTCCCTTTGTCGGACCGAAGGGGCCCGCCCCATAGGTGTTCGCTTCCCACCACACGGTTCTCTCGAAAGCTCCGCCCTCCGCCAAGCCGAAGAGAGCAGCGCCCGCCGCCGCCGCCGCCTGCCGCCGCCAACCTCCACCACTTCCGCCTCTGGTTCAAGACCGGAAAAGCGGAAGGCCGAGGCGCCGCGGCTTGAGGCGCAGCGCAAGGAACGAGCACTTCTCGAAGCTCACCTCAAGGCGCCAAGGAGGAGTTCTATCTCTGGTCGACGGAGACGCTGGCACATCCGCCAAGACGCCGGTGCTCTCCGCCAAGCTTCTACTTGGTAGCGGTGTCCAAAAGGGTATCATTTCTTCCCAAGAATTTCTACTCGGCTCGCCCACTTTTCCGATTTCTTCTGCGACGCCATGAATACATACGGCTCCATCTCCTGATTTCACCCCAACGCTGCTCGATAATGGCGGTTTCAAGATCTTTGTGAGAACTTCGCCGGAATCCACCCCAACGCTGCCTCTTTTCCGCCACTATTTCATGCCCGGTCGAGAAAGGAGAGCCCTTGTCCGTGGGCCCCCGGATCTCGAGGGCCGCAAGAAGGAGGTGTATCTCGAGGGGAGCTCCGCAGAAATGGGACGAGGAGGGCCGAATGGTGTTGATTGTCGACGCAGACCGCAGCCATTCACCGCCTCGCTAAGCCCGGTAGTGCGCGGCGGCGATCGAGCTCGGGCGCGCGGATGACGCTAAATTGAAGATCGCCACCACGGATTCTAGGCTCAGGCTTGCCGGCCATCAGAGGCTGTTGGCGCTGACTTCGCCGCCGTGACGCCTCCGCAGAGAGGAGGAGGCCCGCTATTGTTCGGGGCCCAGCAGATATCATGAGGCTACGCCCAGCCCTCAATTTTAACTTCACTGCTCTCGAGCTAGATGGGATGCTCAAGGAGCTGTTCACACGCAGGCCAACCATCCGAGGGTTCAGGTTGCCGCAGGCGCCATCCCACTGCAGCAACAACTCCCATTTTGATCGCATCCATGCAATGATGTCGGAGTGCGACTCGCACGGGATTATCCCAACTGGAAGGAGCCCGCACGACGCCGCGGCAATTCTTCTCAGCTTGGAGGTAGCACCAAGGCCGACAGCGTAGTCTCCTCACCCGCGACACCACCGATGATCAATGCGTACATCGCCACCAGGCCGGAAGAGGCGGTGGAGGCCACAAGGCGGTTTGGGTTCACGCTGAGGAGGCAGGGCGGCCGAGGCGGCAAGCCTTGCCGACCGAGAGGACCTTGGCGGGAGGTCACGGGTGAGGGGGAGCCCGGCCGAGGCAAGCGAGTCTCGCCGGGGCGCAAGTGGCCACCGCCTCAGCTGCTTGTCCGCAGACGGGCCCCTCAACAGAACCCCAAGCTCAACTAAGGAGGCGCTTTCAGGACCGGAGACGAGCAGGCGGCAGACGGGCTCAACGCCGCTGCAGGTGGACATGCTCCACCGCCAAGCCCCCCGACACGGAGCGCTCCATGCCGCGGCCCAACCGGAGAGGTGTCTTCACGGGCTGCCACTTCCCGATCCTCGCCACAGCCCCGCCAAGCGCCCAGGAGCCTATCTCCATCAAGGCCGAAGGGTACGGACTTCGATTTTTCACCAGTCTGACGAGGAGGAAGAAGAGGAGGAGGAGTAAGATTTTCCGTTGTACTTATTTTTCTTTTGATTTCGCTGCTTTTGTCTTTGTATCTGATCTCGCTTCCTTTGAACCTCGCTCCATTTCGTGACTCCGCCGAGCAGCGAAGAGGCCAAGGTCCCTGTGGTTGCTATCGAGGACGATCCCATGTGATGGCAGAGCACACGTCCGAGACTACCTTGACGGACCCGCAACCTTCTCCTCAAAGTAGTTTCTGCCAAGAGCCCCCAGCGAAGTGTTCACTTCACTGCCAGGGCGCGATGGGTGCCTTCCTTGTTGATATCTTGATTGTCGGACTTGCTAGTGTAGGAGCAGAGCAGCCCACCAGAGCAACTGTGGTTGCCCGAGGCGCTAACTGCTCACCACGCCCGCCAAGGGGCGATTCTCCCAAGGAGCGCCTCCGCAAGGAAGAGGTCCCCGGCAAGGGGTGGAACCAGCGAGCCTTCGGCGGTGGAGCCCATGGTCACAGAGCCCAGCATAGGTAGCCCTCCTTGTCGAATTTTTTTTTCTTGGGGTCTTTTTCTTCTGATCTTCTTTTTGGATATCTGCTTGACTTTTTCTCCCCCTTTTCCCGCTTTCAGATCCTCCCGCCCATGGAGCCAATGGAGACCGAGGCCACCGGCGAGGAGAACTTGCGCGGCACATCATGGCGTCATTGCCATCGAGGGGAGGAGGCCGGCTGATGACCTCACGCCGACGAAGAGGCTGCCAAGGTTGCCGGCGCTGAGCCGGGCGAGGGATCCGCGATCAGATCGACGACTGGGCAGCAGAGCGCAGGCGCTACATCAACACCAATCTCTCCGCTGCTGACGCAGCGCCAGTTCTCAAGAGCCCCAAATTTTAAGGCCACTTGAAGGCAAGAGCTCATCAGCTTCAAGGCCGAGTTCTGTGGCGCCTCAAGGAGAGACTTTCGACGGAAGTATCGCCTGGATCGGGCGGTGGTTGACGCGCCAAGTAGCAGCAAGATGCATCTAAAGAGGAGCAGCTTGTTCGAAGTTGGTGCGCTTTCATCACGCCTCGGCTAAACTAGAGTCCCGGAAGCGCTTGTCGATGGGCGGAGTTGACATAGAGAAGCATGCGAGGAGCTCCAGAGTCAACCAAGAGGCCCTCCTGGCCTATTGCCGAGGAGAGGGCGTTTTAAGGCGAAGAAGGCGTTTCATCCTGAGAAGGTGAAGCAGAGGAGCGCAGAGGCTTGTCATCAAGAGCTGTCCACCCGGAAGGTGAACTGACACAACGGAAAGTCAATCTGACAGTTACGGAGGAGCTCACAGACGCGAAAGCAATCAGGCGGGCACTCAAAGAAGCGGAAGGATGCTGCCGAGCCGCCGAGGCCGCCAAGAAGGAATTAGAGGTGAAGATGACGCAGCCGAGGCTGATCCGAAGGGAAGGATGAGGAGCTTGTCAGACTCAAAGGCTAACGCCAGAAGATGCCTCGCTAATGGTGATTCAGAAGTCCAACTTGCCGACAAGGGCAAGGAACTCAACGCCGCCAAGGACCTGGACTCGATTCGAGCCGGGTCACGCTTGCTTGAGATGCCGGGCGGCGCCAAGAAGCTAGAGGAGGATTTGAAGAACGAGATCAAGGTTAATGAGGAGTGTTAACGAGGGCCGCCAAGACTCAAAACACCTTCAAGGCTACGGTGGAGCTCGACGGAGGGCCTCATCAACATCGCTGCGCTTATCGACGACTTAGCCGGCGAATCGACTTGAGGGCTTGGTACTCTTCCGATGAGAACCTCCACCAGCCGCCAAGCTTACTTTTTTCAAGGGTGGGCGACGGCCTCCAAAGAACTCCGGAAAGGATCCCAAAGAAGTGGCTGACGAGTCACGCTGCGAATCTGTGCCAAGGTCTTGGAGAAGGTGTTGAAGATACTCTTCCGCAACTCCGGCTCGACCTCAAGCCCTCAAGACGCTGCCGCGGTGCTGATCTTGAAGAGCTCAAAGCCATTGTCGCACACATTGTGGACAAGGTGAATGAAGTCAGGAGAATCGACGGCGAGCGCGTGGATTAGGCTGCTCTTTCTCTCCTTTCCTTGCCGCTGCCATTTATGTTATGGAAACAATTTAGTCAGTGCCGCAACAAGTTACTTTTGTAATATAACTTTATTCTAGGCAATGCTTGCTACGTTATCTCCTTTACTTGATTCCTTTGTTTGTATGTTTTAACCCTACGCTTTTAGGGAACTTGTCGGCACGGGCACGCTGTCCGCAAGTGCCGAAAAGTGAACATCAAGAGCCCTCAAGCGGTGCCTGCTCCAAGAAGATACCACAACTAGTTAAAGACACTTAAGTTGTTGAGCGGACTCAAACAAAGTAAGGGCGAAATTAGCTACGAGGAGGTTCCTCCGCATAGGTTTTCCATACAAAGCACTCGCTCAAGGAAGATAACTTAAAATTTTAAACTGATCCCGCTCGCACTTTTGGCTACTTAGCTTTTTCTTTTTGTCGTTCGTGTCCCGCAAGGCCAAACTTCTTTGAACGACGCCTAGTCCACACCATTATCTTCTTATCTTCTCCTCCCCTGAACTTGTGTGAAGGAACCTTCCGAAAGCCATCTTCGTCTCAAGGCGGACAACGCCAGCCTAGTGACTCGCTTTTTACCCGATAAGGGCCTTCCCACTTTGGTATCAACTTGTTGAATTTTGGCGGATTGAATGCGCCAAGAACAAGGTCGCTTCTCGAAACTTCCGCATTAACTTTATGGGTTATGGTAGCGATGCAAAGCTTGTGGTATCGAGCAGCTCGTGACAAGCACTGAAGACTTATCTTTCAAGGAGCAAGCCAAGGCTATCTTGCCGCAGCTGCTCTTGCTCAAGCTCATCATAAGCGAGCACTCGAGGCGATCCGTATACGAAGTTCCGCGGGGAGAACGCTCGCCCATAGACTAGAGCAAAGGTGTCCGCCAAAGGCTCGACGGTGTCGCCCCGATTGACCAAAGAACCACCGCGCTCCTCGATCCAATTTCTTCCGCACTTGTGCAGCCCGTCGAAAGTTCTCGTCTTGAGCGCGCAAGCACTTCAGCTGCTTTCCTCTCCGCTTGACCATTGCTTCGGTGAGCAATGAGCGGGCGATCTTGGCACCAAGATCTGGACGATCGCATGAAGGTGCGGCTCGTGAATTGTGTGTCATGTCGGTGATGATCCCGTTAGGGACCCGCGGCAAACAATCGACCAAGAACTTGATCACCGACTATGTCCACCTTCCTCATCGCTTCCACCTCCGCCACTTCGTGAACTTGTCGATTGCTACGCATAAGCACTCAAAGCCCCGACATCGGGAAAGGGGCCGAGGATGTCGAGCCCCCCATAATCAAATGGCCCGATAAAGGGATTGTCTGAGAGCTTGAGCTGGTTGATGTATCCGCTTGGAGCGGAACTGCACGCCCACACTTGGTTACTTGTGCGCTTGCATCCTCGAGGGTGTCGGCCCAAAGAAACCTTGCCAATGCTTTGCTTAAGAAGTGTCTTATGCCAATGTGTCAATTACATATGCCTCCATGTATCTCCGCCAACAGCTCCTCGCCCTTCTTCCCGAAATGCACTTCAATTTCAATTGCTGAATCTTCTTCTCAGCATGAGATGTCATCGATAAACCGGTACATACTTGATTGCCGGGCTACTCTCCGCTTCTTCTTGCTCTTCGAAGTTCTCCCGCTTGAAGGAACGACAATCATGCTCTATGCCGGAGCCTCGCGGCTCAACGACAAGGACTAAAGGCACAATGTTGCGGGAACATCGCTTCTACGGCAAGAACCTGAGGTTCTGGAGCTTGATGTTCCCCGCAAGCTCGGCCGAGCAAAACTTGTCGGGAGCGCCCGCTTCAACGAACAAACCCTAGGGCTTGCCTGAGCAGATCGCCTCAAGACTCTTGGTGTTGATCTTGGGGACCTTCGGCCCGGCTTCGGGAAGCTCACCGAAAGTAGTCACCGAAATCAACTTCTTTCTTCTTGCACTGTCCGCTTGATGGTACATAGATGGTTGAGTCAACTTGACCACAAAGATCCTCGGTTCCACAGTAACTTGAGGCGGCGACGGATGTGCCATCTGCGCTCGAGTTCTCAAACATGTTCCATTTGTAGGCTGAAATGCTCTTCAGTTTTCACCTCATCAATGTAGGCTTCCATCAACGGACTCGATAATCTTTGTTAACTTGGCGACGACAAGCTGCGAGTCACCCCCACAATAAGCTTCTTGATCCCAAGGTCTACCGCGATCCCGAGTCCCAAGCAAGCCTTCATACTCTGTAAGATTGTTTGTCGCTTGCCTTGGGAAAGTGCATCCGACCACGATTTGAGGTGCTCTCCGTGGTGCGACAAGTAGTACGCTCAAGACCGCGCGCTTTGCAGCGAGAAGGCACCATCAAAGTACATGACCCATTCTTGTTTGCTTCCTTGACGGGATGCTCGCCTCCGAGTTTCTTCATCGTGTGTTGGCCCACTCGCTATGAATTCGCCAATGCTCGGCTTTGATAGTTGAGGTACTCTCAAATTTGAGGCCAAAGTTCGACAGTTCCAAAGGCCCACTCGACAACTCGCTCTGTTTCGGATTCGCAGATCCTCTTCAACGGAAAGCGAGACAACTATGATCTCATGTGCTTGAAAGTAATGGCGCAGCTTCTCGAGGCCATGAGAAGGCCGAAAAGCAACTTCTGACTCCAGTACCTTGACTAGCCCCTGTAGAAGGGAATCGACGAAGAACCGGGGCCGCACCATCTTCTTCGCTTCTCTTGCTCGCTGATAGATCTATCCTTGTCGGACCAGAGCTTGTCGGGAAGCCCCCGCTTGTCACTAGATGTGCTTGTCAGCGTCACCGGCTCATCATCCGCCTCCTCTCCGCTATTAACGCAGCACTAACCACTTGATTGGTTGCCGCTAGGTATAGCAGCACTTCTCTTGTGGCTTAGGTGCGACAAGTATTGGAGGAGGACAAATATTTCTTCAAGTCTTGCGCAGCCTCCGTCGAGTCCATTTCATTGGACCTGCCTTTTTCAAAATTTTGAAAACGGCAGGCGATTCAAGCAGATTTAGAAATGAACTCCGAGAGCAGAACGCACCGCCGCAAGCCTTCGACATCCTTGACGCCGCTTCGCATTTCATCTCTTCAATGGCCTTGATCTTGTCGATTAGCTTCAATCCCCTCTCGATATAAGAACCCGAGAAGCTTGCTTAAGGGACTCCAACACACACTTCGGGTTCAACTTGAGATTGATCTTGCGCAGATTTGCAAAGGTCTCGCCCAAGTCTTGGATCAAAGTTTCTTTGTCCTTGCTCTTGACCACTATGTCATCCATGTAAGCTTCTACATTCGGTGCCGTGGCTCAAAAGCATGATCGACTACCTTGCAAATGTTGAACCAGCATTCTTCAGTCCGAAGGCATCCGTGACAAAGCAAGACATGCCACATGGAGTAATGAATGCGGTTTTCTTCATCCTCTTCGCCATGAAGATCCGATGATATCCGAGTATGCATCAAGAAATGAAAGCAAATCACATCCTCGCCGGAGTCGCATAACCTGGTCAATGCGCGCAAGGGAAATGGATCTTTGGGACAAGCTCTATTAACATCATGAAGTCAATACAAACCTCCACTTCCCATCTGACTTGGCGCATTTAACTACGATTGGCCAACCACGAGGGATGGAGCACTCCGACAAGGCCTGCCGCTTCCAACTTCTTTGATCTCTTCTCGATGAATTCTTGACGCCCACCGCTTGCTTCCTAATCTTCGCTGACGGGCCGCGTGAGGGCGACGGCAAGGTGGTGCTCAATTACTTCGAACACTGGGATGTCGATGGTTGCTGCAAACACATCAACATTCGCCTGCCAGAAAGCAACGCTTCCTATTTAGGTCAAGCGTGGCACCGATGGTGAAGGTACCACCGCGTCCGCCCCTCCTTGGCGCGCCACTTTCTTGGTCTCCTGTGAGCTGTCTTTGCCTTCTTGCACTTGCCGTAGCTCGATGAAAGGCCCTCGACCAGTAGCGCAAAGACAAGAGGTGCGCTTGCCGGAGTGGGCATCGAGTTGTTCTTGCCGGACTTGGTCTTCTTCTTCCCCCGGAGCTTCAAAGGGCAAGTGTCTTATGACCGCTGCGCTGCCGCTCCCTCAGAGATCTTGTCAAGACAGATAAGGGCATCTTTCTTGTCCCCTAGGACAATGACACTTATCGGACCGGCATCTTGAGCACATTGTAAGCATAATGAGAGGCTGCCATGAACTTGGCGAAGCGCCGATTTACAAGTATCCCATTGTAGGGCAATGGGAAATCAGCAACGCCAAAGGCTTTCTTCTTCGTCTCCGGTTCGCCGCTAAATGTCACCGGCAAGGTAATCTTTCCTTCGCTTGCTCCTTCCCGGTTAATTCCTTGAAAGGTACCAGCTTCTTCGAGCTCCGTCAGATCTCGAAACTTGAGCACCGGCGGAGGAGAATGATGCAAGCTTCTACGGCCAACCAGCATCTTCGTGAGCTTGAGGTGGCGGATAGTTGGCTAAACCAATATCGGCAAGCACCGACCGCAGCTATGCGATCGGTGATCCTCAACGCCAAAGATGATGGGCGGTTGACCACTTCAGGCTTGCGCGACTAATCGATGGTTCGCTGCATTAACTTCACGCACCCACCGCTTGAGTTGGCGTGTGAATGCGCAGAAGCACCGCCATCGACGCACAAAACCTCCTTCGAACTTCCTCGCCGCTTGGCCTCATCCTCATCCATCTCTTCATCTTCGCTTCGCTCGCTCCTTGTTGCGCTGGAGGCTCGCCTCCTGCCATCGCTGGCCTTGCCGGGCGCTCCTCCCCGCCGGACGCTTCTTGCCGATCCTCCGCCACCTTCCCGGCCTTTCTCCTTGTCGCGCGCCAGATTCAGTCAGCTCAACAAGCTGCTCAACCTTCTTGTAAGTCCGATCATCGCCTTGTGCGCGGGATCTGGCAAGATCGCTTGCCGGAGCCGTTCCCCGCTGTCGGCGGCTACCACATCTCGCCGAGTCACCGACTTTGGCCTTTCGGCGCCACCTCCGCTGGCCGACTACTCACAACCAGCACATCCTTAGCTTTCCTCTTCCCGTTATTTTGCCTCCGTTCTTCTTTGCCGGAGCGCATCCTCACCGCCGATCCTCTCGCCTCGCTTTCTCCGGGAGTTTCTCCCCTTCAAAGACGCGGCACATTGTCGCCGAGCATATAGCTCGCCGATATCTCTCGATTTTGCACATCGCCATCTCTCCTCATCTCAGGGTTACGCACGCTCGATGGAACGCTAACGATAACCGCGTGGTGGACGCCCGGGATGTTGCACCGCACTTGGCTCAATTTGAATGAACTTGCGCAGGGTTCTCCTCTTTCGGGCAAGCGATGAAGATCACTCTCCGTCCGTATTGTGGGCGCTCGAGAAGGCGCCACAAACCGATGGCACAGATCTACCCATGAAGAGATGGAGTTGTCCGCAAGTGCATGAGCCAAGATCTCGACGTTAGGCTTGAGCACCAACGGAAGTAGTTGGCGAGATCTTCGTCAGCGCTTCGCAGCCTACACCGCGATGGTGTAGACGCGCTGGCGAACTCGACGGATGTATCCCGCCATCGCATTTCGGTACATCCGCTTGAAGTTCTGGCATCGCCACCGGATCGCCAAGAGCGCTCACGAAAGTGAACGCAGGCAACCTATCGCAGACGTAAGTCGCTCGTTCTCCGGGCGCATGCATATCAACATGGGCCAGGGCTGGTCCGACCGACGCCACGCTTCTTCGACGCGAGTACGAAGCGCCTTTCTTGTCGCCGTTTTGAGAACTTGGCGCTGATCGCGACGAGCTCGGGTCCGACGACGTGGAGTCGGGTGTCGGTTAGCCCACGAGTCGGGCGATCTTGGCATTCGGGGGGGAGTGCACGGTGGTGGCACCCCAGCGGTCTTGTCGGCGCTGGCTTATGCCGGGCGCCTTGCCGGGCTTTGACGTGCTCGGTTGCCGGGCTTGTCGCTGTTGGCGGTTGATGAGGCTCGATGGTGGCCTCCAGCCGCCGATCTTGTCTCCGGCCGAGGGTAATCTAGAAGGCTGGCTCGCCAGCGCCTCTTGAGTCTTGGGCGGCGGCGGGCGAATACACGAGGAGCGGATATGTCAAACAAAGTGTTAGAAGGAGCAACATCTTCGCCCAGCGATTATACCGCGCTTCGGCCTACATGTTGACGCCAAGATGTCGACCTTTGAGCGCCCCGCGACTCCACCAGCTGGGCCTTTGTTCTTAACGCGAGTACGGTTAGGAGCACCATGGCGTTGTTTGATCCCACACCTCCGGAGGGGTGCGTGTGGCGTACGACGTCAAGCTAAGAGCTTTTGTCTTGACTCGTGACGACGTGAGTCCCCCCCTGCCTCCGCTTCTCCGCTAACCCCACCCACTGCTTGATCCGTGATGGGATCGACATGAGGACCAACCACTCCAAGTCTTCTTTGGTGGCATGTCGATGAAGATGTTGATGTAGCACGCTACTAACATCGATCAGCCAAGACAACCTCGACGCCCCCACCGGGCGCGCTAAAGATGTCGGGGAACGAACACCTATGGGGCAGGCCCCTTCTATTCGGCAAGGAGCCGAGAGCGACGAGCACGAGGCGAAGCACGCGAGGGATTTTACCCAGCTGAGCTCTCCTGAGAGATAAACTCCTACCGCTGCTTTGTGATGGTATTATGTTCTTGCTCAATGGCGAGACCGTTTTGATGGAGTCGAACTCCCCATACGCTAGCATGGGCCTCCTTTATAGGCTAAAGGGGTCACCGGCTGTGGCAACGCAGAGGGGTATAAAAGTAAAAAGAGGGGTCGGTAACCGCTATTCTACAAAGGCTCCCCTACCTAACTCGACGGCAGGGGACAAGGGCATTTAATGCCCGTCGGCCGCCCAAACAAAGGCAGAAACGACCATTAGGGGCGCCACCGACGCCACTTTATGGCCTTCTCACATCTCCACTTGCCACCGCGACCGCTATTGCACACCACCTACCACGCGCCAGGAACGATCCCCGGACGACACGCCGCCGATGCGCTTAGAGCGTATACAGAGTGAGAGGTTTCGCACGGCAAGCGCCTTTGTCATGTCGCTGTTTATTGCACCAAAGCTTGTCGCTTGTCGGGTCTTCACGGACGCAAGGTCATGCAAGTTCTTCGCAGCGTCTTTGGTTGGCCTCCCGCAAGCTCCTCTTGTCCGGGCCTTGTCCTTCCCGGCAGCTACTTTGCCGGAGTCTTGTCTTCACCAAAACACTTTGTTCTTGAATGGCATCAATATGACTTCACGGAGATCTTAGGACGCCGCAAGTCCGCCATCGGTGCCCATTACCTCACAATGGGATACTGGCCGACCCGCCCAAGTTCATGGCGGCTTACTACGCATACAATGTGCTCAAGATGCCTGGTCCATTAAGTGTCATCTCGGCCCAAGGCGATAAGAAGGATGCACTTATTCTGCACCGACAAGATCTACCGGGAAGTAGCAACAGCAGCAGAGCAAGCCACTCTGCTGTGAAGCTCCCCGGAAGAAATCCAGTCCGCAAGAGCAGCCTGTGCCCACTCCGCAAGCGCCTCCGGAGTGCAAGGCCGCCGCCGAGGAGGCACCATCGAGCTCACGCAAATGCAGAAGACAAAGACAGATCTCGCCAAAGACTAAGCCCTGCAAGAATAGCTCGTGCTCGCTTCGCAGCACGCTTCTTTCGGAGTGCCCGAGGACGCCGCCATCGAAGCTCCACCGCCAAGAGGCTAAGAAGGCCGAAGTTTCGAGCTTTTGAATTGTATTCTTGAGAATCTGCATCTTTGTATGGAGAACCCCCGCAGAAGGGTTGAATCAGAGCTGTTGCACTTTGATCTGCTTCGAGTCCGCCTGACGATGAAAGGCCGCAACTAGCTCCGACGAAGTTCTTCCCCGCCGGGCAACACCGCCACTGGCCTGCCGATGTCCAGACTCAAAGAAGTGTGTTTGCACCGGGGCCTCAAAGCGTGAGGGTGAAAACAAACAAGGAGGAGGTCAAGAAGAAGTGCGCCTCGCGACCGCTTAAGACGGAAAAGCTAAGTCACCCAAGCTTTGGCACAAAGCACGCTTTAGTCCTAAGCTTTTATGTTATAGTCCTGAGCCGTCATTCCCTGTGTACGAAAAACTCAGGCGCTGAGGAACCAGCTTCAGGTTGTTGCGCCCTGCTTTGTTTCCGAGTCCGCCAACAATACAAGGCCGCACTCAGCCCGAGAAGGTATCTTGCCGAAACAACACCGCCTGGGCTGCTGATGTTCGCGACTCAGCAAGTGTGTTATCACCGCAAGTTCCCTAGCATAGGGTAACAACGCATAAGGGATGTGATGGTGTAGAGGACGAATATGGCGAGCCTTGCCGTGGGGCGCCCTTCAGATGAGAAATTTGTGCGCTGAGGAGCTAACTCGCTGTTGTTGCGCCTTTGATCTCTGCTTTCGAGTCCGCTGACGATGAAAGCCTCGCCGCAATTAGCCCGACGAGGTTTCGTCGGAGGCAACACCGCCACGGGTTGCTAATGTTCCCGACTCAAGAAGCGTGTTTATGCCGCAAGTCCCCTAAAAGCGAGAGTACAAGCATATACGGCGGCTTAAGCATGGCATTGCGTCATCCAACCTAAAAGAGAGAGTCGTCTCCACTAAAGAGTAACTTATTACGCATCGCCTCGCTTATTTTCGTGACCATGATAGCAGCGATAAGGAAAACTGTATATGCCACAGCGAGAGTCCGCAAATCGGCTTCACCGGGGCTGCAGTATCGAGTTCCTCCGCAGCAGCCGGGATCCCCGAGACCGCAAGGCCAGCGATAAGGGACAAAGGAAGGCGACCTGCACCTAGGTCTCGTGGAGCTCGGTTGCCCTGGGGCCGCAATGCGAAGATTCTTCCCTAAGAAGCTAGAGTCGCCGGGGCTGCGTGTCGATAGTTTTTTATCCTCATCATGCATCCTCTTATGGATCTGGAAAGGCGGGCCGCTATCTGGAACGTAATGTGCCTTTTGTAAAAAAGAAACCCATGCTGGAGGGAGCCGAAGTCGCCAAGTGGCGCCTTTGATTTGTTTCCAAGTCCGCCAACAACACAAGCTCTGGGCTGTAACTCGTCTTGACAAGGTTTCTTGCCGGAAGTAACACCGCCAACAGTCTGCCGACGTCTGCGACTAGCTTCCAGACGTAGTGTTCATACCGCAAGTTCCCTAGAAGCGAGGGGTGGGAAACATACAAGGCACAAAATCAAGTAAAGCGACTTAATCCGCAAGCACTCCTCTTTTCATTAAAAACATCCCAGTTAGTACAAGTCCATAGAGGATGAAAAACATGATAGAGAGGATTACAGATTTTAAATACAGCATGTCCGGCTCAAGGCTTACAAATTAAAAAGATAAGATGCCCTGTAATCCCTCTCTTTCTCTCTCTCTGAGGTAGGTTAAAAGGCCCCGGCAAGAGAAGCTTGCCGGGAGGGCAAAAGGGGCGCCTTAGGTGAGCTACGGGTGCCGAAGACACCAAGAGAATATCCCGGGGCCGCCAGAGCTTGGCGGAGACAGAGGCGCCGGAGGCAGAGCTGAAGACGGGCGCGGATCGCCGAAGACGCTGCCGAGGGCACCTCGCCTCAGATTCACTTGACGGCCTTGCCGCCACCCCTCTTCATCTTCGCAGCCTCCCACGCCAAACGCCGCCAAGGAGACGGCCCCTGAAGTTCGTAAGACCGCGACCCGGATGATGGGTTCGCCGTGGCGTGCGAGGCAGCGCCCGACGCCTAGTCCGACCGGGCCGTCTCGCTCGTCGTTGCCGCTTCCTCCTCATCACTTCGCCGAGGAGGGGCCTTCACTATCGGAGGAGCTGTCCACACAAGATCTCGCCCGTGTCGGAGTCCTCAAGACTTTGACATGCAGAAGGTCGCCTCCATTAACTTAAAATGGAGGTAAAACCCCGCCGCAAGCCGTGGATGGGCGCTAACGCCTTCCACCTCGATCGGCACATCACGCCGGGGGCTGGGGATACGACACTAACTCGAAAAGCCGCTGATCCCGCAGCCCCTCATGCTTAACTCCAACATCTCGGCGGATCCGGGTTCCATCGCGCCATGAACGGGCCGGTAGTCGAGTCGACGACGAGGTGCTCCGGCGCAGCCGGACGAAGAACTCCTGTGGGTCGCCCCGGGCAGGGACTCTCTCAAGGAGAGGATGCTGCCGCGGAGACAGGGTGGCGCACCATCGCCTCTTCGCCTCCCCGAAGCGCCCACCACGCCCTCCACGCCCCGTCATGCCTTGCCCCTCCCTCTTCCCCTGGCGGCTGGCTCCGCCACACAGCGCGGATAGGAGAGGTGCGCTGCCCGGTGGCGACCACTCGCCGCCATGTGATGAAGGATCGGGTTCCCTCCTCCATGGGCGGATGGGAGGAAGAGTAACGGAAGTTGAAGACGGAGGAAGAAGAGGAAGGGATTATTGTGCTTCCCCTTCCGCCTTTTTTAAAGGGCGCAGGTGGCTCAGCCGCCCAGCCTCAGCCAATCAGGCACGAGGAGGGCAGAGGAGCGGGCCGACTCTCGCCATCTCCGCCTCGCGGACGCCCGGTCTCCCACCTCCGCTTCACCCACCTTCACGCATGGGAGCCACGTGGCTAAAAAGCGGAGCCGAGCGACTTGATGAAATGACTACCGCCTTCTGATCACGGGGTGGATGCCTTAAAGATCGTGACGCACTACCCACGCCTCCCACGACGCCGCAATCGACGCTGCCATTAATGGAGGACGCGTGACACAGAGTCTGATTCGGTGTGGACCCAAAGCACAGGCGTTCGCAGACTGCTTTTGGGCCGGCACAACAACGCCGGCACTGTATGGCCCAGTGCCCGGCTCGCTGGTGATTCAAGTAGAAAACCTTAGTACTCGAACTTGTGTGACGGGCGGTCGTGAGTCGCTCATAGCAAGGCTTGCCGGACGCCCGCCAAGACCTCCATCACACCTAATACTACCGCCATTCAAGAACAAAGTATTAACCAAAGAAAACGGCGTCTCCAAGAAGAGGAGCTTGCCGGGAAGGCCGCCAAGGCATCTCCTTAAGACTTGCCACGGCGCTCGCCGCCCCGTGAGGCCGTGACGGCCGGCAAGCTTGCCTACACGACAAGAGAGGGTAAAGGCAAGGCACTTGTCAAGGCAAGGCTGCCACGCAAAGCACCAAACCTGGGGCGCATCCGCAACGTGTCATCACAAGGCCATCCCAAGGGCACGCATGCAAGGCACTACGCAGGCCAGCGCGGGCAAGGTGGCAATGTAGAATGAATGTAAACGCCATCGTGGCAACCGTGGCTCACTTAACGGTCACTCCTCCGGTGACTGCTACGACCGGACGGGCATTAAATGCCCTTGTCCCCCGCCGCCGAGTTAGGTAGGGGTCATCTTGGTCATCCGTAGTACCAACCTGCGATTTTACCTTTCTACCCCCTCTTCCTACGCTTGCCACCCGTGGATGCCTCTTCAGTAGTATAAAAGGGAGGCCCATGCGCACGTAGAAGGGGTTCGGTACATTCAACACCCACAACACCACCATACGCTTGCATGCTTGAGCAAGATCAAATACAATCACCAGCAAAGAAGAGGCTTTTATCTCCTGAGAGCCCCAAGCTGGGTGGATTGCCCGCCTGCTCAGCTCACGCTGGCTGACCTCGATCTGCTCAAGGTGACGCCTCCGCCTCCCTTGCCGGATTAGAAGGGGCCCTCGTGCTCTCATAGGTGCTCGAGGCCATAGAGACACTGACACAAAATGGGGGGGTGGGGGAAGCACTCGCCTTGCGCAGCGCTTCTGCCGCAGCTGCCTCGGCCGATTTTGTGCTCGAAGCTTGTGCCTTGCCGTGGTCTTTGGAGCCACATTGAAGCGGCTGGGAGCGCGGAGGTGTTTGAGGGCGACGATGGCGACGGCCGGCGAGCGCTGCTTCTCTTCGGCTTAAAGGAGGAGAGCGGGCAGAGCTCGGGAGGAAGGAACTGCAAGTGGCAAAGGTGGGGGAACGCCCTGCTCCTCTCGCTTATAAAAGTGGGAGGCTAACGTTATTTTTCCTGATTTAAGAATTGCCCCACGATCTCCCACGACGCCATTGACGCGTGCTGCTACAGGAGGGCGGTGGATACGGAGTCGATTTGTGGACCCAGCCTCGTGTGTGCCTGGTGTTGCTTTGGGCCTCGCCCAACAGCGCCGGCACCGTGTGGCCAGTGCCGGGGCTCCTGTGGTGTACTAAAGTAGGGGTACCTAGTATCCTTAACTTGTGCACGGGCAGTCGGCTACCGCAAGGCTTTGCCGAGTCCGCCAAGATCCTTCGCTATTCCTATTATCGCCATTCAAGAACAAAGTGTTAATCAGGAAGACGAGGCCCGGTGAAGAGAAGCTTGCCGGAAGGACAAGACTTCGCAAGAGGAGCTTGCCGGGAAGGCCAACCAAGACCCAAATAGCAGTTTTTATGGATGCGAAGAAGCGATCATGCAAGGCGCTTTGCCGCGTGAAGCCACAACTCGCTTCACGCCCAAAGACATCCGACGACGGTCGCCATAGGATCGCCTCCGGTGCACGTGGGCGGGTAGCAAAAGCCGTGCAGGTGGCAAGTGAAGATGACTAGAAGGCCATCGCGGGACATTGGTGGCTCCAACGGTCGCTTTTGCACTGCTAGCGACGTACGCATTAAATGCCCTTGTCCCCGCCGAGTTAGATAGGAAAATCGCTGATAGCGGTTGTACCAACCCCCGCTTTTACTTTTTACCCTCTTCTACACCGCCACCCGTCGGCCCCTTTAGACTATAAGGAGGCCCATGCACATAGAAGGGGTTCACTCATTCAAACTACAACACACCCACGCCTCGAGCAAGAAAGTAATAGACACACAGCAGCAAGAGGAGTTTTATCTCCGAGAGCTCCGTTGGGTAAACTGCTTCTCACTGACCGCTCTTCAGGCGCCTCCGCCTCCCTTTGTCGGACCGAAGGGGCCCGCCCCATAGGTGTTCGCTTCCCACCACACGGTTCTCTCGAAAGCTCCGCCCTCCGCCAAGCCGAAGAGAGCAGCGCCCGCCGCCGCCGCCGCCTGCCGCCGCCAACCTCCACCACTTCCGCCTCTGGTTCAAGACCGGAAAAGCGGAAGGCCGAGGCGCCGCGGCTTGAGGCGCAGCGCAAGGAACGAGCACTTCTCGAAGCTCACCTCAAGGCGCCAAGGAGGAGTTCTATCTCTGGTCGACGGAGACGCTGGCACATCCGCCAAGACGCCGGTGCTCTCCGCCAAGCTTCTACTTGGTAGCGGTGTCCAAAAGGGTATCATTTCTTCCCAAGAATTTCTACTCGGCTCGCCCACTTTTCCGATTTCTTCTGCGACGCCATGAATACATACGGCTCCATCTCCTGATTTCACCCCAACGCTGCTCGATAATGGCGGTTTCAAGATCTTTGTGAGAACTTCGCCGGAATCCACCCCAACGCTGCCTCTTTTCCGCCACTATTTCATGCCCGGTCGAGAAAGGAGAGCCCTTGTCCGTGGGCCCCCGGATCTCGAGGGCCGCAAGAAGGAGGTGTATCTCGAGGGGAGCTCCGCAGAAATGGGACGAGGAGGGCCGAATGGTGTTGATTGTCGACGCAGACCGCAGCCATTCACCGCCTCGCTAAGCCCGGTAGTGCGCGGCGGCGATCGAGCTCGGGCGCGCGGATGACGCTAAATTGAAGATCGCCACCACGGATTCTAGGCTCAGGCTTGCCGGCCATCAGAGGCTGTTGGCGCTGACTTCGCCGCCGTGACGCCTCCGCAGAGAGGAGGAGGCCCGCTATTGTTCGGGGCCCAGCAGATATCATGAGGCTACGCCCAGCCCTCAATTTTAACTTCACTGCTCTCGAGCTAGATGGGATGCTCAAGGAGCTGTTCACACGCAGGCCAACCATCCGAGGGTTCAGGTTGCCGCAGGCGCCATCCCACTGCAGCAACAACTCCCATTTTGATCGCATCCATGCAATGATGTCGGAGTGCGACTCGCACGGGATTATCCCAACTGGAAGGAGCCCGCACGACGCCGCGGCAATTCTTCTCAGCTTGGAGGTAGCACCAAGGCCGACAGCGTAGTCTCCTCACCCGCGACACCACCGATGATCAATGCGTACATCGCCACCAGGCCGGAAGAGGCGGTGGAGGCCACAAGGCGGTTTGGGTTCACGCTGAGGAGGCAGGGCGGCCGAGGCGGCAAGCCTTGCCGACCGAGAGGACCTTGGCGGGAGGTCACGGGTGAGGGGGAGCCCGGCCGAGGCAAGCGAGTCTCGCCGGGGCGCAAGTGGCCACCGCCTCAGCTGCTTGTCCGCAGACGGGCCCCTCAACAGAACCCCAAGCTCAACTAAGGAGGCGCTTTCAGGACCGGAGACGAGCAGGCGGCAGACGGGCTCAACGCCGCTGCAGGTGGACATGCTCCACCGCCAAGCCCCCCGACACGGAGCGCTCCATGCCGCGGCCCAACCGGAGAGGTGTCTTCACGGGCTGCCACTTCCCGATCCTCGCCACAGCCCCGCCAAGCGCCCAGGAGCCTATCTCCATCAAGGCCGAAGGGTACGGACTTCGATTTTTCACCAGTCTGACGAGGAGGAAGAAGAGGAGGAGGAGTAAGATTTTCCGTTGTACTTATTTTTCTTTTGATTTCGCTGCTTTTGTCTTTGTATCTGATCTCGCTTCCTTTGAACCTCGCTCCATTTCGTGACTCCGCCGAGCAGCGAAGAGGCCAAGGTCCCTGTGGTTGCTATCGAGGACGATCCCATGTGATGGCAGAGCACACGTCCGAGACTACCTTGACGGACCCGCAACCTTCTCCTCAAAGTAGTTTCTGCCAAGAGCCCCCAGCGAAGTGTTCACTTCACTGCCAGGGCGCGATGGGTGCCTTCCTTGTTGATATCTTGATTGTCGGACTTGCTAGTGTAGGAGCAGAGCAGCCCACCAGAGCAACTGTGGTTGCCCGAGGCGCTAACTGCTCACCACGCCCGCCAAGGGGCGATTCTCCCAAGGAGCGCCTCCGCAAGGAAGAGGTCCCCGGCAAGGGGTGGAACCAGCGAGCCTTCGGCGGTGGAGCCCATGGTCACAGAGCCCAGCATAGGTAGCCCTCCTTGTCGAATTTTTTTTTCTTGGGGTCTTTTTCTTCTGATCTTCTTTTTGGATATCTGCTTGACTTTTTCTCCCCCTTTTCCCGCTTTCAGATCCTCCCGCCCATGGAGCCAATGGAGACCGAGGCCACCGGCGAGGAGAACTTGCGCGGCACATCATGGCGTCATTGCCATCGAGGGGAGGAGGCCGGCTGATGACCTCACGCCGACGAAGAGGCTGCCAAGGTTGCCGGCGCTGAGCCGGGCGAGGGATCCGCGATCAGATCGACGACTGGGCAGCAGAGCGCAGGCGCTACATCAACACCAATCTCTCCGCTGCTGACGCAGCGCCAGTTCTCAAGAGCCCCAAATTTTAAGGCCACTTGAAGGCAAGAGCTCATCAGCTTCAAGGCCGAGTTCTGTGGCGCCTCAAGGAGAGACTTTCGACGGAAGTATCGCCTGGATCGGGCGGTGGTTGACGCGCCAAGTAGCAGCAAGATGCATCTAAAGAGGAGCAGCTTGTTCGAAGTTGGTGCGCTTTCATCACGCCTCGGCTAAACTAGAGTCCCGGAAGCGCTTGTCGATGGGCGGAGTTGACATAGAGAAGCATGCGAGGAGCTCCAGAGTCAACCAAGAGGCCCTCCTGGCCTATTGCCGAGGAGAGGGCGTTTTAAGGCGAAGAAGGCGTTTCATCCTGAGAAGGTGAAGCAGAGGAGCGCAGAGGCTTGTCATCAAGAGCTGTCCACCCGGAAGGTGAACTGACACAACGGAAAGTCAATCTGACAGTTACGGAGGAGCTCACAGACGCGAAAGCAATCAGGCGGGCACTCAAAGAAGCGGAAGGATGCTGCCGAGCCGCCGAGGCCGCCAAGAAGGAATTAGAGGTGAAGATGACGCAGCCGAGGCTGATCCGAAGGGAAGGATGAGGAGCTTGTCAGACTCAAAGGCTAACGCCAGAAGATGCCTCGCTAATGGTGATTCAGAAGTCCAACTTGCCGACAAGGGCAAGGAACTCAACGCCGCCAAGGACCTGGACTCGATTCGAGCCGGGTCACGCTTGCTTGAGATGCCGGGCGGCGCCAAGAAGCTAGAGGAGGATTTGAAGAACGAGATCAAGGTTAATGAGGAGTGTTAACGAGGGCCGCCAAGACTCAAAACACCTTCAAGGCTACGGTGGAGCTCGACGGAGGGCCTCATCAACATCGCTGCGCTTATCGACGACTTAGCCGGCGAATCGACTTGAGGGCTTGGTACTCTTCCGATGAGAACCTCCACCAGCCGCCAAGCTTACTTTTTTCAAGGGTGGGCGACGGCCTCCAAAGAACTCCGGAAAGGATCCCAAAGAAGTGGCTGACGAGTCACGCTGCGAATCTGTGCCAAGGTCTTGGAGAAGGTGTTGAAGATACTCTTCCGCAACTCCGGCTCGACCTCAAGCCCTCAAGACGCTGCCGCGGTGCTGATCTTGAAGAGCTCAAAGCCATTGTCGCACACATTGTGGACAAGGTGAATGAAGTCAGGAGAATCGACGGCGAGCGCGTGGATTAGGCTGCTCTTTCTCTCCTTTCCTTGCCGCTGCCATTTATGTTATGGAAACAATTTAGTCAGTGCCGCAACAAGTTACTTTTGTAATATAACTTTATTCTAGGCAATGCTTGCTACGTTATCTCCTTTACTTGATTCCTTTGTTTGTATGTTTTAACCCTACGCTTTTAGGGAACTTGTCGGCACGGGCACGCTGTCCGCAAGTGCCGAAAAGTGAACATCAAGAGCCCTCAAGCGGTGCCTGCTCCAAGAAGATACCACAACTAGTTAAAGACACTTAAGTTGTTGAGCGGACTCAAACAAAGTAAGGGCGAAATTAGCTACGAGGAGGTTCCTCCGCATAGGTTTTCCATACAAAGCACTCGCTCAAGGAAGATAACTTAAAATTTTAAACTGATCCCGCTCGCACTTTTGGCTACTTAGCTTTTTCTTTTTGTCGTTCGTGTCCCGCAAGGCCAAACTTCTTTGAACGACGCCTAGTCCACACCATTATCTTCTTATCTTCTCCTCCCCTGAACTTGTGTGAAGGAACCTTCCGAAAGCCATCTTCGTCTCAAGGCGGACAACGCCAGCCTAGTGACTCGCTTTTTACCCGATAAGGGCCTTCCCACTTTGGTATCAACTTGTTGAATTTTGGCGGATTGAATGCGCCAAGAACAAGGTCGCTTCTCGAAACTTCCGCATTAACTTTATGGGTTATGGTAGCGATGCAAAGCTTGTGGTATCGAGCAGCTCGTGACAAGCACTGAAGACTTATCTTTCAAGGAGCAAGCCAAGGCTATCTTGCCGCAGCTGCTCTTGCTCAAGCTCATCATAAGCGAGCACTCGAGGCGATCCGTATACGAAGTTCCGCGGGGAGAACGCTCGCCCATAGACTAGAGCAAAGGTGTCCGCCAAAGGCTCGACGGTGTCGCCCCGATTGACCAAAGAACCACCGCGCTCCTCGATCCAATTTCTTCCGCACTTGTGCAGCCCGTCGAAAGTTCTCGTCTTGAGCGCGCAAGCACTTCAGCTGCTTTCCTCTCCGCTTGACCATTGCTTCGGTGAGCAATGAGCGGGCGATCTTGGCACCAAGATCTGGACGATCGCATGAAGGTGCGGCTCGTGAATTGTGTGTCATGTCGGTGATGATCCCGTTAGGGACCCGCGGCAAACAATCGACCAAGAACTTGATCACCGACTATGTCCACCTTCCTCATCGCTTCCACCTCCGCCACTTCGTGAACTTGTCGATTGCTACGCATAAGCACTCAAAGCCCCGACATCGGGAAAGGGGCCGAGGATGTCGAGCCCCCCATAATCAAATGGCCCGATAAAGGGATTGTCTGAGAGCTTGAGCTGGTTGATGTATCCGCTTGGAGCGGAACTGCACGCCCACACTTGGTTACTTGTGCGCTTGCATCCTCGAGGGTGTCGGCCCAAAGAAACCTTGCCAATGCTTTGCTTAAGAAGTGTCTTATGCCAATGTGTCAATTACATATGCCTCCATGTATCTCCGCCAACAGCTCCTCGCCCTTCTTCCCGAAATGCACTTCAATTTCAATTGCTGAATCTTCTTCTCAGCATGAGATGTCATCGATAAACCGGTACATACTTGATTGCCGGGCTACTCTCCGCTTCTTCTTGCTCTTCGAAGTTCTCCCGCTTGAAGGAACGACAATCATGCTCTATGCCGGAGCCTCGCGGCTCAACGACAAGGACTAAAGGCACAATGTTGCGGGAACATCGCTTCTACGGCAAGAACCTGAGGTTCTGGAGCTTGATGTTCCCCGCAAGCTCGGCCGAGCAAAACTTGTCGGGAGCGCCCGCTTCAACGAACAAACCCTAGGGCTTGCCTGAGCAGATCGCCTCAAGACTCTTGGTGTTGATCTTGGGGACCTTCGGCCCGGCTTCGGGAAGCTCACCGAAAGTAGTCACCGAAATCAACTTCTTTCTTCTTGCACTGTCCGCTTGATGGTACATAGATGGTTGAGTCAACTTGACCACAAAGATCCTCGGTTCCACAGTAACTTGAGGCGGCGACGGATGTGCCATCTGCGCTCGAGTTCTCAAACATGTTCCATTTGTAGGCTGAAATGCTCTTCAGTTTTCACCTCATCAATGTAGGCTTCCATCAACGGACTCGATAATCTTTGTTAACTTGGCGACGACAAGCTGCGAGTCACCCCCACAATAAGCTTCTTGATCCCAAGGTCTACCGCGATCCCGAGTCCCAAGCAAGCCTTCATACTCTGTAAGATTGTTTGTCGCTTGCCTTGGGAAAGTGCATCCGACCACGATTTGAGGTGCTCTCCGTGGTGCGACAAGTAGTACGCTCAAGACCGCGCGCTTTGCAGCGAGAAGGCACCATCAAAGTACATGACCCATTCTTGTTTGCTTCCTTGACGGGATGCTCGCCTCCGAGTTTCTTCATCGTGTGTTGGCCCACTCGCTATGAATTCGCCAATGCTCGGCTTTGATAGTTGAGGTACTCTCAAATTTGAGGCCAAAGTTCGACAGTTCCAAAGGCCCACTCGACAACTCGCTCTGTTTCGGATTCGCAGATCCTCTTCAACGGAAAGCGAGACAACTATGATCTCATGTGCTTGAAAGTAATGGCGCAGCTTCTCGAGGCCATGAGAAGGCCGAAAAGCAACTTCTGACTCCAGTACCTTGACTAGCCCCTGTAGAAGGGAATCGACGAAGAACCGGGGCCGCACCATCTTCTTCGCTTCTCTTGCTCGCTGATAGATCTATCCTTGTCGGACCAGAGCTTGTCGGGAAGCCCCCGCTTGTCACTAGATGTGCTTGTCAGCGTCACCGGCTCATCATCCGCCTCCTCTCCGCTATTAACGCAGCACTAACCACTTGATTGGTTGCCGCTAGGTATAGCAGCACTTCTCTTGTGGCTTAGGTGCGACAAGTATTGGAGGAGGACAAATATTTCTTCAAGTCTTGCGCAGCCTCCGTCGAGTCCATTTCATTGGACCTGCCTTTTTCAAAATTTTGAAAACGGCAGGCGATTCAAGCAGATTTAGAAATGAACTCCGAGAGCAGAACGCACCGCCGCAAGCCTTCGACATCCTTGACGCCGCTTCGCATTTCATCTCTTCAATGGCCTTGATCTTGTCGATTAGCTTCAATCCCCTCTCGATATAAGAACCCGAGAAGCTTGCTTAAGGGACTCCAACACACACTTCGGGTTCAACTTGAGATTGATCTTGCGCAGATTTGCAAAGGTCTCGCCCAAGTCTTGGATCAAAGTTTCTTTGTCCTTGCTCTTGACCACTATGTCATCCATGTAAGCTTCTACATTCGGTGCCGTGGCTCAAAAGCATGATCGACTACCTTGCAAATGTTGAACCAGCATTCTTCAGTCCGAAGGCATCCGTGACAAAGCAAGACATGCCACATGGAGTAATGAATGCGGTTTTCTTCATCCTCTTCGCCATGAAGATCCGATGATATCCGAGTATGCATCAAGAAATGAAAGCAAATCACATCCTCGCCGGAGTCGCATAACCTGGTCAATGCGCGCAAGGGAAATGGATCTTTGGGACAAGCTCTATTAACATCATGAAGTCAATACAAACCTCCACTTCCCATCTGACTTGGCGCATTTAACTACGATTGGCCAACCACGAGGGATGGAGCACTCCGACAAGGCCTGCCGCTTCCAACTTCTTTGATCTCTTCTCGATGAATTCTTGACGCCCACCGCTTGCTTCCTAATCTTCGCTGACGGGCCGCGTGAGGGCGACGGCAAGGTGGTGCTCAATTACTTCGAACACTGGGATGTCGATGGTTGCTGCAAACACATCAACATTCGCCTGCCAGAAAGCAACGCTTCCTATTTAGGTCAAGCGTGGCACCGATGGTGAAGGTACCACCGCGTCCGCCCCTCCTTGGCGCGCCACTTTCTTGGTCTCCTGTGAGCTGTCTTTGCCTTCTTGCACTTGCCGTAGCTCGATGAAAGGCCCTCGACCAGTAGCGCAAAGACAAGAGGTGCGCTTGCCGGAGTGGGCATCGAGTTGTTCTTGCCGGACTTGGTCTTCTTCTTCCCCCGGAGCTTCAAAGGGCAAGTGTCTTATGACCGCTGCGCTGCCGCTCCCTCAGAGATCTTGTCAAGACAGATAAGGGCATCTTTCTTGTCCCCTAGGACAATGACACTTATCGGACCGGCATCTTGAGCACATTGTAAGCATAATGAGAGGCTGCCATGAACTTGGCGAAGCGCCGATTTACAAGTATCCCATTGTAGGGCAATGGGAAATCAGCAACGCCAAAGGCTTTCTTCTTCGTCTCCGGTTCGCCGCTAAATGTCACCGGCAAGGTAATCTTTCCTTCGCTTGCTCCTTCCCGGTTAATTCCTTGAAAGGTACCAGCTTCTTCGAGCTCCGTCAGATCTCGAAACTTGAGCACCGGCGGAGGAGAATGATGCAAGCTTCTACGGCCAACCAGCATCTTCGTGAGCTTGAGGTGGCGGATAGTTGGCTAAACCAATATCGGCAAGCACCGACCGCAGCTATGCGATCGGTGATCCTCAACGCCAAAGATGATGGGCGGTTGACCACTTCAGGCTTGCGCGACTAATCGATGGTTCGCTGCATTAACTTCACGCACCCACCGCTTGAGTTGGCGTGTGAATGCGCAGAAGCACCGCCATCGACGCACAAAACCTCCTTCGAACTTCCTCGCCGCTTGGCCTCATCCTCATCCATCTCTTCATCTTCGCTTCGCTCGCTCCTTGTTGCGCTGGAGGCTCGCCTCCTGCCATCGCTGGCCTTGCCGGGCGCTCCTCCCCGCCGGACGCTTCTTGCCGATCCTCCGCCACCTTCCCGGCCTTTCTCCTTGTCGCGCGCCAGATTCAGTCAGCTCAACAAGCTGCTCAACCTTCTTGTAAGTCCGATCATCGCCTTGTGCGCGGGATCTGGCAAGATCGCTTGCCGGAGCCGTTCCCCGCTGTCGGCGGCTACCACATCTCGCCGAGTCACCGACTTTGGCCTTTCGGCGCCACCTCCGCTGGCCGACTACTCACAACCAGCACATCCTTAGCTTTCCTCTTCCCGTTATTTTGCCTCCGTTCTTCTTTGCCGGAGCGCATCCTCACCGCCGATCCTCTCGCCTCGCTTTCTCCGGGAGTTTCTCCCCTTCAAAGACGCGGCACATTGTCGCCGAGCATATAGCTCGCCGATATCTCTCGATTTTGCACATCGCCATCTCTCCTCATCTCAGGGTTACGCACGCTCGATGGAACGCTAACGATAACCGCGTGGTGGACGCCCGGGATGTTGCACCGCACTTGGCTCAATTTGAATGAACTTGCGCAGGGTTCTCCTCTTTCGGGCAAGCGATGAAGATCACTCTCCGTCCGTATTGTGGGCGCTCGAGAAGGCGCCACAAACCGATGGCACAGATCTACCCATGAAGAGATGGAGTTGTCCGCAAGTGCATGAGCCAAGATCTCGACGTTAGGCTTGAGCACCAACGGAAGTAGTTGGCGAGATCTTCGTCAGCGCTTCGCAGCCTACACCGCGATGGTGTAGACGCGCTGGCGAACTCGACGGATGTATCCCGCCATCGCATTTCGGTACATCCGCTTGAAGTTCTGGCATCGCCACCGGATCGCCAAGAGCGCTCACGAAAGTGAACGCAGGCAACCTATCGCAGACGTAAGTCGCTCGTTCTCCGGGCGCATGCATATCAACATGGGCCAGGGCTGGTCCGACCGACGCCACGCTTCTTCGACGCGAGTACGAAGCGCCTTTCTTGTCGCCGTTTTGAGAACTTGGCGCTGATCGCGACGAGCTCGGGTCCGACGACGTGGAGTCGGGTGTCGGTTAGCCCACGAGTCGGGCGATCTTGGCATTCGGGGGGGAGTGCACGGTGGTGGCACCCCAGCGGTCTTGTCGGCGCTGGCTTATGCCGGGCGCCTTGCCGGGCTTTGACGTGCTCGGTTGCCGGGCTTGTCGCTGTTGGCGGTTGATGAGGCTCGATGGTGGCCTCCAGCCGCCGATCTTGTCTCCGGCCGAGGGTAATCTAGAAGGCTGGCTCGCCAGCGCCTCTTGAGTCTTGGGCGGCGGCGGGCGAATACACGAGGAGCGGATATGTCAAACAAAGTGTTAGAAGGAGCAACATCTTCGCCCAGCGATTATACCGCGCTTCGGCCTACATGTTGACGCCAAGATGTCGACCTTTGAGCGCCCCGCGACTCCACCAGCTGGGCCTTTGTTCTTAACGCGAGTACGGTTAGGAGCACCATGGCGTTGTTTGATCCCACACCTCCGGAGGGGTGCGTGTGGCGTACGACGTCAAGCTAAGAGCTTTTGTCTTGACTCGTGACGACGTGAGTCCCCCCCTGCCTCCGCTTCTCCGCTAACCCCACCCACTGCTTGATCCGTGATGGGATCGACATGAGGACCAACCACTCCAAGTCTTCTTTGGTGGCATGTCGATGAAGATGTTGATGTAGCACGCTACTAACATCGATCAGCCAAGACAACCTCGACGCCCCCACCGGGCGCGCTAAAGACCATTATCTTCTTATCTTCTCCTCCCCGGTGAACTTGTGGGTGAAGGAACCTTCTCGGAAAGCCATCTTCGGTCTCAAGGCGGACAACGCCAGGCCTAGTGACTCGTTTTACCCGATAAGGGCCTTCCCACTTTGGTATCAACTTGTTGGAATTCTTGGCGGATTGAATGCGCCGAAGAACAAGGTCGCCTTCCTCGAAACTTCTGGCATTAACTTTGCGGCTATGGTAGCGATGCAAAGCTTGCTGGTATCGAGCAGCTCGTCTGACTCTGAAGGCGATCTTCCTCAAGGAGCAGCGCGTCATCTTGCCGCAGCTGCTCTTGCTCAAGCTCATCATAAGCGAGCACTCGAGGCGATCCGTATACGAGTTCCGTGGGGAGAACTGCTTCTGCTCCATAGACTAGAGCAAAAGGTGTGCGGCGGTGGCTCGATTTGGTGTCGTCTGATTGACCAAGAACCACGGCAGCTCCTCGATCCAATTTCTTCCGCACTTGTGCAGCACAGTCGAAAGTTCGGTCTTGAGCGCGCGCAGCACTTCAGCGTTTTCCCTCTCCGCTTGACCATTGCTTCTCGGGTGAGCAGCGAGCGAAGCGAATCTTGGCACCAAGATCTTGGGCGTCTTGCATGAAGGTGCGGCTCGTGAATTGTGTGTCATTATCGGTGATGATCCCATTAGGGACTCGGCGGCAAACAATTGACTGAAGAACTTGATCACGACTATGCTGTCACCTTCCTCACTGCTTCCACCTCCGGCCGCCGTGAACTTGTCGATTACTCGTACAAGTACTCAAAGCCCCGACAGCTCGGGAAAGGGGCCGAGGATGTCGAGCCCCTGCACGAAAAATGGCACGGATAAAGGGATTGTTTGAGAGCTTGAGCTGGTTGATGTATCTGTTTGGGCGGAACTGCACGCTTCACACTTGGTTACTTGTGCAGTTGCATCCTGGAGGGCTGTCGGCCCAAAGAAACCTTGCCGGAATGCTTTGCCGGCAAGTGCTCTTGCGCCAATGTGTTGACCACATATGCCTCCATGTATCTCCGCCAACAGCTCCTGTCCTTCTTCCCAGGAAATGCACTTCAATTTCACTCCGTTGAATCTCCTTCTGTACAGTATGTCATCGACAAACTGGTACATACTTGATTGCCGGGCTACTCTCTCCGCTTCTTCTTGCTCTTCGGGAAGTTCTCCTGTTTGAAGGAAACGGACAATCTGCTGCGCCCATGCCGGAGCCTGCGGCTCAACGACAAGGACTAAAGGCACAAATGCTGCTGCGGGAACATCAGCTTCTACGGCAAGAACCTGAGGTTCAGCGGGAGCTTGATGTTCCCCGGCAAGCTCGCCGGAGCAAAACTTGTCGGGAGCGTCTGCTTCAACGAAACAAACCCTAGGGCTTGTCGGAGCAGACTGCTCCTCAGCACTCTTGGTGTTGATCTTGGGGACCTTCTTGGCTCCGGCTTCGGGAAGCTCAGCCGGAAAGTAGTCACCAGAAATCAACTTCTTCTTCTTGCACTGTCCAGTTGATGGTATTACAGATGGTTGAGTCAACTTGACCACAAAGATCCCTGGTTCCACAGGCAACTTGAGTGCGGCGCATTTTGACAGGCCATCTGCTATGTCGTTCTGAGTTCTCGAAATATGTTCCATTTGTAGGCTGTTGAAATGCTCTTCTAGTTTTCTTACCTCATCAAGGTAGGCTTCCATTAACGGACTCTGATAATCTTTGTTAACTTGGCGGACGACAAGCTGCGAGTCACCCCTGACAATAAGCTTCTTGATCCCAAGGTCTACCGCGATCCTGAGTCCGGCAAGCAAGCCTTCATACTCTGCAGTATTGTTTGTCGCTTGCTCCTTGGGAAAGTGCATCTGGACCACGTACTTGAGGTGCTCTCCGGTGGGTGTGACAAGTAGTACGCCCGCACCGGCGCCTTGCAGCGAGAAGGCACCATCAAAGTACATGACCCATTCCTTGTTTGCTTCCTTGACGGGGATGCTCGTCTCCGGAGTTTCTTCATCAGGTGTTGGCGTCCACTCTGCTATGAATTCTGCCAATGCTCGGCTTTGGATAGTTGAGGTACTCTCAAATTTGAGGCCAAAGCTCGGCAGTTCGGTGCCCACTCGACAATCCTGCTTGTTATACGGATTCTGCATCCTCTTCAACGGAAGCGAGTGACAACTATGATCTCATGTGCTTGAAAGTAATGGCGCAGCTTTCTCGAGGCCATGAGAAGGCCGAAAAGCAACTTCTGCACTCCAAAGTACCTTGACCTAGCCCCCTGTAGAAGGGAACTGACGAAATAAACTGGGCGCTGCACCATCTTCTTCTGCTTCTCTTGCTCTGGCTGCATAGATCTATCCTTGTCGGGACCAGAGCTTGTCGGGGAAGCCCCCTGCTTGTCACTAGATGTGCTTGCCGCGGCCGCTGGCTCATCATCTGCCTCCCTCTCTGCTACTAACGCAGCACTAACCACTTGATTGGTTGCCGCTAGGTATAGCAGCAACTTCTCTTGTGGCTTAGGTGCGACAAGTATTGGAGTGGAGGACAAATATTTATTCAAGTCTTGCAGCGCAGCCTCCGCTTCTGGAGTCCATTTCATTGGACCTGCCTTTTTCAAAATTTTGAAAAACGGCAGGGCGCATTCAGCAGACTTGGAAAAGAACCTGCTGAGAGCAGCAACGCACCCGGCAAGCCTTCGTACATCCTTGACGCGCTTCGGTACTTCGATCTGCTCAATGGCCTTGATCTTGTCGGGATTAGCTTCAATCCCCCTCTGGGATACAAAGAACCCGAGAAGCTTGCCGGAAGGGACTCCAAACACACACTTCTCGGGGTTCAACTTGAGATTGATCTTGCGCAGATTTGCAAAGGTCTCGTCCAAGTCTTGGATCAAAGTTTCTTTGTCCTTGCTCTTGACCACTATGTCATCCATGTAAGCTTCTACATTTCTGTGCAGCTGTGGCTCAAAAGCATGACTGACTACCCTTGCAAATGTTGAACCAGCATTCTTCAGTCCGAAAGGCATCCGTACAAAGCAGTACATGCCACATGGAGTAATGAATGCGGTTTTCTCTTCATCCTCTTCTGCCATGAAGATCTGATGATATCCTGAGTATGCATCAAGAAATGAAAGCAAATCACATCCTGCCGTGGAGTCGACAATCTGGTCAATGCGCGGCAAGGGAAATGGATCTTTGGGACAAGCTCTATTAACAACAGTGAAGTCAATACAAATCCTCCACTTCCCATTCGACTTGCGTACGACTACAGGATTGGCCAACCACGTAGGATGGAGCACTCCTCTGACAAGGCCTGCTGCTTCCAACTTCTTGATCTCTTCTGCGATGAATTCTTGGCGCTCACTTGCTTGCTTCCTAACTCTCTCGCTTGGCGGGCGGCGTGAGGGCAGGCGGCAAGGTGGTGCTCAATTACTTTCACAGGAACACGGGGATGTCGGATGGTTGCCATGCAAACACATCAACATTCGCCCGCAGAAAGCAACGGCCTTTCCTATTTAGGGTCAAGCGTGGCAATCGATGGTGAAGGTACCACCGTGTGCCGTCCTCCTTAAGCGACCACTTTCTTGGTCTCCGGTGAAGCTGTCTTTGCCTTCTTGCACTTGCGGTGTAGCTCGATGGTGCGTCCTCGGCGGTAGCGCAGCACTCAAGAGGTGCGCTTGCCGGAGTGGGCATCGAGTTGTTCTTGCGGACTTGGTCTTCTTCTTCCCCACAGGAGCTTCAAAGGGCAAGTGTCTTGCGATCTGCTGCGGCTCTTTGCTTCCAGTAGATCTTGTCGGTCTGATAAGGGCATCTTTCTTGTCCCCGTGGGACAGAAATGACACTTATCGGACCGGGCATCTTGAGCACATTGTAAGCATAATGAGAGGCTGCCATGAACTTGGCGAGCGCTGGACGACCAAGTATCCCATTGTAGGGCAATGGGAAATCAGCAACGTCAAAGGTGACCTTCTCTGTCCTGAAGTTCAGTTCGCTGCCAAATGTCACTGGCAGTGTAATCTTTCCCTTCGGCTTGCTCCTTCCCGGGTTAATTCCTTGAAAGGTACCAGTCTCTTCGAGCTCGCTGTCGGGGATCTGGAACTTCTTGAGCACCGCGGAGGAGAACAGATGCAAGCCGGCCCCGCCGTCAACCAGCATCTTCGTGAGCTTGAGGTGGCGGATAGTTGGCGAAACCAACATCGGCAAGCACCCGACCGCAGTTATGCGATCAGGGTGATCCTCAACGTCAAAGATGATGGGCGTGTTGGACCACTTCAGAGGCTTGCGCGACTCAACTGATGGTTCTGCTGCATTAACTTCACGCACCCACTGTTTGAGTTGGCGGTGTGAAGTATGCAGAGAAGCACTGCCATCGACGCACAAAACCTCTGTTGCCTTCTGAAACTCCTGCTCGTCGGTCTCATCCTCATCCATCTCTTCATCTTCGTCTTCGTCTTCGTCCTTGTTGCGGCCGCGGGGAGGCCTGTCTCCTTGCCACTGCTTGGCCTTGCCGTGGCGTCCTCCCCGGCCGGGACGCTTCTTGCCAGATCCTCCGCCACCTTCCTGGGCCTTCTCCTTGTCGCGGCGCTCGTATTCAGCTTTCTGTAGCTCAACAAGCTGCTCAACCTTCTTGCAAGTCTGGAGATCATCGCCCTTGGTGCGGTGGATCTTGCAGTACTGCTTGCCGGAGCCGTCCTGCTTGTCGGCGGCTACCACAGCCTCGCCGGAGTCACCGACTTTGGCCTTCTCGGCGCCACCTCCGTTGCCGGACTACTCGACAACTAGCACATCCTTAGCTTTCCTCTTCCTGTTATTTTGCCTCCGGTTCTTCTTTGCCGGAGCGGCATCCTCACTGTCAGATCCCTCTGCTCCTGCGTTTTCTCCGGGGAGTTTCCTCCCCTCTTGACGCGATGCACACTTGTCGGCGAGCATATAGCTCGGCGACATCTCTGATTTGCACATCGCCATCTCCTCCCTCATCCTGCGATTACGCACGTTCGATGGAGCGCGGCCGATAATCGCGCAGGGTGGGCGTGCTGGATGTTGCACTGCACTTGGCTGAATCTTTGAATGAACTTGCGCAGGGGTTCTCCTTCTTTCTGGGCAAGCAGATGAAGATCACTCTCCTGGCCGTGGGGCTTGTGGGCGCCTGAGAAGGCGCCGACAAACTGATGGCACAGATCTACCCATGAAGAGATGGAGTTGTCCGGCAAGTGCATGAGCCAAGATCTGACGTTAGGCTTGAGCACCAACGGGAAGTAGTTGGCGAGGATCTTCTCGTCGCGCCCCCCGGCAGCCTACACCGCGATGGTGTAGACGCTAAGGAACTCTGACGGATGTATCCTGCCATCGTACTTCTCGGGTACATCGGCTTGAAGTTCTTGGTCTTGGCCCGCTGGACCTGCCGCAGCTCACGAGTGAGCAGCAGGGCAACCTCTGCGTCTGCAAGTCGCTGGTTCCCTGGCGCATGCATATCAACAGCGGGCCCAATGGCGCTGGTCCGACCGACGCCACGCTTCTCTTCGACTTCGATCTGGTCTGGCGTCTTCTTGTCGTCGTTCTTGGAGAACTTGGCGCTGATCGCGACGAGCTCGCGGGTCCGACGACGCGGTGGAGTCGGTGTCGAGGTTAGCCCGGCGAGTCGGCGATCTTGGCATTCGGGGTGGGGAGTGCACGGTGGTGGCACCCCCAGCGGTCTTGTCGGCGTCGGCTTGCGCCTGGGCGTCTTGCCGGGGCTTTGACGTGCTCGGTTGCCGGGGCTTGTCGCTGTTGGCGAAGCCGATGAGGCTCTGAATGGTGGCCCTCCAGTCGTCGATCTTGTCTGGCGCTGGAGGGTAATCTAGAAGCAGTTGGGCTCGGGCCAGCGCTTCCTCTTGAGTCTTGGGCGGCGGTGGCGAGCGACACGAGGAGCGGGATATGCTCAAACTTCTAACAGTGTTAGAAGGAGCAACATCTCGTCCAGGCGACTATACCGCGCTCGTGCCTACATGTTGACGCGCATGTTGACCTTGAGCGTCCCGCGACCCACCAGCTTGGCCTTGTTCCAACGCGAGTACGGTGCTAGGAGCACCATGGCGTTGTCGATCCCACACCTCCTGGGAGGGGTGCGGTGTATGTACAGACGCCGAAGCTTGCGGAGCCTTGTCCTTGGACCTGGTGACGACGTGAGTCCCCCCGTCGGCGCCCGCTCCTCCGCCAGCGTCCACCCCACCGCCTGTTTGATCCGGTGGCGGTGGGATCGACACAGATGGACCAACCACCTCCGAAGTCTTCTTCTTTGGTGGCATGTCGATGAAGATGTTGATGTAGCACGCGCGAACATCAGATCAGCTTCGCACAACCTCGACGCCCCCCTACCTGGCGCGCTAAAGATGTCGTGGGAAACGAACACCTATGGGGCAGGGCCCCTTTCGGTCTGGCAAGGAGCTGAGGCGCCTGAAGAAGCGGTCGGGCGAACGCTGAGATTTTACCCGGCCGGAGCTCTCCTGAGAGATAAAACTCCTCTGCTGCTTTGTGATGGTATTATGTTCTTGCTCAATGGCGTGGCGTTCTGTATTTTCGATGGAGTCGAACCCCTATCGTTAGCATGGGCCTCCTTTTATAGGCTAAAGGGTCACCGACAGGTAACAACGAAGAGGGGTATAAAAGTAAAAAGAAATCGGTACAACCGCTATCTCAATGCCCCCTACCTAACTCGGCGGCGGGGACAAGGGCATTTAATGCCCGTCCGTCGCCCAAACAGTGCAGAAGCGACCATTAGGGCGCCACCGATCGCCACGATGGCCTTCTCGTCATCTCCACTTGCCACCTCGCCGCTTGGCTGCACTGACCACCTACCACGTCGCGCCGAGAGCGATCTGTGGCGACACGTCGTCGGATGCGCTAGGCGTGGGCGCGAGTGGTAACCGCGCAAGCAAGCGCCTTGCGCTGATCGTTGTCTTATTGCACCCGAAAGCTTGTCGCTTGCGGGTCTTGCCGGACGCGGCGGCGTCGCGGCAAGTTCTTCGCAGCGATGCCTTGGTTGGCCTTCGGCAAGCTCCTCTTGTCCGGGCCTTGTCCTTCCCGGCGAGCTACTCTTGCGGAGTCTTGTCTTCTCGGTCAAAACACTTTGTTCTTGAATGGCATCAATATGACCTCACGGAGGATCTTGGCGGGCCTTGCGCAAGCCCGACCACTTGAGTCTTCTTGTTGCCCGTGCACAAGTTCGGGATACTAAGGTACCCCTACTTTAGTACACCGACAGTAAGCTTCGCCGCCTTCATGTTGCTCGGCCTCAGGTCAGCGTTCATCTTCTCCAGCACCAGCTTCGCCCGCCGGTCGTCAAGCTTCGCACGGGACCACGCCTCGATGGATTGGAGCAGCTCCGTGGGTAGCGCCAACCGAGAGTTGATGCATCCGGCATCCAGCATGACCCACTTGCTCCGGAAGCCATCGGCCCTCTTCCCAGCCTTCGAGGTCGCGTTGGCTTTAGAGTACGCAACAAAGCTTGCGCACGCCGAGATATTGGCGCCAGTGACTTGGAGGAAGAAGAAGTGGCGCAGCAAGGCCACGGAGGGCATCACCCTAACGTGCTCCTCGCAGTAGTAGGCGAAAATCGACAAAATGAGAAAATAGTTGGGATGGAGATGCATATCCTACAGCTTATAATGGCGGAGGATAGCATAGAAGAACTCAGAGAAAGGAGGCACCAGGCCAAAAATGACGGTGCTCATGAAAAATGGATAGAAGGTGCTCCCCTTGTCCTCCGGCTGAGCGGAGCCGGGCCGGAGCGCAGTCTCCCCCATCTCGCTGCCTTGCGCCGCCGTCATCAGGCGCGTGAGGGCAAGATTCTTCTCGGTCATGTTTAAGGGATCTAGAGCCAGCGAGTACCAGGCCGATGGAGCCTCGGCCGCGGTCTTGCAGGGCGCCATTGCTTGCTGGAGGAGAAAGGATGAGGCGGATCTGGAGATTTCGGAAGCAGGAGGGCAAGAGTAAGAAAGGAGATCTGGAGCAGGGCAAATGAGAGCAATGAAGGAAAGCCTAACCAGAGCCAGCCTTTTTGTCAGTCGGGCAGTTGCCGAGGCAGCGTGGGGAAGCGGAGACGCCCACGTCCAATCAACCGTCACATAGCGACCAAGGCCGCATGCTGTTGGGGCCCGCGGCGCTCTGCACTTGCCCTTTCGCTTCGCTGCTAAGCCAAGTCCGAGCGCTCCTTGGGCCCGAGGGCTACTGTCGGCGTTCTGGGAACGGGGGTCCCCAGACTTGCCTGTGTGCGGCCTGCGGCGTGGCCCAAGTGGTGGCCCAGTATGGCCCATCTCCATCAATTCAAGCTCAAGACCCTCACGAGGGGCCAAGTCTCGGAGGGCAGACGACGCAAGGCTTCCTCAGGAACGGCCTCACAAGGCCGGCTCGCGAGGAGGCGGAGAGATCAAGGCAAGGGTACCTCGCGAGGTGCTCGTGACGCAAGCCATGACGATCGAGACCAGGTGGGCGCCCGGTGACGCCGGCCTATCTGATGTCCTTGTTTCATCTTTGGTGCAAAGGGGCAAGCACAAAGTCTGGAATGCCGAGGCATCAAGCAAAGGTTACCATTTCGGTCCAACGAGACCAAGATCAGTAGAGCGGCAGGACGGTGGTCACTGTGGAGCCCAAGGCGGCATCATTGCCAGTTCCTTTGGCAGCCGAAGACCAACTTTAGTCAGGATAACTTGTACTAGATGTTCCCCTTCAAAATGGCCATTGTTGGCGCCCTTCCCACTCAATATTTGGGAAGAGGACCAGGGCCTCTATATATAGAGATAGCCACCATAGTAGAAGGCATCTAGATCTCACCAAGAGCCAACAGAGACGGAGCAATTCCTCTCCAAGCACATCACCACAAGAACACCCCTCGCGAGGCTGTTCTTCCTTTCTACTATTCATCATCAGCCCCTAGGGCAATGCACCACACCACACACTATTAGGGTATTACACCACAACGGTGGCCCAAACCAGTATAAACCTTGTGTCCCTTGTGTTGTTCATCGTGTAGCTTAGATTCGCAGCGAGACGTTGGGATGCGGAGCGGTAGGGGAAGATCTTCGCGCGCACCCCCGAGTTCAAACCTTAAGGGTTTTGCCGGAACCCGATATCCGATAGAGGATTCCAACAATGCAGGGATAGGAAATAGGATAGGAATGCACGTGCAAAACAGAGAATTTAAAAACACATGATTTCTGCCAATCTGGGTGCTTGATTCACAACAATTGGAAGATCACAGGATGCTATGAAGCATGGTGAGATTAAGTCAAACCACAAGAAAATGTACGGTTATAATGCTATTATGCTACTATCTCTTAGTCTTGTGCTTCATGAATAGGAATTTGAAAAGGAGGACAAGTGAAAATGAAAATTCCTACATTTTTTCTTTCAAGGAGACACTAAAGGAACAAATCCTACAATTTTCCTTTGCTCCATTCCTTTGAACCAAATTCATGAATAGTAGTACAATAGGAAACTTTCCTATTCCTATGTTTTTCATTCACTTTTCCTTTCAAGCACTGGCGATTCTAGTAGGTAGGCTTGAGCAAGGAAAAGCCTACACTAAAAAAATGTTTTTGTGCTACTTCTATTACTTTGGACCCAGGCCACAGTCCTACTAGCTCAACTCCCAGGGCCATCGACAAATACACAGCTCAAATGCGCAGAGATAAATAATGATGGCATTCAAGAGAGTCCATCATGTAAAGCTAAGTTGCCTGGTACCTTACTGCGTGTGATAGAGTAGGATAAAATAATTGTATTAACCGTTACTATGTGTGCTCAGTGGACAATATATATAACATGTAGAGTAAAAAAGAGATGCAACAAGTGTACAACCTCTTTGGCGAAGCCAAGTCGATCTCAGCGTGATTGGGTTGGCCCGTGAGGATGCTCCGGCTGACTTGGCTGTCGGAGGAGGGGAAGAAGATCTTAGGCATCTGGAGATGGAGCCCGAGGTATTGCTCCGCTATGATGGAGGGTTTCATCATTGGAGCAGCTCAGGTGAGTTGTACGATGCCGTGGCTGAAGCAGGACAAGACAGACAACGTTAACCTGAGTGGAAATCTAATAGCATCTCCAATACATGATGTAAAATACATAACCACAAAGTACTCGATGTAAAATACATCATCAGCTCATCTCTGAATTTAACTGTCGAAACTGAATTTAACTATCGAAACTGAACTTAACTGTCGTTTTGCTGTCGAAACTGAATTTTGCTGTCGAAACTGAACGCACTAGCAAGGTGAGGCTACATGTCGGTCGACTGACTTTTTCATCTCTGGTCAGTCGATTTTGCAGCCGTTGGATACGAAATCAAGGGCCTTCAGTTCATCTTGAACCTCCACCCCCACAGTGCCACCACCACCGCCAAACAAGTAGCCCCCGCCACCCATTGTCACACCCTCGATTTTCATGCCACAACACTTAAGTCAATAATCATGCTAAAATGTGGTTTGACAAAAACTTTTGAGTGTTTTGTCTTTGCTTTGATTGAATGTTTGTTGCTGTTTGCAAGTGCCCTAAAAATCAAATAAATCCTCCAACTTCTATACTTCATCTCCTTGATCCAAAATCTTTTCCCAATGATCATGCCATGTGTATAGAGCAATATAGTATTTTCCTACAAAAATGATTTGGCCAAAAGTATTTTCAAAATTAGTTTTCCAAAACCCTGAATTGAGGTTTGCACTGCAAGTACTTAATTAAGGCAGCAAAAATCTTTCAAAATTATATTTGACTCCTATTAGATATAGGATACCCAAAACCACAAAATATAATTTTAAATGTTATTTTACTATTTTATTTAAAAGCTTTTTCTTAAGGCCAAAATGGTCTTTAATAGGGAAAAATTATTTTATTGCTTTAAAAATATTTGACAAAAATCAGGGAAACTCAGTGGACATATATTGTCCATATATAAGAGTTGCAACACATGGTCATGTTCAAAATATTGGTCAAATACCTCAAAAACCCTTTCTGGATATTTCAAGCTTTTGAAATATTTACAAAGGGATTATTATCCAAAAATTCCAGGAAAATTCTATCATGTCACATATGACATATTAGATGATCTTGCCAAGTCTCATGACTTGGAGAACAAGATAACATCATCAAATCCTCTTAAAACCATTTCTGTCCATTTTGAAGTTTGAGCAACTTTACATTGCCAAACATGTCCTAATGCTCCCAAACTTGGTGCACATTCTCAAATGGTCTAATAATTCATCTAGACCAAATGGCACAAGTTGGAGAACAAGTTAACTTGATCAAAGTACCCCAAAACTCTTTCTGTCCAGAACCAAATTTGAACAACTTTGCACTGCCAACTTTTTCTCCTTGACCCCAACTTTTGTGAGCATGTTAACATGATCAAATGATGACACTACACCAAGTGGTGCATCAAGGAGAACATATTTTCATGACTAAATCTTGGGATACCCATTTCTGTTCATTTCTAGGGTTTACCAAAGTTGCATTGGCAACTTTGCCCAAATGAGCTCAAAATGGGTGGAAGGCCCTAATTATGTGTGCCATTTCACCCTGTGGAGCCTCATGACAAATGGAAGTCATATTCTTGCCCAAACCTTTATCAAGCACCTTCTGGCATTTTGCAAAAACCACTATTGTGACCCCTTCCACTATTCTTGGGGAGCTCAACTTTTTACCACAGCCTCTCCTGACCATCTCCTACCTCCTGTAACTCTCCCCATTCAATAGCTCAATTATTTGGGGGTAAAATCCATCCCTTTCTCTCTCTGTTTACCCATGGCAACTCCTCCTCTCTCTCTCCTTTGTATGTGCAGCGCCCCACCTAGCTCCTGACCACTCTAGAGCATCCAAGGAAGCTCCAAGACACAAGTGGACATGCCCCTGACCTTTTAAAATGGCCATGCCGGCCATTTGCCTCTCTGGCTGCCTTCTGATCTTGCTCCCTTGCTGTAGCCGCCCCCTGCCAACCGCCTCCGGCCACCTCGGGCCTCCCCAGCGTGTCTCACGAGGCCGCCTCGGCGTCTGGGACACGGCAAGCTGCCGGCCCCCTCCTAAACCTCTCTCCTCTCCCCTCCACGACCTCACCCGAGCGCGTCCGTGGACGCTGCCCACGGTGCACCGCGGCCACGCTTATTTAATCCAGCCCCCGAGCTCTCTCTCGCCTCGTTTGGACCCCTCTCTCTCCCGTGCACCTCCTGGACAGCATCCCCTCCCTCTCGTGCCCTCCTGCTCCCTCCATGGCCGGAGTGCCGCCGTCGGTCTCCGCCCAAAATTCCCGCAAACGAGGCCTCCCCTCTCCTCCTTTGGACACCAATGGAGCCACCGCGCGCCGGCGAGGCTCCTCCGCCCTTTAACTCCTCCTCTAGCGCCTCGCAACCCCAGAACCCCTCTCACCCGACGCCACCTTCCGCCATGGTAGCCCTGCTCCCCTCCGTGTGTGCAGCACCCGTGGTTGGGCCTCCCTGGTTCGTCTCTCTCCGCCGAGCACGTCGGTGGGCGGAGCGTCGCCGGAGACGCCCTGTAACGCCGGTAGTCGCCGTCGGGGTGCCTCCTCTGTCTCCAGTCGCGCCCGCGTGGGAGGTTGAGGACGAACCCGACAAGCGGGCCCCGCTCGTCAGCGGCCCGGTGGGCGGGCCCCGTCGTCAAGTGGAAGCGGCTTACGCCGGATCCGCCTCCTCTCTGTGGCGCAGCCCATAAGCCGCCTTCGGCGTGGCCTGCTGCGCGTCGTGGCCGAGCTGCTGGGCGGCCCGATGGCGCTGCGGCTAAACCTCGCCGGTCTTGCGCCGCCGCCGCCCAGATCCAGCCCATTTGGGTAAAACTCTTTTCCCCTTTCTCTTTTCCGTGCAGTTTCAAAAATCCATAAACAAATCAAATCAACTCCAAATTTGATGATTCAAATTTCTAGTAGCTCACAAAATCCTGATCTATCTCATGGTGCAACTTGCACATTTTTCCAGGAAGTTTTCTTCACGAACATTTATCAAATCTTGTTTTTCCTATTTCTGTGATAAACTTTAGAAAATCACAGAGAGCACAATATTGATCCAAATGCCATGATTCCAATTCCTAGATGAATCTAAGCTCATAACCTAGTTTATGAACATTTTTGTTGATACTTTCTGTACCACATAAATTATTGAGCCATTTCTTCATATTTATCAGGTTTGCAAATTCATAGGAGATTCATTTGAACTCCAAATCCAGTGAAACCAATTCCTAGATGCTTCTAAAATCATCCTTTGTTAAATGGGTGCCTTTGCTCACTTTTCAAAATAATATTTCTGTACACTTCTAGCAAATCCATAAATCTCTTGATTCCATCATATTGAAATGTTCGGAGATGTCCATTGATCCACTTCCAATGAAAACACTTTGGTCATTCCTCATATGACGGAGGTATCAATAAAAGTCAACTTCACATTTTTAGAGCACATTTATTCTTGCCTTGTTGTGTTGCTTATTGTGTTTGTTTCCGACGTTAGTTGGCGAAGTAGACGGAGTACTTGGAGAAGGACCAGAAGATTTCAAGACTCTGATGAACCAGGCAAGCAGCCCTTTGACCATGTTTATGAAACCTTCTTATACATGCCATATAGTTCGTTATACTTGTTGCATCGGAATCATGATGAGATGGTGAACCACGTGGTTGGTTGCCTCGGTTACATTCCTCGTTGATACTTGCATTGTGCATGGTCCTACCTTCTTATGAGGGTTATGCCGGTGGGAGTAGATAGGATGCAAATGTAGATGCTACGCAAATGGGATGGGTTTGTGCATGGTGAAGGAGGCAAAGTGATTTCAAAAGCCTTTTCGAAAACCCCGTCGGGTGCCACTTATGCCCGAGGGAGATGATGAGATGGGTGACCACTTGATGGCGAAGTGGTGTGCCAAGGAAAGTGTGTGTTGTTTTCAAAACGGATTGGTCGGAGTTAGGCCGTTATTCCAACCTTACATGCGAGACCACTCTACCCTTATATGGGAAAGGGCATTATTGAGTACCTAGACCGATACTAGCTTGGAGCCCGCATTACTAGTGACGGGGAGAGTTGGTGCTCTCTCTTGGGGCGGGTCGTGCGGTAGGGTGGCCATGATTTGTTTTCACGGGGCACCGGACACACCGTTGGTACCCGTGCTTGTGGTATGTGATGAATATGGGAGCGAGGCTCCGCAACTTTATGATGAGAAATGTTTGGCACGGCGGTTACTACCAATCAGTGGACTCCATGTTAGTGTCGTCTAGGAAAGGTAGTGATCGGTGCTTACCCCGGTACTTGAGTACCGCTGGTCTTGGATGACACGGAAGTTCCCGGATCTAGTGGGTAAAGTGTGCAACCTCTGCAGAGTGTAAAACTATTCGAATAGCCGTGTCCACAGTCATGGACAGTTGGGTAACCGCTCTTGGGCTACGTCCACTTGTTTACAAACCCGGTGTGTGTGATGATGGAAATGACTTGGGTCAAGTCAAAGGACTTGACACGGCCGAGATGGGTTGGTGCCCACTGTTTATGATAAATGGGTTGGTGCCCACTCTATGTATGTTGATATCGTGACCAGATCTCATGGTTACTTGAATTCTCTTGATGCATGCTTTATAGGATGTTGAACATGTCAATGCACTCAAAACTAGCTTTATGCAAAATTTACCTATGTCATGCATTGTTGTACCTTGAACCAAAACATGGGTTGGTTGCGAGTACATTCAAAGTACTCATTGGCTTGCCACTGGTTATTTAATTGACCAGGCATGGAAGAACCGGAGTTCGAAGAAGAGTTCTTTGGAGACGATCATCCGAACTAGGACGTTTCCCAGTCAGAATGCCTGTAGGGTTAAGGCAGATGGCATGGGTTCTACTTATCGACGACGATTTCCGCTGCTTATGTTCCATTTGATGTTCAGCCCTTATGGCTTTATCATTGTAAGACTTGACCATAATGGTCGCAATTTGTGTAAGACGGTATGTATGGATGTAAGACTCTTGTTATTCAGCTTCTGTGTGTTCAGTGAGCATTGATCTCTGGGATCACTGTACACGTGCATTCGGTGGTCTCGACTTATGAGTCGGGGTCCCCACAGAGCTGGCATCAGAGCCATCCTGACTGTAGGAAGCCATAGTTAGCATGGTCGTTAGTTAGGGTAAAACTATTTTCAAAACTACTACTAGTTTTCAAAACTATCTATACTTCTCTTCCCCTTCTGAGTTTTTCGAAAACTAAGATATACTTTCCTCTTCCCCTTCAAAATTTAATGGTCGCTAGAACCCTTATGCCCCTAACCACTGGATTCCTTGTAATCCTCGTGGATAATCAAGAAGGAAGATGCCTTGCCAGACATTCACCCACATCTCCTGAACACAAGATTGGCGACATCACAACAAGACGATACCAACAGAAGATACATCCTTGAGGAAAGAGGACCTGAAGACCCAGGAGATGGTGACATCCTTGACATTGCCCCAAGATGATGCGACCATAGCCTACGATGATTAGGGCCTAGAATATGCAAGATCATGATATACACCGCTAATGGAGTAACCATGTCACTACCGTTGTTGTATCGGCAACCACCGATGGATGCGAACCTAGCCATTTGGTCCGCCTCACTATAGTGAGCAGGAAAAACGGTTCTCCTCATCCCCCGCTCTTGGTGTCGAAGTTTTCATCAACGTAACCGACATGATGGACCTCTATTATGCGTTGTTAATGTCATTGCATAAAGGATCATCTACTTAGTACCTTCGACACCTTAGAAGACAAATAGGGGTCGTCATGATTAAGAAGACAACAGAAGACCGAGTCAATGCTTGCTAGGAGAAGCCACCTTCACCCCCTCACTTCAACAGGCAAGAAATTGTGAAGACTCTTCAAGCTCAACCGGGATCGTTTCATCAAACAACTACAAGAGACGTAGCAGCACCTGAGGAAAACCCGGGAGACTGCACGAGGCACAAGGCACGACTATGGAGTCTGAGAACCCCTAGGGTAGGATGAGTCGTGTACCCCCTATCTTGTGATCGAGTCCGTATGATGGTTGAGTAGAACCATGAGTGTGTTCTTGTTTTTATTTATGCGTGTTTTGATATCGATCGCCCCTTTTGCCCTAGGCAACAAGTACGCGACTATATCACCTGCCTTATTTTGTTGTTTGTGGTTGGCCCCTTTTGCACCTGATCGTTTGCACTTGCACTATAGAACCCCCTTTAGGCATCCCCCTTCTCTATGCTACTTTTCCCTCTCATCTCTTTCCTCAACTGAAGACCAGCAAGACAAGATGCACCAAGGAATCTGCTTCGGCAACCAACTAGCAATGAAGACTTTTGTTGCAGCCTCCTCGACCAAGTGGAACCCCGTAGAATTATGTTTAACCCTCAAGACTAGAAACCCATTCCTAGACCTTTCGAGACTTCACGAGATACCCCAGCTCGAAACCTTAACCATGTGCTTAACCCACAGTATTGCAAGAGAACCGGTTAAGCCTCTGTAAACCTCGCACAACGCTGGGTTCATTATGGAACTAGTGGACAGAGCGAACAAGCACATTATCATCCAAATATAGCTCAGGACTGACGATGCCATAGGGCGGACCAATTTAAAGATATAGGAATAGAGGACAAATGACTTGATGAGTTTATATCGATGACTTTGAGGAACTAACTGAGACTCTTTGGTGGATTATAAGGCTTTCATGTTGGTGGATGAACTTGGTGGGATCATGATTATAGAGTAGCGTAGCTTTCACTACCCATGGGTGAATTGGATTTATAGGACAATTATGATCACAAGCTGAAATTCTTGGAAGTATTTGGATTTAACTTAGCCATGGGATATTGATAGGAGACAGTTGATATTACGTAAATGACTTGGGGGAACATGTAGGATTTCTCGTTGGACACAAGATTTGGATTTAAATAGGTGATCCTAGTTGAATATAGATCTTGAGTATGTCGACATGGTTCGGAGTAAAATTGGATTTAGGCGGTGATCTCGATCATGATACCATGTTTCTCGGTGGACGATAAACTAGGAGATTGGACTAATTGTCGGAGTTTATTTAGGCATCTTTGTGAGCTTGACCTTGGAGTATTATTAGAACACAATAATGGGAATTGGTGGACTAACTATAGTAAGGCAGCCCTTTCAAGTATTGGGGATTATAGGAACATTAGGAGATCATGTGGAACACCATCGACATTCGATTTGTGGAATCAATGGATTGGGTAGGGATCGATGGGAGTTGATTAATGGGCTTTTGGAGGCGATTCATAGGAAGGAAACAAGATCTTGGGTGGCTTCTGACGTGTTTCCTTAGGGTAGAGATGCTTTATCGTAGACCATGGGAGACCAGGCTGAGCACTTGGATTGTCACGTTCAAGCTTAGCAACTTATATGTTCTACCCATGGATTTTTAGGGGTAGACATACATATGAGTTTGGGGATTATAGACATGTATGATTTTGTTAGACCTCCTCTTGGGAGTCATGAGGATCTGAATGGCATGAGTGATGATTGGAGTTGGCCTATCTGAAATGATGCTATCGGTGATATGATGTGATTTGTGTAAGGGCGAGATAGACTACGGCATCTCGAAACCGTGCTTAAAGATAGGATGATAAATGTTCATTCGCACACTAGAATCCTTGAAACCCTTATGCCCTACCAAGCCACAACACGGTTGGATCATGACCTTGGGCCTTGGCTCTAGATCAATAAGATCTTGACCAATGCTCAACCGGGACCCTCACCAATGCCTCAGCCCACTCTACGTACCCCAAATACTCCATACAGTACTTGGGCAAGTAGATCATCATCCTTACTTGAGGACATGAATGTCCACATGAAGACGGAAGAAGAGTTGATCAGCTGGTTAGGGAACATCCGAAGACCGCCATGTCAAGGAGGAACAACTATACCAACCACCGTCGTCAAAAAGTGAACTTCCTCGTTGAAGACCATGCGTATCTACAAACCACCTCTCTCTAAGGAACCAATCATTTCCGTCACAAGGAGATCCACACCAGGATGTATCAAGACCTGAAGGAAGACTCTGGTGGCACAGGATAAAAAGGGAAATTGCCACCAAGGTTGCAAAGTGTGACGTATGCCAAAGAGTCAAAGCTGAACATCAGCGACCCGCTGGATTGTTGCAACCCCTCAAGGTGCCTGAATGGAAGTGGGACAAAGTCGGGATGGACTTCATCACCGGTTTACCCAGGTCAAGCAAGGGACATGACCCCATATGGGTCATTGTTAACCATTTGACCAAGGAGCCCACTTCATTCCTGTCAAGACGACCTACAAGGGTCCCAATTCACCTCAAGGTTCTGGGAGAAGTTCCAGGAGGCCATGGGGACCGATTGTCCTTCAGCACTGCTTTCCACCCACAGACCGGAGGTTGGGCAGAACGAGTGAATCAGATACTCGAAGGCATGCTCCGAGCCTATGTCTTAGCATATGGATCTAGGTTGGAAGATTGCCTCCCTTTCGCCGAGCTCTCTTACAACAACAATTATCCGTCAAGCCTTCAGATGGTACCGCTTAAGGTGTTATACAGACGGAAGTGCCGCACACCCCTCAATTGGTCAGAGACCGGAGAAGGACTTGTCTTTGGGCCCGACATCCCCCGTGAAGCCGAAGATCAAGTCCAGCTTGTCAGAGAGCGTTTGAAGACTACCAAGTCAAGACAAAAGAGCTACGCTTACCCACGTCGTCAAGACATGACCTTCCGGGTTGGAGACCATGTTTATCTCCGGGTCACCCCTCTCAAAGGAACCCAGCACTTCCATGTCAAAGGAAAGCTCGCCCCAAGATTCATCGGCCTTCTTCGAGATCACTCCAAGATTTAACAACCCCCTCAGGATCACCGCAAGACGAAGAATAGACGGCTACCAGCTGGAGTTGCCACCTGAGCTACCTGATGTGCACAATGCTTTCCATGCATCACAACCCCGGAAGTGTTTCCAACTTCCTAACTTGCCCGATCTCTACAAGGGCATTAACCACCGAGCCATCAACCTCTAGCCCGAGCTAACCTACATGAGCTACCCATTAGCAACCTGGATCAAGAAGAGCGTCACGCACGAAGCCACATCATCAAGTACTTCAAGCTCAATGGAGCACTACACGCAAGCAGAAGCAACATGAAGACTTGAAGACTACCCCAGATCCAAGTTTCTGTATTCCTTTCGCGCCTAGTCCAGGAATCTCGGGGCGAGATTCTTGTAAGGGGGTAGGTCTGTCACACCCTGATTTTCATGCCACAACACTTAAGTCGATAATCATGCTAAAATGTGGTTTGACAAAAACTTTTGAGTGTTTTGTCTTTGCTTTGATTGAATGTTTGACTTTGTTTTGCAAGTGCCCTAAAAATCAAATAAATCCTCCAACTTCTATACTTCATCTCCTTGATCCAAAATCTTTTCCCAATGATCATGCCATGTGTATAGAGCAATATAGTATTTTCCTACAAAAATGATTTGGCCAAAAGTATTTTCAAAATTAGTTTTCCAAAACCCTGAATTGAGGTTTGCCTTGCAAATACTTAATTAAAGGCAGCAAAAATCTTTCCAAAATTATATTTGACTCCTATTAGATATAGGATACCCGAAACCACAAAATATAATTTTAAATGTTATTTCATTATTTTATTTAAAAGCTTTTCTTAAGGCCAGAAATGGTCTTTAATAGGAAAAATTATTTTATTGCTTTAAAATATTTTACAAAATCAGAAACTCGGTGGACATATATTGTCCATATATAAGAGTTGCAACACATGGTCATGTTCAAAATATTGGTCAAATACCTCAAAAACCCTTTCTGGATATTTCAAGCTTTTGAAATATTTACAAAGGGAATATTATCCAAAAATTCCAGGAAAATTCTATCATGTCACATATGACATATTAGATGATCTTGCCAAGTCTCATGACTTGGAGAACAAGATAACATCATCAAATCCTCTTAAAACCATTTCTGTCCATTTTGAAGTTTGAGCAACTTTACATTGCCAAACATGTCCTAATGCTCTCAAACTTGGTGCACATCCTCAAATGGTCTAATAATTCATCTAGACCAAATGGCACAAGTTGGAGAACAAGTTAACTTGATCAAAGTACCCCAAAACTCTTTCTCATCCGAACCAAATTTGAACAACTTTGCCTTGCCAACTTTTCTCCTTGACCCCAACTTTTGTGAGCATGTTAACATGATAAAATGATGACACTACACCAAGTGGTGCATCAAGGAGAACATATTTTCATGACTAAATCTTGGGAAACCTATTTCTTTTCATTTCTAGGTTTTACCAAAGTTGCATTGGCAACTTTGCCCAAATGAGCTCAAAATGGGTGGAAGGCCCTAATTATGTGTGCCATTTCACCCTGTGGAGCCTCATGACAAATGGAAGTCATATTCTTGCCCAAACCTTTATCAAGCACCTTCTGGCATTTTGCAAAAACCACTATTGTGACCTCTTCCACTATTCTTGGGGAGCTCAACTTTTTACCACAGCCTCTCCTGACCATCTCCTACCTCCAGTAACTCTCCTCATTCAATAGCTCAATTATTTGGGGGTAAAACCCATCCCATTCTATCTCTGTTTACCCATGGCAACTCCTCCTCTCTCTCTCCTTTCTATGTGCAGCGCCCCACCTAGCTCCTGACCCCTCTAGAGCATCCAAGGAAGCTCCAACACACAAGTGGACATGCCCCTGACCTTTTAAAATGGCCATGCCGGCCATTTGCACGCTTCTGAGCTGCCTTCTGATCTTGCTCCCACTGCTAGCCATCGCTAACTGCCTCCGGCCACCTCGGGCCTCCCCAGCGTGTCTCACGAGGCCGCCTCGGCGTCTGGGACACGGCAAGCTGTCGGCTCCCTCCTAAACCTCTCTCCTCTCCCCTCCGCGACCTCACACGAGCGCGTCCGTGGACGCTGCCCACGGTGCACCGCGGCCACGCTTATTTAATCCAGCCCCCGAGCTCTCTCTCGCCTCGTTTGGACCCCTCTCTCTCCCGTGCACCTCTTGGACAGCATCCCCCTCCCTCTCGTGCCCTCCTGCTCCCTCCATGGCCGGAGTGGCGCCGTCGGTCTCCGCCCAAAATTCCCGCAAACGAGGCCTCCCCTCTCCTCCTTTAGACACCAATGGAGCCACCACGCGCCGGCGAGGCTCCTCCGCCCTTTAACTCCTCCTCTAGCGCCCCGCAACCCCAGAACCCCTCTCACCCGACGCCACCTTCCGCCGCGGGCGAAGCCCTGCTCCCCTCCGGTGACGCAGGCACTCGTGGTTGGGCCTCCCTGGTTCGTCTCTCTCCGCCGAGCACGCCGGTGGGCGGAGCGTCGCCGGAGACGCCCTGTAACGCCGACAGTCGCCGTCGGGGCGCCTCCTCTGTCTCCCGTCGCGCCCAGCTGAGGGTTGAGGACGAACCCGACAAGCGGGCCCCGCTGCGTCGGCCGCCCGATGGGCGGGCCCGTCGTCAAGTGGGCGGCTTCGCGGATCCGCCTCCTCTGCTGGCGCAGCCCATAAACCCCTTCGGCGTGGCCTGCAGCGCGTGCGGCCGAGCATTGGGCGGCCAGTGGCGCCTGCGGCTAAACCTCGCCCGGTGCGCGCCGCCGCCGCCCAGATCCAGCCCATTTGGGTAAAACTCTTTTCCCCTTTCTCTTTTCTGTGCAGTTTCAAAAATCCATAAACAAATCAAATCAACTCCAAATTTGATGATTCAAATTTCTAGTAGCTCATAAAATCCTGATCTATCTCATGGTGCAACTTGCACATTTTTCCAGTAACTTTTTCTTCACGAACATTTATCAAATCTTGTTTTTCCTATTTCTGTGATAAACTTTAGAAAATCACAGAGAGCACAATATTGATCCAAATGCCATGATTCCAATTCCTATATGAATCTAAGCTCATAACCTAGTTTATGAACATTTTTGTTCATACTTTCTGTACCACATAAATTATTGAGCCATTTCTTCATATTTATCAGCTTTGCAAATTCATAGGAGATTCATTTGAACTCCAAATCCAGTGAAACCAATTCCTAGATGCTTCTAAAATCATCCTTTCTTAAATGGGTGCCTTTGCTCACTTTTCAAAATAATATTTCTGTACACTTCTAGCAAATCCATAGATCTCTTGATTCCATCATATTGAAATGTTCGGAGATGTCCATTGATCCACTTCCAATAAAAACACTTTGGTCATTCCTCATATGACCAGAGGTATCCAATAAAAGTCAACTTCACATTTTTAGAGCACATTTATTCTTGCCTTGTTGTGTTGCTTATTGTGTTTGTTTCCGACGTTAGTTGGCGAAGTAGACGGAGTACTTGGAGAAGGACCAGAAGATTTCAAGACTCTGATGAACCAGGCAAGCAACCCTTTGACCATGTTTATGAAACCTTCTTATACATGCCATATAGTTCGTTATACTTGTTGCATCGGAATCATGATGAGATGGTGAACCACGTGGTTGGTTGCCTCGGTTACATTCCTCGTTGATACTTGCATTGTGCATGGCCCTACCTTCTTATGAGGGTTATGCCGGTGGGAGTAGATAGGATGCAAATGTAGATGCTACGCAAATGGGATGGGTTTGTGCATGGTGAAGGAGGCAAAGTGATTTCAAAAGCCTTTTCGAAAACCCCGTCGGGTGCCACTTATGCCCGAGGGAGATGATGAGATGGGTGACCACTTGATGACGAAGTGGTGTGCCAACGAAAGTGTGTGTTGTTTTCAAAACGGATTGGTCGGAGTTGCGACCGTTATTCCAACCTTACATGCACGACCACTCTACCCTTATATGGGAAAGGGCATTATTGAGTACCTAGACCGATACTAGCTTGGAGCCCGCATTACTAGTGACGGGGGAGAGTTGGTGCTCTCTCTTGGGACGGGGTCGTGCCAGGTAGGGCAGCCATGACTGTTTTCACAGGGCACCGGACACACCGTTGGTACCCCGTGCTTGTGGTATGTGATGAATATGGGAGCGAGGCTCCGCAACTTTATGATGAGAAATGTTTGGCACGGGGGTTACTACCAATCAAGTGGACTCCATGTTAGTGTCGTCTAGGGAAAGGTAGTGATCGGGTGCTTACCCCGGGTACTTGAGGTACCACGGGTCATGGATGACACGGAAGTTCCCCGGATCTAGTGGGTAAAGTGTGCAACCTCTGCAGAGTGTAAAACTATTCGAATAGCCGTGTCCACGGTCATGGACAGTTGGGTAACCGCTCTTGGGCTACATCCACTTGTTTACAAACCCGGTGTGTGTGATGATGGAAATGACTTGGGTCAAGTCAAAGGACTTGACACGACTGAGATGGGTTGGTGCCCACTCTGTTTATGATAAATGGGTTGGTGCCCACTCTATGTATGTTGATATCTGTGACCAGATCTCATGGTTACTTGAATTCTCTTGATGCATGCTTTATAGGATGTTGAACATGTCAATGCACTCAAAACTAGCTTTATGCAAAATTTACCTATGTCATGCATTGTTGTACCTTGAACCAAAACATGGGTTGGTTGCGAGTACATTCAAAGTACTCATTGGCTTGCCACTGGTTATTTAATTGACCAGGCATGGAAGAACCGGAGTTCGAAGAAGAGTTCTTTGGAGACGATCATGCGAACTAGGACGTTTCCCAGTCAGAATGCCTGTAGGGTTAAGGTAGATGGCATGGGTTCTACTTATCGACGACGATTTCCGCTGCTTATGTTCCATTTGATGTTCAGCCCTTATGGCTTTATCATTGTAAGACTTGACCATAATGGTCGCAATTTGTGTAAGACGGTATGTATGGATGTAAGACTCTTGTTATTAAGCTTCTGTGTGTTCAGTGAGCATTGATCTCTGGGATCACTGTACACGTGCATTCGGTGGTCTCGACTTATGAGTCAGGGTCCCCACACCCACGGCTGGCGGTGCACCGCCCCGCTCGCCCCGAAAACACTCCCCACCGCCGGTCCGCCGTCGCCCCGGCCATCCCTCTAGGCCCTCCTGTGCCGAGCTTTTTCTCCGGCGATCCCCATGCCATCGCTCCGCCACCACCGGCGACCCCCACCCCACCCTGAACCCTAAGATACATAGTGGGGTACCTCTCCAGCGAACCACCCTCCCCGCCGCGGCTGGTTCTTCATTCACCCCGGCTAGCCCCCCCCCACCCCCTAAAAACCGACTGACCCAAAAGTCGATTAAGTCAACTGAAGTGTAGCTAAATCAGAGCAGCATCGCAAGTAAGAGCAAGAGCGAGAGCAGCAGCGCGAGCAAGAGCAATAGCAAGAGCAGACCAGGCAGGGGACCAAGAGCAAGAGCAGAGCAGCAACGCAAGTGAGAACTAAAGCAGCAGCAGCTCCTACTGATGTGGACGTCGCCACTGAGGGAGCGATGTCGTGGAGGAAGTGGCCGGCGACGCCGCCGTGGATGGAGCCGCGCCGTGTCAACTCGGGACCGAGTTCCGGCAGCTCCGTGAGATCGAATCAAGAAGAAAATGCGGCGATTACTGTACAACCTCTTTGGTGGCGCTGATTAGGCCGCAACTTCATCCGAGGAAATGGTGACGATGATCTACCGATCTAGTTAGGTTTGCTTACCAAACACATGGTTCCCCTTCATCATCCCTGGATGCGTACCGACAGATCTATCACGCAGAGGCACACACAGAAACACATCCCCACTCTTATTGATAACATTGCAGTTCCACCATCATTTGTCTAGCAGGCCTCTCCCACCATCTTCGAGAAGCAACTCCATCACCCATCCAGCACTCTACCCCTCTCTCTCTCCTCTCTCTCTTTTTGTCCCATCATATTTCCCGTCCTTCAGTTATGTATGGATGTCGACCGATCTCCCTCAAGACATAGCTGGGTCTCTCCTTCTCAACACATATACGAGTCGTTCTACCTCTATAGTTAGACCTCTGCCTACCCCTCCCACCACCCCCTCCCCCCCACACACACCGATACATAGAGTGCTCTAGTCACGTCTCCCTGCCACACACAAACTTGACATGTGCACTCTGACATTCCGGTAGGTCAGTCGCCCTATATCTTTGACTAGCACACACACACAATTTCGATGGCTCTCTTCATTGATCTCGCACCCACCCACTTGATCCTGTCTTCGACTCTATCGATATCTATGACCACTCCCTCTCTTCTCGTGGATTGCCCGACCCTCTATATATTATATGGATAGGCCTCCATTTCACACACACTGCATGCAAAATTTTGTTTGAGATGTCATCGACCCATATTCCCACAAATACATTCAAGAAATCAACCCCCACCCCACCCCCAACTCCCCCACCCCCACCCCAAAACAAAAAACACTCACGAGCACGATTTGTATCTATCACACACACCCACGTAGGTGGGGGACGTGCATGAAGAGACGAGGTTCATGCACGGCGCACGTACTCCAGTCTCTTTCCCAACCACACCCACGCGGGTACACGGTGGAGCTCATTTCTGTATGAAAAAGGCAGCCCACATGGTAATTTGGCACGTGTACTAGTTGTCCACTTTGTGGAGAGAGGATCGTCTACCACGGGTGAACAAAAAAATTGCGACTTGACGCGTTATGTTAATTTAAAAAAAGAGGCAAACCATGTGGGGCCTACCTTAGAGGCAAGGCTCTATACACTTGAGTACTTTTGATGTGTCCCGTCAACTCGTAGAACGAGGAGAAGCTTGCTTAGTACGCCGTCTCCCCCTCCCACGGGCGCGGTGGCTCGCAGGATGAGGTGAAGCTTGCTCCGCCTTACGCCTGCTCCCTCGCCCATGCTCGTGGTGGCTTGCAGGAAGTAGATGAGGTAGAACCTATTGTCCTCTTTATTATCAAACCTTTTGGAGTTACCTCTACGTTTGCTTATATTGCTATGCTATGCTTGTAGACATGGATTGGGTGAGTGTATCCATGAAAGATGTGAGTATTTATAATTAATGGTTAACTTAAGGTGGCAACTTTAATTTACATTTGGGTGGACTGAGGGACCTGGGGAACCCAGTGTTGCCTGTATTTTTGGAAATCCTGGGGTACCGTGTGATTCTCCTATGGACTGCCACCCAGGCTCAAAGGGATCATTAGATTATTCATGCTAGAAAATTCCGTGTGCAATCTCTACCTATAGCTTTACTAGTTCATATACATGTATCATTATATTGAAAATACATAAAATTCCCTTTTCATATTTACATCCTTATTTTTGTTGTTGTTTTCCCTCCAGCGCTGATTTTTTACCACTGGTTTTCCCTTAAACCAAGACAATTGTCCCACGTCTTATTTTCTTACAAAAACAAAACGATTTTTTGGTAAATCAATAAGTTCTTAAAAAAAGTTTATCATTTCGGGATTACAACAGTTCGGACTCCACCGAAATATGCAAAATAAGGTTGAACTTTTTGAGCGTGGTCCTGGGCAGAAAGTGGGCTGTAATTAATTACTTAAGAATTAGCAAATGGGCTCTATGTTGTTTGCCACAGATTTGGAGGTTGACTTGTGGGCCTACTTAGTTGATGCGTACACAAGGTTTCTCAAAAAAGAAACTTAGTCAACAATCGACTCTACCAGCGTCAGACCGTTAGATGTCAATCTAACGGCAATCGTGCTTCTTCAGTCTCTGATCTTCCTACCCTAGCCGCCCAAACCAGCACCGTCGGAACCTCCTGCTCCCGCCTCCCATGGCTGGCTGTGCTGACGGGGAGGCCTCACGGACCCATCATACTCGCATCCCTGCCCCGTCTATCCCTCTACTCACCCACACCTCCTGTTATTTTTTGTCGACGGCAGCCGAACTAGTCAACCCTCGTTCTCTCCACCATGTGGGCAGCCATTGTCGTGTCTTCCCTAGTTCCGTGTCATTCCCTTCGCAGGCCTCGCCGTCGTCCATCGCCCTGGTGCTCTCGGCGCGGCGTGGTCAACATGGTCAACGAACCACATCCAACGAACGACACAAGGAAATGCCTACTTATTATGTGTGAAATAATGATTCCTCCACCTGACATCTAGGACCCACCGCAAGGGCCTCTGTATTTCATGAAAAAAAGTTCCCTCTGCTGACAGGTCGGACCCACCAACTATATCTTCGCACGCAAGGAAGTGCCTTCTTATTGCGTACAAAAAAATGAAAACCCCCCTGCCAGGTGGGACCCACCATAGTGGGAGGCTGACTAGTGGGCCTACTAAGTTGATGGGGACTTAGGGCTTTGTCAACTTAGTCAATATATGAACGATTCTAGCTCCATTGACCGTACGATGTCCATCCAATGGCCGTAGTGCTTCGTCAACCTCTGGTCTTCTTGCTCCAGCCGCCCAAAGCAGCGCCGGTCGTTCCGCCTGCTCCTGCCTCTCGTGGCAGGCTGTGCTGCCGCGGAGGCCTCACCTCCCCTACTACTCCCACTGTTGGCCAGGCCATCCCTCCACTCACCCACACCCCCTGTTATTCTGCGGCAACGGCAGCCTCACACCGCAGCCGAACTAGAGAACCCTCGTACCCCTCTCCACGTGGCATCCACTGCCGCGTCTTCCCCGGCTCTGCTTCGTCCCCTTCCTAGGCCTCGGCACGGTTAGGTCAACGTGGTCAATGACTGACTTCCATCGGAAGAGTACTGTACGTGGAGAGGCTGGCAGCTAGGTCCACGGCAGCCCCAAGGAAGTGCCTCCTTATTATATGCAAAATAATTATTCCTCCACCTGATAGCAGGGACCAACCGGACGGGCCATCGTATTTCGTGAAAAAAATGTTTCCCCCCTGACTGCTGAGGCCCACCGGATGGGCCACCATATTTCATGAAAAAAGTTCCCCCCGCTGTCAGCTCGGACCCACCGGAAGTGCCTCCTTATTACGCACAAAAAAATGAATACTCCCCCTGCTAGCTGGGACCCACCTTGGTGGGAGGATGACTTGTGGGCCTACTAACTTAACCAGAACGGAGGGCTTTCTCAACTTAGTCTATATGAACGATTCTAGCTCCAGTGACCGTACGATGTCCATCCAATGGCCGTAGTGCTTCTTCAACCTCTGGTCTTCTTGCTCTAGCAGCCCAAACCAGCGCCGGTCATGCCGCATACTCCTGCCTCCCGTGGCCGGCTGTGCTGCCGCAGAGGCCTCACCACCCCCTACTATTCCCACCGTTGGCCAGACCCTGCAGCGACGGCAGCCTCACACCACAGCCGAACCAGTGAACCCTCGTACTCCTCTCCACGCAGGCTTCCACTGCCGCGTCTTCCCTGGCTCTGCATTGTCCCCTTCCTAGGCCTCGCTGCCGTCCACAGCCCTGGTGCTCTTGGCACGGCGTGGTCAACATGGTCAAGGAACAACTTCCATCGGACGTGGACTGTACGTGGAGAGGCTGACAGTTGGGTCCACGGTCGCAGCAACGAAGTGCCTCTTTATTACGTGGAAAACAATGATTCCTCCTCCTGACAGCAGGGACTCATCGGACGGGCCACCGTATTTTGCGAAAAAAACATTTCACCCTTGACTGCTGGGACCCACCAGCTACATCTTCGCACGTAAGGAATTGCGTCCGGGCAAAAAAACGAGTTGCCCCCTGATACATCTCCGTTGTATCTATAATTTTTTATTGTTCCATGCCAATATTCTTCAACTTTCATATACTTTTGGCAACTTTTTATACTATTTTTGGGACTAACATATTGATCCGATTGCCAGTGCAGTTCTGTTTGTTGCATGTTTTATGTTTCGCAGAAACCCAATATCAAACGGAATCCAAACGGGATAAAAACGGATGGAGAATTATTTTGGAATATTTGGGATTTTCCGGAGGAAGAATCAATGTGAAACGGTGCCCGAGGTGGCCATGAGATAGAGGGGCGCGCCCACCACCCTGGGCGCGCCTAGCACTGTATTGGGCCACCCGTAAGGTGGTTGACGCTCTTCTTTTGCTACAAGAAAGCTAATTTTACGAGAAAAATCTGGGCGAAAGATCCACCCCAATCAGAGCTACGAATCTTCGGATATAAAAGAAACGGTGAAGGGGCAGAATCACAAAACGCAGAAACAAAGAGAAACGGAGATATAGATCCAATCTCGGAGGGGCTCTCGCCCTCCCAAGCCATGGGATCCAAGGACCATAGGGGAAACCCTTCTCCCATCTAGGGAGGAGGTCAAGGATGAAGAAGAAGAAGGGGGGCTCTCTCCCCCTTGCTTCCGGTGGCGCCACAACACCGCCGGGGGCCATCATCATCACCGCGATCTTCACCAACACCTCCATCATCTTCACCAACATCTCCATCAGCTTCGCCCATCTATATTCAGCGGTCCACTCTCCCGCAACCCGCTATACCCTCTACTTGAACATGGTGCTTTATGCTTCATATTATTATCCAATGATGTGTTGCCATCCTATGATGTCTGAGTAGATTTTCGTGGTCCTATTGGTGCTTGATGAGTTGGTATGATTGATTTAATTTTCTTGTGGTTATGTTGCTGTCCTGTTGTGCCCTCCGTCTCGCACAAGAGTGAGGGATTCCCACTGTAGGGTGTTGCAATACGTTCATGATTCTTTTATGGTGGTTGCTTGAGTGACAGAAGCATAAACCCAAGTAAGGGGATTGTTGCGTACGGGGTAAAGGGGACTTGATGCTTTAATGCTATTGTTGGGTTTTATCTTAATGAATCTTTAATAGTTGTAGACGCTCGCTAGAGTTCCAATCATAAGTGCATATGATCCAAGAAGAGAAAGTATGTTAGCTTATGCCTCTCCCACATAAAACTTGCTATCGGTCTAGTAAAGTAGTCAATTACTTAGGGACAATTCCACAACTCCTACCACCACTTTTCCACACTCGCTATATTTACTTTATTGCACCTTTATCTAAACAGCCCCTAGTTTATATTTACGTGATCTTTATTATCTTGCAAGTCCATCCAACAACACCTACAAAGTACTTCTAGTTTCATACTTGTTCTAGGTAAAGTGAACGTCAAGTGTGCGTAGAGTCGTATCAGTGGCCGATAGGACTTGAGAGAGTATTTTTTCTACCTTTTGCTCCTCATTGGGTTCGACACTCTTACTTATCGAAAAAGGCTACAACTATCCCGTATACTTGCGGGTTATCAAGACCTTTTTCTAGCGCCTTTGCCGGGGAGTCATAGCGTGGGGTGAATATTCTTGTGTGTGCTTGCTTGCTTTATCACTAAGTAATTTTTATTTGATTATCTTAGTTGTTTTCTATCTTTAGTTGTGGGTAGGAAACGCAAAATACCAAAAAAATTAGTTGTACCTACTGAACCAATGGTTGAATAACCACTCAAAATCTATCACACTCCTGAAGCTTTTTACTTGGATCATCTTCGATCCCTTTGTGCTCGTGCTGAAACCCCAACCAGCTTAGTTGAGGGAAAATCTTTAGATGAGCATGCTTGTTATGTGCGACACCATATATCTGAAAAAGGGAAACGTTTACTGGATCAAATTCATCGTTTGCAATGCTATACTTGGAATTTATGTGAAATATATGATATTACTTGTTGTTCTGAAAACCCTAAGAAACACCTTCCCTACCAATGTGAGTTTATTGATAATGGGATCGTATCTTCGTATGCTAAGGGTGTTTATAATTACTATGATGTTCAACAAACTGAAAAATTTGTTGCTTTTAAGCATGCTTATGAAATTGCTTCTTTGATTGAAAAGTATGATGCTACTCTCTACAAATAAGAAAATTTTCACATACTTGAATATTGTTATGATAATTATGCTTCTAATTCCTATGTTAAACTATATATTGAGAAATTCTCCGCTGTCCAAGAAGAGATTAATATTTTGCAGGAAGCTATGGAAGAAGAAATTGATGAAGTTGTGAGCTCATTGGATGAAAAAGATGATGAGGAGAGCGAAGAACAAAAGGAGGAAGAGCGGATTGATCACCCGTGTCCACCTTCTAATGAGAGTAACTCTTCAACTCATACATTGTATAATTCACCTTCGTGCTTACCGAAGGAAGATTGCTATGATCCCATTGATTCTATTGAAATATCCCTTTTTGATGATGCTTGCTATGCTTGTGGCCAAGATGCCAATATGAATTATGCTTGTGGAGATGAACTTGCTATAGTTCGTTATGTTAAACATGAAATTGTTGCTATTGCACCCATGCATGATAGTCCAATTATCTTTTTGAATTCTCCCGACTACACTATATCAGAGAAGTTTGCGCTTAGCAAGGATTATATTGATGGGTTGCCTTTTACCATTGCACATGATGATTTTGATGAATGTAATATGCATGTGTTTTCAGCTCCTACTTTTAATTATTATGAGAGAGGAACTATATCTCCGCCACTTTACATTTCCAATATGATAGAATTGCAAGAAATTGTTTATACTATGCATTGGCCTTTACTTGGTATGCATGAATTGTTCTTTTATGACATGCCGATGCATAGGGAGAGAATTAGACTTTGTTATTGCTTGATATATGTTACTTTGTGCTCACTACTAGATTACAAATCATTGTTAATTAAAATTGGCTTTGATATACCTTGGGATCCGGGTGGATTCATTACTTGAGCACTAAATGCCTAGGTTAATGGATTTAAAGAAAGCGCTGCCAGGGAGACAACCCGGAAGTTTTAGAGAGTCATTTATTTCTGTTGAGTGCTTTTATATAGTTTAAAAACAAAAAAAATAAAGAGGGGAACCCAAAACTTTTCAAAAGGGAAAGTGAAAGTGAGAAAGACAAGCATTGTTGAAGTGGGAGAGCTCCTTGAACTTTGTTCATGCTCACGGAAACTTTATGAATCTTAATTAAAGAAACTTTTCATCAAAAAAAATTATCCCCTTGTACAATTCCATTGTATTATAAAAATAATGTGCCAAGGTTTGTTGTTAGGATGTTTACAATGCTTGTTGGTTTGTACGGTGCAGGACAGAAACTTTGGCTGTAGTCGCGATTTTAAGTTTTTAACTGGAATGTCAAATAGTTCTGGTTCTTTTTTCACTGTCTTTCTATACAACTTTTTTATTGTTTCTAATTTTGGTAGAAATTTTGTGGTAACATAAGTATGGTGGATGTTCAGATTGATACAGACTGTTCCGTTTTTGACAGATTCTGTTTTTGATGCATAGTTTGCTTGTTTTGATGAATCTATCAATTTATATTAGTGGATTAAGCCATGTAAAAGCTATATTACAGTAGACACAATGCAAAAGCAAAATATTAATTGGTTTGCAACAGTACTTAGAGTGGTGATTTGCTTTATTATACTAACGGATCTTACCGAGTTTTCTGTTGAAGTTTTGTGTGGATGATGTGTCTAAGCTTGGGGATGCCCCGGAAGGCATCCCCTCTTTCTTCAACAAGTATCGGTATGTTTTCGTATTTGTTTCGTTCGTGCGATATATGTGCAAGTCTTGTAGCGTCTTTTGCATTTAGTTTTCATTTTTATTTTATGCACCATGCTGGTATGAGATAGTCCTTGGTTCATTTATAGAATGCTAATTGCTCTTCACTTAAATCTTTTGACTATAGCTTTTTAGAATGCTTCATGTGCTTCACTTATATCATTTGAAGTTTGGATTTCCTGTTTCTTTTCACATAGAAAACCGCCATTTGTAGAATGCTCTTTTGCTTCACTTATATTTGTTAGAGCATGGGCATATCTTTTGTAGAAAGAATTAAACTCTCTTGCTTCACTTATATCTATTTAGAGAGATGACAGGAATTGGTCATTCACATGGTTAGTCATAAAATCCTACATAAACTTGTAGATAACTGAATATGATATGTTTGATTCCTTGCAATAGTTTTGCGATATAAAGATGGTGATATTAGAGTCGTGCTAGTTGAGTAATTGTGAAACTAAGAAACACTTGTGTTGAGGTTTGCAAGTCCCGTAGCATGCACGTATGGTGAATCGTTATGTAACGAAGTTGGAGCATGAGGTGTTCTTTGATTGCTTTCCTTATGAATGGAGGTCGGAGGCACGCGATGGTTAACTCCTACCAACCTACACCCTAGGAGCATGCGTAGTAGTACTTTGCTTCGAGGGAAAGTAGACTTTTGCATAAGTATATGAGTTCTTTATGACTAATGTGAGTCCATGGATATACGCACACTAACCCTTCCACTTTGCTAGACTCTATTGTGCCGCGCAACTTTTGCCGGTATCATGAACCCATTATTTACCTTCCTCAAAACAGCCGCCATACCTACCTATTATGGCATTTCCATAGCCATTCCGAGATATATTGCCATGCAACTTTCCACTGTTCCGTTATTATGACACGCGCCATCATTGTCATATTGCTTTTCATGATCATAAGATAGCTAGCATGATGTTTTCATGGCTTGTCCATTTTTTGATGTCATTGCTATGCTAGATCATTGCACATCTCGGTACACCACCGGAGGCATTCATATAGTCATATCTTTGTTCCAGATATTGAGTTGTAAGTAAATAAAAGTGTGATGATCATCATTATTAGAGCATTGCCCCAGTGAGGAAAGGATGAAGAAGACTATGATTCCCCCACAAGTCAGGATGAGACTCCGGACTTTATGAAAAATAAAAGACGCCAAAGAAGCCCAAATAAAAAAGAGGCCAAAGAAGCCCACCAAAAAGAAAGAAAAAATAAAAAATGAAAAAAATGTTGAAAAATAAAAAATGAGAGAAAAAGAGAGAAGGGGCAATGTAACTATCCTTTTACCACACTTGTGCTTCAGAGTAGCACCATGTCCTTCATATAGAGAGTCTCTTGAGTTATCACTTTCATATACTAGTGGGAATTTTCATTATAGAACTTGGCTTGTATATTTCGATGATGGGCTTCCTCAAACACCCGACGTCTTCATGAGCAATCAAGTTGGATGCACACCCACTTAGTTTCCAGTTTGAGCTTTCATACACTTATAGCTCTTAGTTCATCTGTTGCATGGTAATCCCTAGTCACTCACATTGATATCTATTGATGGGCAACTCCATAGCCCGTTGATACGCCTAGTTGATGTGAGACTATCTTCTCCTTTTTGTCCTCACAACCACCACCATATACCACCATAGTGCTATGTCCATGGCTTGCGCTCATGTATTATGTAAGAGTTGAAAAAGCTGAAGAGCATTAAAATGTATGAACCAATTGCTTGGCTGAAACCGGGGTTGTGCATGGTGGGAGTATTTTGTGTGATAAAGATGGAGCATAGCCAGACTATATGATTTTGTAGGGATGAGCTTTCTTTGGCTATGTTATTTCGATAAGACATAATTGCCTGGTTGGTATGCTTGAAGTATTATTGTTTTTATGTCAAATGATAGAATATTGCTTTGAATCACTCGTATCTTAATATTCATGCCATGATTAGACATGTGATCAAGATTATGCTAGGTAGCATTCCACATAAAAAATTATATATTTTTTATCATTTACGTACTCGAGGACGAGCAGGAATTAAGCTTGGGGATGCTGATACGTCTCCGTCGTATCTATAATTTTTGATTTTTCCATGCCAATATTCTTCAACTTTCATATACTTTTGGCAACTTTTTATACTATTTTTGGGAATAACATATTGATCCAGTGCCCGGTGCCAGTTCCTGGTTATTGCATGTTCTATTTTTCGCAGAAACCCAATATCAAACGGAATCCAAACGGGATAAAAATGGACGGAGAATTATTTTGGAATATTTGGGATTTTCCGGAGGAAGAATCAACGTGAAACGGTGCCCGAGGTGGCCAGGAGATAGGGGTGCACCCACCCCCTGGGCGCGCCTGACACTCTCCTGGGCTACTCGTAAGGCTGTTGACGGTCTTCTTTTGCCGCCAGAAATATAATTTTAGGAGAAAATCTGGGCAAAAGATTCACCCCAATTGGAGTTACGGATCTCCGGATATAAAAGAAACGATAAAGAGGCAGAATCACAGAACGCAGAAACAGAGAGAAACAGAGAGATAGATCCAATCTCGGAGGGGCTCTCGCCCCTCCCAAGCCATGGGAGCCAAGGACCAGAGGGGAAACCCTTCTCCCATCTAGGGAGGAGGTCAGGGAAGAAGAAGAAGAAGAAGAAGAAGAAGAAGAAGAAGAAGAAGAAGAAGGGGGGCTCTCTCCCCCTTGCTTCCGGTGGCGCCGGAACACCGCCGGGGGCCATCATCATCACCGCGATCTTCACAAACACCTCCATCATCTTCACCAAGATCTCCATCACCTTCCCCTATCAATAATCAGCGGTCCACTCTCCCGCAACCCGCTGTACCCTCTACTTCAACATGGTGCTTTATGCTTCATATTATTATCCAATGATGTGTTGCCATCCTATGATGTCTAAGTAGATTTTCGTTGTCCTATTGGTAGTTGATGAATTGCTATGATTGATTTAATTTGATTGTGGTTATGCTGATGTCCTATTGTACCCTCTGTGTCGCGCAAGCGTAAGGGATTCCCGCTGTAGGGTGTTGCAATACGTTCATGATTCTTTTATGGTGGGTTGCTTGAGTGACAGAAGCATAAACCTGAGTAAGGGGATTGCTGCGTACGGGATAAAGGGGACTTGATGCTTTAATGCTTGGTTGGGTTTTACCTTAATGAATCTTCAATAGTTACGGACGCTTGCTAGAGTTCCAATCAGAAGTGCATATGATCCAAGAAGAGAAAGTATGTTAGCTTATGCCTCTCCCGCATAAAACTTGCTATCAGTCTAGTAAAGTAGTCAATTGCTTAGGGGCAATTCCACAACTCCTACCACCACTTTTCCACACTCGCTATATTTACTTTATTGCATCTTTATCTAAACAGCCCCTAGTTTATATTTACATGCTCTTTATTATCTTGCAAGTCTATCCAACAACACCTAGAAAGTACTTCTAGTTTCATACTTGTTCTAGGTAAAGCGAACGTCAAGTGTGCGTAGAGTCGTATAAGTGGCCGATAGGACTTGAGAGAGTATTTGTTCTACCTTTAGCTCCTCGTTCGGTTCGATACTCTTCCTTATTGGAAGAGGCTACAACTGTCCCGTATACTTGCGGGTTATCACCCCCCTGACTGCTGGGACCCACCAGCTACATCTTCGCACGCAAGGAAGTGCCTGACAGTCGGGACCCACCATGTCAAATCGTACGTAGCATTGTCATACTGGTCGCGAACATGTACGTACATACTGGTCGATGTAGAGGCGCGCACGTGTCATAGTAGACGCGCGTACGTAGCATTTACACGTACGTACAGCTGCCAGGGTGCAAGAAAGTAAATACGGCCACGTACGTACATACGGGCGGGGTCTCGAACGCCTACTCGTGCATACGTACGGCCAGGGCTCGTGGACATGGCTGGGTCGGGACAGAGAAAATGTGTCATCGTCGTGTTCATGGGGAGGCAACGGAATGTGTCATGTTCATGGGGAGGCAACGGAACGTGTGGGAGCCAACCGGCTTGGATGGAACAGGCGATGGAAACGAGGCCTGGCGTACTGCAGAATGGAGGAAACAACCTATTGTTCGACCGACCAGGTTCGAAACGGGATCCTGTTCATCAGGAGGGGTCTGGCGTACCGCAAAAAGGAGGAAACGGACTTGTGTTGGACCTCCTACAGTCAAAATGGAGTCCTATTGATCGAGAGGGGTGTGGCGTACCGCAAAACGGAGGAAACGGTTTTGTGTTGGAGCGCTACGGTTGAAACGGGGGTCCTGTTCATTAGGAGGGTTGTGGCGTACCGCAAAACGGGACTCCACGGGATACTTTTCATCTCCACCGTCGACCTCCTCCAGCCTCCACAGGCTACTGTTTATCCACCGTCGACCTCATCCACCCTCCACCTGCGACTGTTCATCCACGGGCTCCTGTTCATCCAGCTTCCACCGTGCGCTACTCCACCGGCTACTATTCAACCAGCCCTCTCCACGGGCTCCTGTTCAACCACCCCTCCACGGGCTACTGTTCATCCAGCCCTCCACCGTCTACTGTTCATCCAGCCCTCCACAGGGTCGTCCTATTCATCCAGCCCTCCACGGGGTCCTGTTCATCCAGCCCCAACCGGCTCGATCGATCGGGGTCCTGTTCACCAAGAGGCAACACCATGGGGTCCTGTTCAACCACCCCCATCGGGAACTGTTCATCCAAACCCCCCCAGCAACGCTCACTGTTCATCCAGAGGCAGCATCGATCGACTTTAGTTAGCAGCAGTAGCGAAGGAATCGCTCAATCGGGTTCAGTTAGCAGCCATCGATCGATCGCTCGGGTTCAGTAACGCGTAGCCTGTAGTGCAATTGCTCAGGTTCAATAGGAAAACGCCTCGCTCGGGTTCAGTTAGAGCCCAACGCCTCGCACCCATGCACGTGCATGTACGAGAGAAACGCGCAAACCTCCATGCATCGCTCGTCCCCGACCACCCACCGTAACCGGGAACACCCCGATGTTTTCCTTGCCCTCGCTTCTACCATGGTTTTTTCCATCATGGACGTCCCAAAGAATGTCATGCAGCTGCATCACTGGCCCGCCCCGGACGAAAATCCCATTTTCTGTCATATTTTTTTGTCGTAGAAGTAGGAGCCCACCACATATATGATGATACCGGGTTTTGTCACAATTATCGTCACAGAAGTATCATAAGTATGACAAAAAAATTCGTTCGGCCCAAAATGTCACAGATGTGACTTTTTTTGTAGTGCAACTATATGCAAAATTCAGCAAGTGTGAATTTTGGCTCAAGCAAGTCAGATTTTTGGGGCATGTTCTTTCAGCAAAAGGCATAGCCGTGGATCCAATTAAGGTGATGGATGTCCTTGATTGGACGGCACCAACGACAGTAACAGAGATCCAGAGTTCCCTTGTTGGATTAGGTGGATACTACCACCGCTTCATTGAAGGCTTCTCTAAGATTGCCAAGCCAATGACATAACTCCTCAAGAAAGATAGGAAATTGAATGTGTCGGTGTTCTGGGAACGGGGGTCCCCAGACTTGCCTGCCTGCGGCCTGCGGCGTGGCTCAAGTGGGGGCCTAGTGCAGCCCAGCTTCATCATCTCAAGCTCAAGACCCTCGCGAGGGGCCAAGCCTCGCAGGGCAGATGACAGGATGCCTTCTCAGGAGTGGCCTCGCCAGGCAGGCTCGCGAGGAGGCAGAGAGATCGAGGCAGGGTACCTCGCGAGGTGCCCGTGACGCAAGCCATGACGATCGAGACCAGGTGGGCGCCGGCCTGCGTAGTGTCCTTGTTTCCCCTCCGGTGCAAAGGGGGCAAGCATAGGCCAAGGCATCAGGTAAAGGTTACCGTTTCCGTGCAACAAGACCAACACCAGCAGAACGGTAGGATGGAGGTCATCGTGGAACCCAGGACGGCGTCATCGTCAGAGCCTTTGGGAGCCATAGACCAACTTTAGTCAGGATAAGTGTACTAGATGTTCCCCTTCAAAACGGCCAATTGTTGGCGCCCTTCCTGCTCATTATTTGGGAAGAGGCCCAGGGCCTCCCTCTATAAATAGAGCTAGCCACCACAGGGCAAGGGGGGTAGAGGAGAGAGAGAGATTTTCGATAGACTAGAGAGAGAGAGAGGCGGCTGAACTCACCCAAGAAGTTCATTGCACCAGCCCAAGAACAGCCCCTCGCGAGGTTGTTCTTCCCTTGTATTGTTCATCATCAGCCCCTGAGGCAATCCACCACACCACGCACTAGAGTAGGGTATTACACCACAATGGTGGCCTGAACTAGTATAAATCTTGTGTCCCTTGTGTGTTCTTCTTTCTAGCCTAGATTCTTTGCGAGGCCTCGTGACGTGAGTTGGTAGGGGAAAGATCTTTGTGCGCACCCCAGAGTTCAAACCTCAAGGGTCTGCCGGAACCCGAAATCCGACATTTGGCGCACCAAGTAGGGGTTTGCCGGAATCCTTCTTCCACCACCTCGCATTCGTCGTCCAGCGCGCCCATGTCTGACGCTCGCCGAGCCGGCGCCGAGCGTCAGGCTGCTATCACCGCCCGAGTCGCCCAGACGGCTCCCGTCGGTGGTCGCCCCCGTCGTTCCCCGTCGTCTGCCGCCAACGCCGCCACCGGACCGGCGGGGAACGAGCAGCAAGCGTCGTCGCTGCATCCCTCGGTGCGTCGGGAAGGCCGCACCGCCACCCCGTCGCTGACCCCAGCCGGTTCGTTGTCCCACGCCCGTCGCGCCCCCACGAACGCGCATGCCGCGTTGCTCCTGGCACGTGAGCTCCTGCACTACCGTCCTGTCGACAACCTCTACGACGAGTGGCTCGTTCGCATCACTGAGCTCGTTAGCGCCGCAGGGGGCTCCCCTGTGCCGTCCCTCTCGCCGCCTCACCCTCCGTCCTGCGTAGGAGTCGCAGAACAGGAGGTGCCTCAGCCACCTCCTCCCCAAGAAGGCGCCCTGGCTCCAAGGCGCGCGGCCGCAGGACAAGACCCTCCGCGTCCAGCGCCCGCGCGACAAGAAAGGAGCTGCCAAGAAATCCCTCGCCCCCAAGAAGGTGCTCGCGTGCTCCCGGCACCGGTGCGCCATGATCGCATCCCTGCGCCACCACGTCAAGACCCCGCGCTGCTCCAGGCAGCGGTGCGCGAGCATCCCCAGGAGCAAGCCCCGCATCAGCAGAGAGCTCTGGTGGCCACCGCAGGCTGCCGCGCCTTCACTGCCGAGCTGCGTGGCGTCGCATGGCCCAGCAAGTTCAAGCAAGACCTGCCTCCTCGCTACGACGGTACTGCCGACTCCGCGGAGTTCCTACAGCTCTACGAGCTGGGCATTGAGGCGGCCAACAGGGACGAGAAGGTCATGGCGAACTGGTTTCCCATGGCGCTCAAGGCACCCATTTTACGAAGGATGATTTTAGAAGCATCTAGGAATTGGTTTCACTGGAATTGGAGTTCAAATGAATTTCCTATGAATTTGCAAAGTTGATAAATATGAAGAAATGGCTCAATAATTTATGTTGTACAGAAAGTATCAAGAAAAATGTTCATAAACTAGGTTATGAGCTTAGATTCATCTAGCAATTGGAATCATGGCATTTGGAGCAAGTTTGAGCCTTCTGTGATTTTCTAAAGTTTATCACAGAAATAGGAAAAATAGGATGTGATAATTATTTGTGAAGAAAAAGTCTCTGGAAAAATTGTGCATGTTGCACCAACAGGTAGATCATGATTTATAGAGTCAGTAGAAATTTGAATCATCAAATTTGGAGCTCATTGATTTATTTATGGATTTTACAAATTATACGAGAAAAGAAAAGGGAAAGGAGAAAAGGTTTTTACCCTTATCCGATTACCTTTGGCGCAGATTTAGAACTACGGCAACAAGACTGGGCCGCCCAATGCTCGGCTGCTTGTGAGCGAGGAGGTGGCGTCGGCGCACTCGGGAGAGCGCCACCAATGAAAGCGGATCAGCCTAAAGCCGTTTCCACTTAACCCGACTGGTGGGCTGACCCGGTCGCCTCTGCTGCTGACGGGCGGGCCCCTGCCAGCTGGTGGGGCGATCGTCCTCTACCTCCCGCTCGAGGCAGAGCGGGGGAGGCAGAGCGCACGTCGGTGCTCGTACGGCGATAGCCGGTGCCTCCGGCCGTCTCCATGGCGCTCGCCTATGGGCGAAGCTCAGCTCGGGCAGCGCGTCCACTGGTGCAGTCACGGCCGCGGAGGGGGCCGAGGTGACCGCAGCTTTGACATGGCGGGAAGGTCGGTGGCGGCGGCGATTCTGGCCTTCTGATCACCGGGAGGAGAGGAGAAGCAGGAGGGCTCGCGGTGATGGTGGTGATGCTCGGTCAGATCCAGAGGAAGGAGGAGGAGAGGGGGCGCGAATTTGGGCGAGAGTCCGCGGCTCGGCTCCGGCCATGGAGGGCTATGGAGGGCGCGAGAGGGTAAACGAGTTGGTCGGAGGGTCTGGCGAGAGAGAGGGCCAAAGGAGGCAAGAGAGGGCTCGGGGTGGCCTTAAATAGATGGGGCGAGGTGCACAATGAACTGTCCGCCTTGGCGAGGCCGTGGCCGTCGCTAGAGGCCACGGGAGGGCTTGGCTTCGAGTTGGGGGTCTTCCTGGGCGTGGTCTACGGCCAGGGGAAGGGAGAGAAGGAGTGGGGAAGCATCAGGGTAGCGCGCATGTGAGCATGCCCATTGGGGCTCTCGGGCGGCCGGCGCGCGTGTGAAAGTAGGCAGCAGGAGGGAGAAGGAGGAGGGGGACCAGGCTGTGGCGTGTTGCGGACGTCGAGGAGCATCGACTGGCGCGAGGGGGAGGCTCGAGGTGGTCATGAGTGCCGTGTCAATGGTAGGGAGCACGCCGTTGGCGTGCTCAGAGCCTCAAAATGGCGGCACCCGCGGCTTTTCTTCGCGTCCTCATGCGCCCACTTGCGTCTGGGGGCTCTGGGAGGGAGTAAACAAAGTGTAAATGGCATTGGATGCCTTGGGGAATCAGTAGAGGAGAGGTGGGGTTGAGAGAGAGAGAGAAAACTGCTGTCCAGGGAGGAAAAATGGAGTTCTCCCCCCCTGCATCATTGCTTCCTTGGGCATGAAAGCGTCCAGGTACTAGAGGGGGACTGGGAGAGGTTGTGGCAAAAAGTTGAGCTCATGGAGAACAAGGAAAGAGGTGAAAACATCAACTTTTAGAAATTACCAGAAGGTGTTTGATGTTGGTTTGGGCAAGAAAGTGATTTCCATTTGTCATGAGGCTCCACAGGGTGAAATGGCACACATAATTAGGGCCCTCTACCCATTTTGAGCTCATTTGGGCAAAGTTGCCAATGCAACTTTTGTAAACCCTAGAAATCAACAGAAATGGGCTTTCCAAGATTTAGTCATGCAAATCTGTTCTCCTTGATGAACCACTTGGTGTGGTGGCCTCATTTGGTCATGTTATCATGCTCACAAAATCTGGGGTCAAGGAGAGAAAGTTGGTAATGCAAAGTTGTTCAAATTTGATTCTGGGCAGAGAGGGTTTTGAGGCACTCTGATAAATATAACTTGTTCTCCAACTTGTGCCACTTGGTCTATATGAATAATTAGACCATTTGAGATTGTTCATAAGGTTTGAGAATATTTGGAAATGTTTGGCAATGTAAAGTTGCTCAAACTTTAAAATGGACAGAAATGGTTTTGAGGGTATTTGATGATGTTATCTTGTTCTCCAAGACATGAGACTTGGCAAGATCACCAAATATGTCATATGGGATATGATAGAATTTTCTTGGAATATTTGGAGAATATTTCCTTTGTAAATATTTCAAAAGCTTGAAATATCCAGAAAGGGTTATTGAGGGATTTCACCAATATTTTGAACATGACCATGTGTTGAAACTCTTATATATGGACAATATATGTCCTATGAGTTTCCCTAAATTTTGTCAAATATTTCGTAAGCAATAAAATAATTTTTCCCTATTAAAGACCATTTCTGGCCTTAACAAAAAGCTTTTAAATAAAATAGGAAAATAACTTTCAAAATTATATTTTTGTGGTTTCTGGGTATCCTATATCCAATAGGAGTGAAATATATTTTTAGAAAGATTTTACTGCCCTTAATTAAGTACTTGCAGTGCAAACCTCAATTCAGGGTTTTTTGAAAATCTAATTTTTGAAAATACTATTTGGCCAAATTATTTTTGTAAGAAGTCATTTTTATGTTCTATACACATGGCATGATCATTGGTTCAAGAGTTTGGGGCAAGGAGATGAAGTATAGGAGTTGGAGGATTTATTTGATTTTTATAGCACTTGTAAACAATAGTCAACCATTCAATCAAAGCAAAGACAAAACACTCAAAAGTTTTTGTCAAACCACATTTTAGCATGATTTATTGACTTAAGTGTTGTGCCATGAAAATCAGGGTGTGACAGACCTACCCCCCTTACAAGAATCTTGTCCCCGAGATTCCCAGACTAGGCGCGGAAAGGAGTATGGAAACCTGGATTTGGGGTAGTCTTCACGTCCTCATCTTTTCGCCTTACGAGTGGTGCTCCATTGAATCTTGAAGGACGTGGTGTTGTAGCTTCATGTATGACGTGCTGCCTGGCCCAGGTTGCTAATGGTCTTTCAGATAGGTCTCGGTGATCGATGTCCTTGTTAGTGATTGGGCTAGTTAGGAAGTCGAAAACACTTCCGGAGTTGTGCCTTGTGGAAAAACATTGTGGACAGTGGGCAAGTCAGGTGGTAACTCCAGCTGGTAACTGTCTTCTCTTCGTCTCGTAGCGATCTCGGAGGGGGGGTTGTTAAATCTTGGAGTGATCTCGAAGAAGGCCGATGAATCTTGGGGCGAGCTTTCCTTTGACATGGAAATGCTGGGTTCCTCTGAGAGGGGTGACCCGGGAATAAACATGGTCTCCAACCGGAAGGTCATGTCTCGATGACGTGGGTCAGCGTAGCTCTTTTGTCTTGACTTGACAGTCTTCAAACGCTCTCTGACAAGCTGGACTTGCTCTTCGGCTTCACTGAGGATATCGGGCCCAAAGACAAGTCCTTCTCCGGTTTCTGACCAATTGAGGGGTGTGCGGCATTTCCGTCCGTATAACACCTCAAATGGCGCCATCTGAAGGCTTGACTGATAATTGTTGTTGTAAGAGAACTCGGCGAAAGGGAGGCAGTCTTCCCACTTAGCTCCATAAGCTAAGACACAGGCTCGGAGCATATCTTCGAGTATCTGATTTACTCGTTCTGTCTGACCTCCGGTCTGTGGATGGAAAGCAGTGCTGAAGGACAACTTGGTCCCCATGGCCTCTTGGAATTTCTTCCAAAACCTTGAGGTAAACTCGGTTCCTCGATCTGACACAATCTCCTTGGGAACACCATGAAGGCTCACGGTTCGGTTGATGTAGAGACTGGCTAACTGGTTCCCCTTGTAGGTCGTCTTGACCGGAATGAAGTGGGGGCTTTGCCCGCCTTGATCTTCCTCTTGATGCCTTCAATACTCTCGTGTCCCGTCTGGGCTTCTTCATCCATCAGGGTCGGCTTGACTTCAAGGTTAGCTATGAATCCTGGTGCAACCAGTTCCAACCCGAAGCTTTCAAGTTCTTCAGACAAGGCGGGTAGCTTGTCCTTAAGCATAGCATTCAAGGAACAAAGCCTTTCTGCTTATGGCATCTGCTACCACATTAGCCTTCCCAGGGTGGTATTGAACACTGAGGTCATATTCTTTGATCAACTCTAGCCATCTTCTTTGCCTCGTGTTCAATTCCCTTTTGAGTGAAAATATACTTCAGACTTTTGTGATCCGTGTATATCTCACATCACTTTCCTAAGAGGTAATGTCGCCATGTCTTCAGGGCATGAACCACTGCTGCTAGCTCAAGATCATGAGTAGCATAGTTTTCTTTATGAGGCCGTAGTTGCCTTTGAGAGGAGGGGCTTGCAGATATGCATGGTCTTCAACGCGGAAGCTCACTCCTTGACGACGGTGGTTGGTATAGTTCTTCCTTCTTGACATGGCGGTCTTCGGATGTTCCCTAACCAGCTGATCAACTCTCCTTCGGTCTTCACGTGGACATACATGTCCTCAAGTAAGGATGATGATTTACTTGCCCAAGTACTCTATGAAGTATTTGGGAGTGCGTAGAGTGGGCTTTGAGGCATTGGTGAGGTCACGGTTGAGCATTGGTCAAGGTCTTATTGATCTAGAGCCAAGGCCCAAGGTCATGATCCAACCGTATGTGGCTTGGTAGGGCATAAGGGTTTCAAGGATTCTAGTGTGCGAATGAACATTTATCATCCTATCTCTAAGCACGGTTTCTGAGATGCCAATAGTCTATCTAGTCCTTTAAACAAATCACATCATATCACTGATAGCATCATTTCGTATAGGCCAACCCCAATCATCACTCATGCTATTCATATCCTCGTGACTCCCAAGAGGAGGTCTAACAACATCATATATGTCTACGATTCCCAAGCTCACGAGTGTGTGGCTAACCCTAAAAATCCATGGGTAGAGCATACAAGCTTCCAAGCTGGAATAAAACAGGACAATCCAAGTGCTCACCCTACTCTTCCAAGGCCCATACTAGTGCATCTCTATCCTAAGGAAACACGTCGTATGCCACTCCAAAATCTTGTTTCCTCCCTATGAATCAACTCCAACAGTCCATTAACTTCCCTCAATCACCACATAATCCATTTAATTCTACAAATCCAACGGTTAAGGTGCTCCACCTGATCTCCTGAAGTCCTTATAATCCCCAATACTCGAAAGGGCTGCCTTACTATAGTTAGTCCACCAATTCCCATTATTGTGATCTAGAAATACTCCAAGGTCACGCCCACAAAGATGCCTAAGTAAACCCCGACAATTAGTCCAACCTCCTAGTTTATCGTCTACTGAGAAACATGGTATCATGATCGAGATCATCAGTCTAAATCCAATTTACTCCGATCCATGTAGACATACTCAGCATCTATATTCAACTAGAATCACCTTCTTAAATCCAAATCTCTTGTCCAATGAGAATTCCTACATGTTCCCCCCCCCCAGGTCATTTACGTAGTATCAACTTTCTCCTATCAATATCCCATGGCTAAGTTAAATCCAATTACTTACAATTATCCTACTAAATACAATTCACTCATGGGTAGGGAAAGCTACGCTCCTCTATAATCATGATCCCACCAAGTTCATCTACCAACATGAAAGCCTCATAATCCACCAAATAGTCACGTATAATTCCTCAAGTCATTGCTATAAACTCACCAGGTCATTTCTCCTCTATTCCTATATCCTCAAATTGGTCTTCCCTATGGCATCGTCAGCTTTGGTGCTATATTAGGATGATAATGTGCTCGTTCACTATGTCCACTAGTTCCATAATGAACCCAGTGTTGTGCGAGGTTTACAGAGGCTTAACTGGTTCTCTTGCAATACTGTGGGCAAAGCACATGGTTAAGGTCTCGAGCTGGGGTATCTCATGAAGTCTCGAAGGGTCTGTGAATAGGGTTCTAGTCTTGAGGTGTAAACATACTCTAAGGGGCTGCACTTGGTCGAGGAGGCTGTAGCAAAAGTCTTCAACGCTTGTTGGTCGCCAAGGTGGAATCCTTGGTGCATATTGTCTTCTTGTCTTGAGTTGAGGAAAGAGATGAGAGGAAAGCTAGCATAGAGGAGGGGAATGCCTAAAGGGGGTTCTATAGTGCAAGTGCAAACAAACAGGTGCAAAAAGGGCCAAACAGAAAAAGCAAGGTAAGGAAGGTGATATAGTCGCATACTTGTCACCTAGGGAAAAGTGCGACCTATATCAAAACACAAACAAATAAAAACAAGCAACACAATCATGGTTCTATTCGAACTATCATACGGATCGACTGCGCATAGGGGGTACACGACTCATCCTACCCTAGGGGTTCTCGGACTCCATAGTCATGCCTTGTGCCTCATGCAGTCTCCCAGGTTTCCTCAGGTGCTGCTACGTCTCTTGTAGTTGTTTCATGAAACGATCCCGGTTGAGCTTGAAGAGTCTTCAACAATTTCTTGCCCGTTCAAGTGATGGGGTGAAGGTGGCTCCTCATAACTGGCATTGACTTGGTCTTCTATTGTCTTCTTAATCACGACGATCCCTTGTTGTCTTCTAAACCGTCGATGGTACCAGGTAGGTAATCCTTTATGCAATGATATTATCAAGGCGTAATAGAGGTCCATCATGTCGGTTACGTTGATGACAACATCGACACCAAGAGCGGGGGATGAGGAGAACCGTTTTCCTGCTCACTATAGTGAGGCGGACCAAATGGCTAGGTTCTCATCCACGGGTGGTTGCCGATACAACAACGGTAGTGACAGGGTTACTTTATTAGCGATGTATATCATGATCTTGCATATTCTATGTGCTGATCATCGTAGGCTATGGTTGCATCATCTTGGGCAGTGTCAAGGGTGTCACCATCTCCTGGGTCCTCAGGTCCTCATTCCTCGAGGATGTATCTTCTGTTGTATCGTCTTGTTGTGATATCGCCAATCTTGTGTTCAGGAGATGTGGGTGAATGTCTGGCAAGGCATCTTCCTTCTAGATTATCCGCGAGGATTTCAAGGAATTTAGTGGTCAGGGGCATAAGGGTTCTAGTGACCAAAGGTTTTGAAGGGGAAGAGATTAATAAGGAAAGTATACCTTAGTTTTCGATGGCGAGAAGGGAAGAGAGGTATAGATAGTTTTGAAAACTAGTAGTTGTTTTGGAAATATTTTTACCTAACTAACGACCATGCTAACTAAGGCTTCCTACGGTCGGGATGGCTCGATACCAGCTCTGTGGGGACCCCGACTCATAAGTCGTGATCCCGAATGCTGCGTGTCTGATGATCCCGAGATCAATGCTCACCGAACACACGAAGCTGAATAACAAGAGTCTTACATCCATACATACCGTATTACACAAGTAGGACCATTATGGTCAAGTCTTGAGTATATCATCGCAGCGGAAATCTTTGTCGATAACTTGGACCCATGCCATCCGCCTTAACCCTACGGGCATTACGACCGAAGCGTCCTAGCTCGCATGCTCGTCATCAAGTATTCTTCATCATACCTGTTCTTTCATGCAGTCAATGAAATAACCAAGGGCAAGCCAATGAGTACTTTGAATGTACTACAAGCAACCCATGTTTTGGTTCAAGGTACAACAATGCATGATATAGGTAAATTTTTGCGAAAGCTAGTTTTGAGTGCAATGACATGTTCAACATCTTTATAAAGCATGCATCAAGAGAGTTCAAGTAACCATGAGAACAGGTTCTGAGATATCAACATAAATAGAGTGGGCACCAACCCATTTAACATAGGCGGAATGGGCACCAACCCATCTCAATCATGTCAAGACCCTTGACTTGACCCAAGTCATTTTCATCATCACCACACACACGGTTGAAAACTACGGGCGTAGTTTAAGCAGCACCGCCTAATCGTCCTTGACCGTGGACACGGCTATTCGAATAGTTTAACACTCTGCAGAGGTTGCACTGCTGTACCCACTAGATCAGGGAACTTCCGTGTCATCCACGACCAGCGGTACCTCAAATGCAGCGGGTAAGCACCGATCACTACCTTTCCTAAGCGACACTAACATGGAGTCCACTCCATTAGCGATAACCCCGTGTCCAACATTTCACAAAACACTTTCTTGGAGCCTCGCTCCCATAATTATCACATACCAGCAGCACGGGTACCAGCAGTGTGTCCGGTGCCTGTGAAAACAGTCATAGCCACCCTACAGCACGACCCGTCCCAAGAGAGCACCAACTCTCCCCGTCACGATGTCATGGGCTCCAAGCTAGTATCGGTCTAGGTACTCAATAATGCCCTTTCCCATTTAAGGGTAGAGTGGTTGCGCATGTAAGGTTGGGTCGATCGAAAATCTTAAATCTAATCCGTTTTGAAAACAACACCCACACTTGCCTCGGTACACCACTTCGTCATCAAGTGGTTACCCATTTCATCATCTCCCTCGGGCATAAGTGGCACCCGACGGGTTTTGAAAAGTCCTTTAAAAAGCTTTGTCTCCTTCACCATGCATAAACCCGTCCCTTTTTGCGTAGCAACTACTTTAGCATCCTATCTACTCCCACCGGCATAACCCTCATAAGAAGGTAGGGCCATGCACAATGCAAGTATCAACGAGTAAATAACAGAGGCAACCAACCCACGTGGTTCACCATCTCACCATGATTCCGATGCAACAATAATAAAGAGCTATATATGACATGCATAAAAGGGTTCCATAGACATGGTCAAAGGGCTGCTTGCTGTTTCAACAAAGTCTTCGAGGTCTTCAAATATCTCTGGTCCAACTCCGAGCATTTCGTCTACTTCGTCCACTATCGTCGAAAGCAACCATAATAAGCAACACAACAAGGCAGGAAATAAAAGTGCTCTAAAAATATGAGTTGGACTTTTCTGGGATACCACTGGTCATATGAGGGATGACCAAAGTGGTTTCAATGGGAGTGGATCTATGGATATTTCTAAACATTTCGATAGGATGGAATCAAGGGGTTTATGGAAGTGTACAGAAGAATTATTTTGAAAAATGAGCAAAGGCACACATTTAACAAAGGATGATTTTAGAAGTATCTAGGAATTGGTTTCACTGGATTTGGAGTTCAAATGAATTTCCTATGAATTTGCAAAGTTGATAAATATGAAGAAATGGCTCAATAATTTAAGTTGTACAGAAAGTATCAAGAAAAATGTTCAGAAGAAGTGTACAGAAGAATTATTTTGAAAAATGAGCAAAGGCACCCATTTAACAAAGGATGATTTTAGAAGCATCTAGGAATTGGTTTCACTGGATTTGGAGTTCAAATGAATTTCCTATGAATTTGCAAAGTTGATAAATATGAAGAAATGGCTCAATAATTTATGTTGTACAGAAAGTATCAAGAAAAATGTTCATAAACTAGGTTATGAGCTTAGATTGATCTAGGAATTGGAATCATGGCATTTGGATCAAGTTTGAGCCTTCTGTGATTTTCTAAAGTTTATCACAGAAATAGGAAAAATAGGATGTGATAATTATTTGTGAAGAAAAAGTCTCTGGAAAAATTGTGCATGTTGCACCAACAGGTAGATCATGATTTATAGAGTCACTAGAAATTTGAATCATCAAATTTGGAGCTCTGTTGATTTATTTATGGATTTTACAAATTGTACAGAAAAGAAAAGGGAAAGGGGAAAAGGTTTTTACCCTTATCCGATTCTCGGGCGATTTAGAACTGCAAGCAAGACCGGGGCGCCCAATGGCTTTCGGCTCTGCTGAGCGAGGAGGTGACGTCGAAGGCGCACTCCGGGAGAGTGCCACCCAGCGGGGAAAGCGGATTAGCCTAAAGCCGTTTCCACTTAACCCGACTGGTGGGCCGACCCGGTCGCCTCTGTCGGCGAGGCGGGCCGCCACCGGTGGCGGGTGATCGTCCTCTACCTCCCTTCGAGGCGAGCGCGAGGAGGCAGAGCGCCTGCTGGTGCTCGTCCGGCGATAGCCGTGCCTCCGGCCGTCTCCGGGCGCTCCGCCTATGGGCGAGCTCAGCTCGGGCAGCAGCGTCACTGGTGCAGTCACGGCCACGGAGGGGGCCGAGGTGACCGCAGCTTTGATGATGGCGAGGAAGGTCGGTGGCGGCGGCGATTCTGGCCTTCTGATCACCGGAGGAGAGGGAGAAGCAGGAGGGCTCGCGGTGATGGTGGTGATGCTCGCAGCAGATCCAGAGGGAAGGAGGAGGAGAGGTGGCGCGAATTTGGGCGGAGTCCGCTGCTCGGCTCCGCCATGGAGGGCTATTGAGGCGAGAGAGGGTAAACGAGTTGGTCGGAGGGTCTGGAGGGAGAGAGGGCCAAAGGAGGCCAGAGAGGGCTCGGGGGTGGCCTTAAATAGATGGGGGCGAGGTGCACAGTGGAACCGTGCGCCGGCGAGGCCGTAGCCGTCGCTAGAGGCCACGGGAGGGCTTGGCTTCGAGTCGGGGGTCTTCCTGGGCGTGGTCTACGGCCAGGGGAAGGGAGAGAAGGAGTGGGGAAGCATCAGGGTAGCGCGCGTGTGAGCATGCCCATTGGGGCTCTCGGGCGGCCGGCGCGCGTGCGAAAGGAGGCAGCAGGAGGGAGAAGGAGGAGGGGGACCAGGCTGTGGCGTGTTGCGGACGTCGAGGAGCATCGACTGGCACGAGGGGGAGGCTCGAGGTGGTCGGGAGTGCCGTGTCAACGTTAGGGAGCACGCTGACGTGCTCCAGAGCGCGCAAATTGCCGGCACCCGCGGCTTTTCTTCACGTCCTCACGCGCCCACTTGCGTTTGGGGGCTCTGGGAGGGAGTAAACAAAGTGGAAATGGCATTGGATGCCTTGGGGAATCAGTAGAGGAGATGTGGGGTTGAGAGAGAGAGAGAAAACTGCTGTCCAGGGAGGAAAAATGGAGTTCTCCCCCCTCCATCATTGCTTCCTTGGGCATGAAAGCGTCCAGGTACTAGAGGGGGACTGGGAGAGGTTGTGGCAAAAAGTTGAGCTCATGGAGAACAAGGAAAGAGGTGAAAACATCAACTTTTAGAAATTACCAGAAGGTGTTTGATGTTGGTTTGGGCAAGAAAGTGATTTCCATTTGTCATGAGGCTCCACAGGGTGAAATGGCACACATAATTAGGGCCCTCTACCCATTTTGAGCTCATTTGGGCAAAGTTGCCAATGCAACTTTTGTAAACCCTAGAAATCAACAGAAATGGGCTTTCCAAGATTTAGTCATGCAAATCTGTTCTCCTTGATGAACCACTTGGTGTGGTGGCCTCATTTGGTCATGTTATCATGCTCACAATAGCTGGGGTCAAGGAGAGAAAGTTGGTAATGCAAAGTTGTTCAAATTTGATTCTGGTCAGAGAGGGTTTTGAGGCACTTTGATAAATATAACTTGTTCTCCAACTTGTGCCACTTGGTCTATATGAATAATTAGACCATTTGAGATTGTTCATAAGGTTTGAGAATATTTGGAAATGTTTGGCAATGTAAAGTTGCTCAAACTTTAAAATGGACAGAAATGGTTTTGAGGGTATTTGATGATGTTATCTTGTTCTCCAAGACATGAGACTTGGCAAGATCACCAAATATGTCATATGGGACATGATAGAATTTTCTTGGAATATTTGGAGAATATTTCCTTTGTAAATATTTCAAAAGCTTGAAATATCCAGAAAGGGTTATTGAGGGATTTCACCAATATTTTGAACATGACCATGTGTTGAAACTCTTATATATGGACAATATATGTCCTATGAGTTTCCCTAAATTTTGTCAAATATTTCTGAAGCAATAAAATAATTTTTCCCTATTAAAGACCATTTCTGGCCTTAAGAAAAAGCTTTTAAATAAAATAGGAAAATAACTTTCAAAATTATATTTTTGTGGTTTCTGGGTATCCTATATCTAATAGGAGTGAAATATATTTTTAGAAAGATTTTTACTGCCCTTAATTAAGTACTTGCAGTGCAAACCTCAATTCAGGGTTTTTTGAAGATCTAATTTTTGAAAATACTATTTGGCCAAATTATTTTTGTAAGAAGTAATTTTTATGTTCTATACACATGGCATGATCATTGGTTCAAGAGTTTGGGGCAAGGAGATGAAGTATAGGAGTTGGAGGATTTATTTGATTTTTAGAGCACTTGCAAACAACAGTCAACCATTCAATCAAAGCAAAGACAAAACACTCAAAAGTTTTTGTCAAACCACATTTTAGCATGATTTATTGACTTAAGTGTTGTGCCATGAAAATCAGGGTGTGACACCCGACCGCAACGATCGGGGCTACGGACGAGGAGGAGGAAGAGGTGGAGGACGATGGGAAGACCATGGCTCTCGCCTAGGGTGGCGTGACCGACCTCGTGAGGACCGCTGGCAGGACCAGCCTCGTGAGGGAGGTTGGAGGGATCAGCCTCGTGAGGACCGCCCTCAAGGCAACGCAGGCCTCCCTCCTCTGCCACCACCGCCGAGGAGGAATGTAGACCATCATCAGGACGAGGGGCTAGGGGCTTTCAGGAGCCTCGCGCATCCTGGGTGGCACCCAGGCCCCAGCCTCACAGCGCATCTTCAAGCAGTTTGCCCGCGGGGTGAATGCAGTCCTCCCCAAGCTTGAGGCCACGCGCCCTCTGAAGTGGTCTGCGTGCGCTATCACGTTTAGCTCAGCGGAACAGCTCAAGTGCGCGGCAACGACCGAAGTCCTCCCGATGCTTTGCTCGCCAGTCATCAGCAATGTGCAAGTCACCAGGACCCTCATCGATGGCGGGGCAGGACTCAACGTCCTGTCCGTCGAGACGTTCAACAATCTCCAAGTGCCATACGACCAGCTCTAGCCAACCAAGACTTTCCCAGGAGTCACTTATGGTTCCACCGCTCCGATAGAGCAAGTTCGCCTTCCTGTCACCTTTGGGCAGCGTAACAATTACCGCACTGAGCTCATTGACTTCGACGTCGCCCACATTCGCCTGCTATACAATGCCATCCTCGGGTACCCAGCCCTGACCAAGTTCATGGCAGTGACTCACCATGGCTACAACGTCCTCAAGATGCCAGGAAGCGATGGAGTCATCACAGTCCCCTGTGAAGAAAAGGATGCAGTGTGTTCTCTTGAGCGTACCTTCCAGGCCAAGGCAATCGAAGACCTAGATCACAAGAGCGGGAGCCTCCCCGAGGCAGTCCCTAAGAAGAAGAAGCATTCACCTGGCCCAAACCATTGGGAGGCAGGCACCTCCAGAGGCGTCGCGTTAGGATCCGCGCCCGTTCAAGGGGCGCCACCCTCTGTCGCATAGGAAGGCGCGCCCAGCGCCCTCCTCGGGCACGGCTCGGGGGCTCTCTCCTGGAGGGCCATCGACCTTGCCAAGGTCACGAGGGAGGCGCTCGGGCACCACTTGGAGGCGTGCTTCAAAGCACGTTTCCCTCAGGAAGGTATGAGGAAAGGAGGGCCAAACACTCGTGAGTTCATCGCGAGAAACACTCAAGAGCTGCAGGAGTCAGGAGTCATGCGCGGCCGTCACCGTTTGCCCGCCATAGCCCCCCATCCAAGCGAGGATGGTGGGCTGCATGTCTGCATCAACGTACCAGGGCTCAACTGAGCCGCGTCTCAGGAGCGCCTCTGGCCTTTGCGCGTGGGGCGTTGTGAGGGGCCACCTCACAGCTACGTTCGCATGCCTTTCGGCCTGCCGAATGCGTCCCCTGCTCATCAGCGCCTGATGAGGAGCATCCTGGAGGCTCAGGAGGTTAGGCGTTGCGCGGTCCTGGCAGAGATGGAGATGGTCCTCGATGATCCACCCGTGCCCCCAGAGCCTCCTGAGGCTCCGGTCCTGGGAGCTCGTGAGGTTCGACCTCCTCACCACGCGTCGTCCGCTACTTCAGCATCCTTTCATCTCCAACGGTATCAGGTGACATCTTTCAAAGTTTGATTTTCAGCTGGGAGCGCCCACGGGGCTGCATCATTCCCAGGTCGCGTGGGTCCGTCCCCGCGATGTGTATCCGTTTTGCTTATGCTCTTTACCTACCTTGTTGGGGGCGCCCCTCAGGCTGCATTATCCCCAAGCTGCTCGGGCCTGACCAAGTGGCGTTTGCTTTTCCGCATCTATCTAGATGGATTTTCTCCTTCATGCTTAACCTGCCTTACTTAATCACCTGCTCGATTGACACCTACCTTTGGAGCCGCTCACTCTGGCACGGCGCTTGCGCATGGGTCCGTCCCTGCAACACCCACAAATCTGAGTGGTCGAGCTCTGGCCGGGGCAGCCCTGCAAGGCTCCACCTCACCAGGCCCCTAGTGCCCCCATCACTCCTTCGGAGCAACCAATGGCTGTTTGGCAACCGTAACGACAGACCTTGTTTCCCTCGTGATTGGTACGCAGGACCCGCTCCAGGAGTAACACTGGTGGCGTCGCGAGCCTTCTCTCCCTCTTTTTGGCACGATCCGCTCGCGCGTTAAAAGGGGGGCGCCTGAGCATCGCGACTCATGGGCTCTTACTGGATCTCCAGCCCTCACCCCCTGGCCTTGACCCACGGCATCACGACCTGTCATACCAGCCGCGACTGAGCTCGCTCGAGGGCCGGGACCAGAGGACGTAGAGCATTAAGGAAAGTGCGGGGAAGAGGGAAGAAGCTCACGAAGGCCTGACCCAGCAACACCTCAGCTGCCGCCATGCAGGCCCGGCACCTCGTCAAACACTACTCCAAACCTACGAGATAAGTCACGCGAAAACTGATTCGACTCAGCGCTAAACCCTCGCCTACTGCACCTCTGTCATGGCAACGTTGCTTGCCTTTCTCTCCCAGCGGAGGCTGCTTGACTGCTAAAGGGGACCTCCTGAGCATCGTGACTCAGGGGCTCTTACTGGACCTCGGGCTGCTCACCTCCTGGCCTTGACCACGGCATCACGACCTAGCATACCAGCGACGACTGAAGCCTGCCTGGGGACCGGGACCTGTCGGCGTAGAGCGCCAAGCCCTCGCGAGGAAAGAAAGGGGGAGCTGAGCCGGTGTAGAACTTGCTTCCTGCATTGTTTCATGACAAGGATGTACTATTCACAAAAGACATGGCAGCCGCCTTACATACCCCCATGGGGTGTCATTTCGATTCCTCGAAGGGAACAAAAAGTGCGACGGAGCGATAACTACGCACGCCTCCGCAGGGGATGCCATCATCAACAGTGGATCATCGGGCGCCGGCGCCAACCCCATCCAGATCAGTAGCACCGACGGCCTGATGCACCCGCCCTGCTCCGAGCGCAACGCGAGCTCGGGGGCTCGTAGCTGTCGTTGCTTGTCTCCGGAGTCACATGAAGCTTTGCGGAACCGCTGGACCTCCGGCTCCACCGCTGCTACTCGAGGAACTACAGGGGAAGCGATTGGCGGGCCTGGACCTCGCTGCTCCGATGCCCCGGACGCCTCCCCTGGGGCAGCATTCCAGCCGGCGTCCTTCCGTATCGAAAACCTTGAAGAACATCAAGGAGGCGCCATCGTATTCGAGATGGATTACGAGGGCACCCCCTGTCCGACAGACCCGGGCGATCTCGCCCCAGCCACGGGTCAGGAAGACCTTGCCCGGGGCGACAACCTCGACCTCCGCCTCGGTCGCGGGGGTGTTGCAGTTGTTGTGCTGCAGCCAAAACTCCCGAGCCCCCCTTGGTGGAATCTTGAAGGCGAAGGAGGGAGGAAGGCGAATCCAAGATCGAGGAGGCATGGCGGCGTGAAGCACAAGCTCGCAAGAAGAGCCTTCGACATGGACTCCAGGGGGAACGACACGCACTGTCGTAACCCACCGGCGTCGACGGCAGCACCGTCTGTCTCCACGATCGCAGGTAATCATGATCCATTTTTGCATCCAGGGACTTGTCAAGTCATGCGATTGCCGAGGCGTCATGGGGAAGCGGAGATGCCCACGTCCAATCAACCGCCACGCGGTACCCAAGGCCGCAGGCTCTTGAGGCCCGCAGTGCTTCGCACTTGCCCCTTCGCTTCTCCACTAAGCCAAGTCCAGGCGCGCCTTGGGCCCGGGGGCTACTGCCGTGGTTCTGGGAATGGGGGTCCCCAGACTTGCCTGCCTGCGGCCTGTGGCGTGGCTCAAGTGGGGGCCCAGTGCAGCCCAGCTTAATCATCTCAAGCTCAAGACCCTCGCGAGGGGCCAAGCCTCGCGGGGCGGACAACACGAAGCCTCCTCAGGAGTGGCCTCGCCAGGCAGGCTCTGGAGGAGGAGGAGAGATCAAGGTAGGGTACCTCGCGAGGTGCCCATGATGCAAGCCATGACGATCGAGACCAGGCGGGCGCTAGGCGGGCGTCGGCCTGCGTAGTATCCTTGTTTCCCCTTTGGTGCAAAGGGGCAAGCACAGGATAAGGCATCAGGCAAAGGTTACCGTTTCGGTGCAACAAGACCAAGACCAGCAGAACGGCAGGATGGAGGTCATCGTGGAGCCCAGGACGGCATCGTTGTCAGAGCCTTTGGCAGCCATAGACCAACTTTAGTCAGGATAAGTGTACTAGATGTTCCCCTTCAAACCGGCCAATTGTTGGCGCCCTCCCCGCTCGTTATTTGAGAAGAGGCCCAGGGCCTCCCTCTATAAATAGAGCTAGCCACCACAGGGCAAGGCGGGTCGAGGAGGGAGAGAGATTTCCGATAGACTAGAGAGAGAGAGAGGCAGCCGAACTCACCCAAGCAGTTCATTGCACCAGCCCAAGAACAGCCCCTCGCGAGGCTGTTCTTCCCTTGTATTGTTCATCATCAGCCCCTGAGGCAATCCACCACCCCACACACTGGAGTAGGGTATTACACCACAATGGTGGCCTGAACCAGTATAAATCTCGTGTCCCTTGTGTGTTCTTCTTTCTAGCCTAGATTCTTTGCGAGGCCTCGGGACGTGAGTTCGTAGGGGAAAGATCTTCGTGCGCACCCCAGAGTTCGAACCTCAAGGGTCTGCCGGAACCCGAAATCCGAGAGAACGGACTAAGGACTGTGTGAAGAGCTTCAATGAGTTAAAGACCAGACTGACAACATCACATGTGTTGACCCTTCTAGATATCTACGGCAACTTTGATGTGTACTATGACGTATCCAGGAAAGGTATTGGATGTGTACTCATGCAAGATGGCAAGGTTGTAGCATACGCATCTCGACAGCTACGACCTCGCGAAGGGAACTATCCTACACATGATTTGGAGTTGGCCACAGTTGTGCATGCTTTGAAAATTTGGAGACACTACCTCATTGGAAAAAGATGTCAGATATTTACCAACCACAAGATTCTCAAGTATATATTCACTCAACTGGACTTAAACCTTCGACAACGAAGATGGCTCGACTTGCTCATGGATTATGATCTTGGAATAAATTACCATCTCGGTAAGGCCAATGTTGTGGCTGATGCTCTCAGCCGCAAACCTACCAGCTTGAATGCCTTAATGGAGTCCTTATATCCTGAACTCCAAGAAGAGATCGCTCAGCTTAATTTGGGTATTGTTGATGCGGGCCTTTCCAATATACTGGAAGTTACTCCGCCCCTCAAGGATGAGATCTGCATGGCCCAACAAGATGATTCAGCCCTGCAACATCATGTCAAGCGTACGCAAGGAGGCAAGACCTAGGATTTCTCTAAGGATAGGCAAGGTACTCTAAGGTTTCGAGGACGGAATTGCTTACCTGAGAAAGCAGACCTGAGAAAGAAGATCTTGGCAGAAGCGCATGAATCGTCATACTCGATTCACCCAGGAGGTACCAAAATGTACGAAGACCTTCGACAGATATTTTGGTGGGATGGAATGAAGAAAAACATCGCATACTTTGTCACTTGTTGTGATGTATGCAACAAAGTGAAGGCAGAGCACCAGAAGCTTGCCAGAATTCTGCAACCTTTAGCCGTTCCACAGTGGTAGTGGGATGATGTCTGCATGGATTTCATCGCAGGCCTACCAAGGACTCACCGAGGCAATAATGCAATATATGTTGCGGTGGACACGCTGAAAAAGGTAGTTCACTTTATTCCCATCCGAATCACATACCGATCTGATCAACTCGCACAGTTATATGTGTCTAGAATAGTAAGTTTGCATGGAGTACGAAGAACCATCACTTCAGACCGAGGTTCTCTCTTTACCTCAGCAGTCTTGTCGCGTCGCCATCAAGCCTTGGGGACCGCACTAAAGTATAGCACAACCTATCATCCTCAGACAGACGAGCAGACTAAGCGAGTAAATCAAATACTTGAAGATATGCTCCGAGCATGTGCTTTGGCTCAAGGACACAAGTGGGAAGATTGTCTACCGTATGTTGAGTTCTCCTACAACAGCAGTTTCCAGACTAGCCTAAAGATGTCACCATATGAAGCTTTGTATGGCCGTAAGTGCCGCACTCTGCTAAACTGGTCTCAAACCGGAGATAGTCGCATTTTCAGAACTGACTTAATGATGGAGGCTGAAAAACAAGTCAAGGAGATCCAAGATAGACTACAATTGGCTATGTCCCGACAGAAGAGTTATTATTATGCAAAGCACCGTCCGATCAACTTTGCACCCGGAAAGCATGTGTACCTCCGAGTCACACCTATGAAAGGAATCAAGAGATTTCAGACCCGATAAAAACTGGCACCCAGATATATTGGTCCGTTCCCAGTTATGTCCAGAATTGGTACGGTTGCTTATCAGTTGGAACTTCCACCGGAATTGTCAGAAGTGCACAGTGTCATCCATGTCTCACAGCTAAGAAGGTGTATCTCGCCACCCAAAAAAGGACTTATATGGAAGAGATAGAGCTTGCTAAGGATTTAACTTATGAGGAGATACCGTTCAGAATATTGGATGAAGCAGAAAGAGTCACTCGCAGTAAGGTGATAAAATTTTATAAGGTTCAGTGGGAGCATCACACCAAGGAAGATGCAACTTGGGAAAGAGAGGAATTTTTAAGGGCAGCCTATCCAGAATTGTTTTCCCGAGCAACCGAATCTCGAGGAAGAGATTCATCCTAAGTGCGGGAGGTTTGTGACACCTGGTTTTTGTCTTCCCTCTTTTTCCGGATTTCTTTGCCTTTGGTTTGAAGTTGGAGTTTTTGAATTAACTCACTTGGACTTAAACACTTGGGCATGTCCTTGATTTTCACCCAAGTGACCCATCACTCTCTAAATCATCATTTCCTCTCTGATAATTCCCAAATTGGCCTTTTGAATAATTTTCATAAATGAAAAATATTCATTTCCTCCTCTAAAAAAATCATTTCAGCCACATATGCTCCAAAGCAACCCTCATTTTTCTTGCTACGAAAAATCTGAGAAAATTCCCAAATATTCTTTGAACCTCGACACACATCCCTGTGCAAAAATATTTCATACTTATTTGGAATATTTTTGCTACAGAAAATCATTTATGTTTTGGCCTCAAAATGCAGTTTCTACAAGAAGTATATTATTCCTTGATCTAATGAGGCTCATTTTCTTGAGCTTCATTACCCTCCTAACAAAACATTAACCCCAAGAGGCTAGCCCTAAACTCCCTTCTAGAACCTCTCCAAACACAATGCCAAAGTTTCTGACCAAAAACTTGCTGCATAGCCCACGTTCAAATTGGTCAGCCTGGCAGGGTGCCATCTCCTCTCCTAGAGTAAACACTGCATGAACAACACACTGGACATGATTTGCCATCGCTTGGGCCTCGGTTTGGCCGAGCTAGCGTGGTGACCGCGTGTGGACACAGGCTCTAGCACGTGTTCAATGTGCTCTGCACTGCGCCCGAGCCCCTATTCAGCGCGTGCTCGTCTCAGTTTTCGCCGCCGACTGCCGCACCGCGGCACCAGTCTCGACTCTTCATGCTTGACCTCTCCCGGGCACTCACCGACGCCGGAGCCGCCACAGCGAGCGCGGGCACGACACGGCCAAAGCCATAGTGCGCCCGTGCCACTTTCTTCGACCGCGCATGTGTTCCTGTGCTCATCCATGAGCAGCCATAGTTGTCGTGTGATCGTTGAGCCCTCCCTGGCACTCCTCGTCACCTTCGCCGCCTTCTAGAGAGCTCCGTCGGAGTCGAGAACCCCCAACCCCCTCCATCTATAAATAGTGAACCCCTGGCCTCTCTGAGTTCATCAATCCACTCTGCCATCCACCCACAAGCAGTAGAGAAGCCACAGCCCGACTTGGCAGGCCTCTGGCCGCCATCCCCAGCCGGAGCTCACCAGTGATCCTCTCTGCTGCTCCCCACCCATCCAGCCCCTCTCGAGCTCGTGCCACTTCTCCGGCGACTCCTTGGTGCTTCACTAGTGCCTGCTAACCCTGTTGGATCCCCTGGAACCGCCACCTCCTGCCATCTTCTTCATCTCCGGCGAGACACGACCGCAGTCGCTGCTAGAGACGTAGATTCCGAGCTGCTCCGGCCACCTCTCGCCAAGCCATCGGTACAGGCAGGTGCGCCCTGACCCCCTCTACCCATCTATCCCTCTCAAATCAGCCGATGAGCCCTCCTCACCGGCATGAGCTTCGACAGAGCACCGCCACCCCTCTATTTCCCTCTCTCTCTCACTCTCACTCTCTCACTCTCTCTCTCTCTCCACACCCGGCAGGCGGGGACCACTGTCAGCCTCATCGCCCCCGGAATGTTATGAGTGGAGGCGTATTCACAGAATACATCTTCGACGTCACCCCCTGGATTTCTTTTATTTCAAATTTAATTCAAATACTTTGACCAGCCATAACTTTTAAACCATAGGTCCAAATGAATTGATTATTTTTGCATTGTGTTTGTATTGAAAAGTTCTAGCAGCACACAAAATTGGAGATTTTTCTCTGCTGTCTAGAATTTCTGGTGAATTTCAGAATGATCCTTGATATTTTCTTTTGTTGTTTTTAAATGTTTTCAGAGGGAGAAGCTTGTCTTGAGGATAACCAGGAGGAGTGCAAACCTCCTATGCATTAGGAAAGCCACACCAACATTTGCATGGTGTCATTTCAATATTTATGATTCTTCCAACTTGAATATGAGTTATTTCACGCGTTTAAACATTTAAATGAATATTTCTCATGCTAGTTACTTTGACATGGTTGAAATGCTTAGTTCATAGTAGCGTTTGAATGCATGGACTAGTGTGGGTCAGTAGAAGTAGTTTGATTGTGTGGTTATGATTTGGTTATGATCGGTATTATTTTTCATATGTGAGTTATTGACTTTAATATGTTAATGGCATAACTAAAATGATGATTGTTAAAAACCAGTGAATTAAAATCAGTGAAGTTAAGTGATGACTAGTGCACGTAGAAAACTTTGATGATGTTGATATGCTTACTTAAAGTGCTATGTGATGCATGTCGAATAGTTGCATATTCATGCCATATTGTGACTTGAGTTAATTTTCATTTCAAGTTAAACCTGATGTTAGTTCAACTTGAACATTATGTTGATTAAGTCATGGTGCCACTGAATCGAGTTTTTCCAAATGCAACCACATTTTCCTTTATGGGAAGGCCTTTATTTGGTCCATTGTCATGCCTCTGGTCAATACCATGTCAGCTTTCTGGGGACGGGGGTACCCAGACTTGCCTACCTGCGGCCCATGATGCGGCTCCATCGGTAGCCTGGTACGGCCCAACTTCAACATCGGCAAATCAAGACCCTCGCGAGGGGCCACGCCTCGTGAGGCGGACGACACCAAGACCTCTGAAGGAAACAACTCCATCGGGTTGTCTCCCGAGGAGCGGAGATTTCTATGCAAGGCTCACATCGTGATGTTTGGGTGACGTGAGCCATGACGACCAAGGCCAGGCGGGTACCAGCGGGCGCAGTGTACCATTTTCCTGTTTGGTGACAAGGGGGCAGGCACAAGCGCGGATTCCCGAGGAATCAGCTAAAGGTTTCCTTTCCCATGCAACAAGACCAACCCCGCCAGGATGGCAGGATGGAGGTCATCGACGAGCCCACCACGACATCACGACCAGAGGCTTTTGCAGGCCAAGACCACTTTCGTTAGGATAAGATGTACTAGTTGTCTCCCTTCAAATTTGGCCGTTGTGGGATCCCTTCCCGCCTTCATTTGGGAAGAGGACCAAGGCCACTATAAATACGACCTAGCCACCACCATTGTGGGGAAAGAACAACAAGAAGAGATAGAGGGATTGGATCCATTCCACCCTCACCGGCTCACTCAAACTCAAGAACACACCTCCTGAGGTTGTTCTCCACTGTACTGATTCATCCTCATCCCTTTGAGTCCAATCCACCACATAGCAAGGTGGCCCGAACCTGGGTAAACTCTGGGGTCCCCTTTTCTTTGAGTTCATCGTGCTAGGTTGTGAGATTGGCAAGTAGGCAGACTCGGGAGGTTGAGATATCTGCACACACCGCAGAGTTCAAACCTCTCAATAGTTGGCGGAACCCGAAATCCGACATTTCGCGCACCAGTTAGGGGTGCGTCGGAGCCTCTCTTCCGCTGATCGATCCACCACCACCCCGCGGTCCCATGGCCAATGCTCCGAGGGCTCACGTTGAGCAATGGGTTGTTCGGCTCGCCCAAGTAGTGATGACCGACCATGAGGATCTGCACTCTGCGTTGCTCATGGCCCGCGTGCCACCCGGTGCCGTTGGTCGTAGGCGGCACGAGCCACCACCGACCTCCCTCGCACCTCGCTGCAACCACACCGTCGCGCGATCTTCGAGCTATGCCACGGGGATGGCACCACATACTCGTTGGGAGCAAGCGAACATGTGAGCCGCGCTCATCGTGGCGCGGGAGCTGCTGTGCAGGTTGGTGGAAGGCGGCCGCGATGCCCTGCTGGAACGGGTTGCCGAGCTGCTAGACGCCACATGAAGGGGCGCGACACTAGTCTGCGCCCTACCTATGTCACAAGCTGTGGCGGGGGCGCACGCTTGCCCCTGCTATGCCTACGCACCCCCTATTGGTGTCAAAACCGGTGGATCTTGGGTAGGGGGTCCCGAACTATGCGTCTAAGGCTAATGGTAACAGGAGGCGGGGGATACAATGTTGACCCAGGTTCGGGCCCTCTCGATGGAGGTAATACCCTACTTCCTGCTTGATTGATCTTGATGATATGAGTATTACAAGAGTTGATCTACCACGAGATCGTAGAGGTTAAACCCTAGAAGCTAGCCTATGATCATGATTGTTGTCGTCCTACGGACTAAACCCTCCAGTTTATATAGACACCGGAGGGGGCTAGGGTTACACAGAGTCGGTTACAGAGAAGGAGATCTACATATCCGCATCGCCAAGCTTGCCTTCCATGCAAAGGAGAGTCCCATCCAGACACGGGACGAAGTCTTTGATCTTGCATCTTCACTGTCCAACAGTACGGCCAAAGTATATAGTCTGGCTGTCCGAGGACCCCCCTTATCCAGGACTCCCTCACCCCCCTTGGAGCTCCTGGGGAACCTCGGTGCCAGCCAAGCCCGTGGCGCCGCCCGTCCTACCCTGACCATGCCGCCATTGTATGCGAGACGGACCCAGCGGCCCTTCACAGGGCCATGTTTGGGGCACCAGCCGTGGCCATCGAGGACTGCACCGGGCACGAGGCCAGCAGTCAGGCACAGGGGCAACATCTCGGGTGCGTCCAGCCCGGAGGCCTACGTTCCAACCACGATGGCCATGTAGTACATGTCAAGGGAAGGCCCCGGCCGGTTCCCCTCACCAGGCTGGGTGTTGGGAACTCATGAAGCTAAGGTTCTTCGCGAGCCGCCCCGGAGCTTCACCAACACCTTCAACGACAACAATCATGGGGTACAGCCGATGCCTCAGGAGCATGATTACACTAACCATGGACCGCAGGTAAACCAAGCCACAGCCGCGGCAGGGCCCCCAATGTGATGGCCCCGCCGCAGACAGGAGGAGATCCCTGGGGGTAGCGGGGGGCGGGGCCAGGGCCTATCCCGTGCCACATGGAGCAAGGGGCAGCGCAGAGGTAGGTCCTCTGCCGGGGAAGGCGCCGGCAAGCCCTCCCCCCCCCCGGCGGAGGCCATGTGGTCGTCGGGGGCGCCGCCAGTGTCTCCCTTGCTCCTCGGTGTCGCCCTTGTTTTCGGACGCCCCAATGGTGGTCGGGGGTGGCGCTGGGCGGGGCCCTCGCCGGGCGACATGAAGCAAGGCCCCGTGCCTGTGAAGGTCTCCGCTCGTGACACTCTCACGTAATGATTAGTGGGGCTGTACATGACCCCGAAGTCTTCTGAGTGCCACCCTCGGGCCTCACGGGGGCTCCCACCCACGTCCAAGTGGAAGCACCATGATCCGCGCTAGCCGTCGACATTGTCCCCCAATGACCATGCCCACACCCAATGGAAGAACTTAGCTCCATGCTGGTGAGAAGTCCAGAAGACTAGCTAGGTGCCATAATCGGCTGTTTGCTTTTGCCTCTTTTGTTGTAACCCAGTTTGCCGTCTTCTTGGAATGAATTTCAAGTTTCGTGTGATAAGAAAAATGGGGGGAATTTTTATTGACTCGTGCCGGTTTCTTGCTTTCTGGCTTTGTGCTTAAGAGCGAGGCTCACGCCTGCCCCAGCGCCTGTGAGCGGGGGCTGGGTGCGGTACGTGCGGGCTGAGCATATTTGGGCTAGCCCCGAAGACGTCAAGGCCCCTCCCGGGGGTCAAGAATACGGCCACCACGTGTGTACCTTGCCGTAATCCAGCAATCAGCTCCTCGCGCGGCCCTCTAGGGCGGGTCAGCAGGCTCCTTGGGAGGCTTAAAACCTCACGAGCCCGTGGAGGGCTCACCTCAAGAGAAGAGTGCAACTGCGACATTAGGACCCGCTCAAGACCCACAGAACCAAAGATAAGTCGCAACAATTACTCCGCTTGGGAGCCCGCAAGCTTACTGTGCCACACTCCAGATCCTATTTCAAAAGCATGTCATCGTTTCATACATTACATGGGGCCCCCCTTCAAAAAATGCTTTCACGCCCCACAAGGCCATGTCTGGAGGTTTTTGCATAGAGGTCACGGCGAAAAAGGAGTACAGGCCTAGCTGGATGTGTCGTCTTCATCATCTCTGTCCGCGCCGCCCGCACTGTTGCGATCACTCTCCTCGCCATCGCCATCCGCATCATCTTCTTCAGCAACGATCACTACCGCGTCATCCTCGGGAGCGAACTCTGCTACCAGGGCGTCCACGTGGTCATCCACCCAGCCGGCCAGGTTGTCCTGGATGACCTCGGGCACGGGGGCTATTGCGACATCAAATTCAAAGTGAGGATCAGGGTTGAGGAGGTGGCTGAAGACATGTGAGAACAAGCGCCCGAGAAGACCCCGACTTCTCTCATCAACGAGCTCGCGAGCCCTCATGGCCCGATCCTCCAGGCGGGTCACGATATCAGTGAAGAAGCGGAGGTGGCTGGCGTAGTCATCTTTGTGTGGGTGAGGGGTGCTCTCCTCGCAAATAGCGCCCAAGGCTCAGTTGGCCCTAACTTTGAGGGTCTAGAGCATCAAGGCATGCTCGCGCTGCATCGTCCGGCGGTGGTTCGCTTCGTTCGTGGTCTTCTCCACGAGGGACATGACGTCCCCGATTTGCTACTGAAGAGAAGACAGGTCGGCGTAAGCAGAGGCCAAGGTGGCCTCGGAAGAGGCCTCAACTTCCTTGGAAGCCCTCTCATGCTGCTCCACGGCATCCAGCTTCGTCTTCAGGGCGATGGTCCTACCCTCAAGCTTGACCTCCAGGAACTCCTACTTCAGGCGGTATTCGACGACAAGAGCCGCGCGAGCCATTGTCACCTGCTGGTCGACCTCTTGCTGGATCCTAGCCTCCCGAGTGGCAATGGCGTCCTAAGCCGTGCCTGCCTGGCGCTCCCTCACTTCTAGTCCTTAAACCTCCAGGCTGCACTCCAGAGCATCCACCGCCAGTCCCTCCTCGCGTTTCTGGATTTCTGCCGCATCAAAAGGTACATCGCCAGTGATGCAGCCAAGGCAACCTTGCGCGCTTCAATCTGCTGCTCAAGGGCAGCGCTCGAAGCCTGGACTTCCCGCTCCTGCTCCTCGGCCACCTCACGACAGCGGTAGGCCGCCCTGACCTCCTGTAGGGCGCGGGCGCAAGCCATGCGAGAAGCTGAAATGGATACCGCGGAACTTGCGCTGGCGCTCTTGTGCTAAAGGCACCTAAGGTTGATGGCGACCTTCAGCTGGTGCCACTCGCAGGCCAAGTGGAGATCCTCCGTCTCGAGGCAGGCGTCGATGTTAGCAAGCTCTCCTCCAAGTCGAATCAGCGCACACATCGCCTCGCCGAAAAGCTCATGGCGGACATCGCTGCACCCGCGCGCGAACTCCAGCATGCGGCCAGGCCCATCCTCCGCGCCAGGGGGTGTTCGAGAGACGCGGAGCAGCTTGCCTGCCTCTGGCGGGGTGTTGGGCGATGCGGTCCTACTACTTGAAGATGAAGCCGACGCCAAGGGCGCCCAACCGTTAGTAACGACCAACAGAGGGGGCCCTAGCACACCTCCTGCACCCCAGACCAGGCCATGAAGGAAGGATGCCGGAAGCTTAAGGCCGCGGCCCCCTAGAAGCGCATCATCCACTTGGATTGTCCCCGTGCCTCGTGCGGGAGTCTGTCGCGGGGGGCTCGGAGTCAGGAGCGGGCCAAGGGCTCCTGGAGGATGCCTCTCCTGAGGTTTCTCCACCGGGGCCTAAGGGATCCTGCTGAGCCTTGGTCAAGGAAGGTGCAACATGCGAGAAGTCACTAAGATAAGGCTATGTACTTGCTTTGCAGCTCGGAGGCCCTTTTCTCTTGTGGAGTGCTTCAAGATTCAGGCGAAGTTGGCCGGGCTTTGCGGAGTGATCCTCAGTAGCTGGAGCGCTTGGCGGGGCACCTTGGGCAACATCCTCAGGCGCCAGGCGGCACCTGACCACTTGCCACCGCCTCGGGACTGTTCGCCCTAGCCTTGGTGGCGATCGCCTCAAGGGCATCGGACCACGCCAGCCCCCAGTGGCTCCTTCAGGGGATCTTGCCAGGGCCTCAGGAGCATCTGCCTCATGAACGCCCGGCGATGCTTACTCCCCAGCAGTCGTTCCGGTGGCACCACAACAAAAAAAGACACATCCGTGACATTTTGGCCCAACGAAGTTTTTTTTCTATCATACTTATGACACTTCTATGATGATAATTGTGACAAAACCCGATATCATCATAGATGTGGTGGGCTCCTACTTCTATGACAAAAAATCATGACAGAAAATGGGCTTTTCGTCCTAGGCGGGCCGGAGATGCAGCTGCATGACATTCTTTGGGACGTCCATGACGGAAAAAACCGTGATAGAAGCGAGGGCGAGGAAAATTTCGGGGAGTTCCCGGTTACCGTGGGCCGAGCGATGTGCGTTTCTTTCGTACATGTACGCGCGTGTGTGCGAGGCGTTAGGCTCTAACTTAACCCGAGCGACAGTAGGTAGATGCAGCCATATAAATTTTGTGCGGTGCTACCAAAATTGAGGTTTGTATCCCTTCCCGTTATGAGAATTATTCTTGAAGTTGGTAGAATGTGACGGCTTGTTCTTTGCATCAAACTTGCCTTTCCCCTGAGATTTTTTCTTGTTGTTTTGGGGCTAGTTGGGCTGGAAGTTCTTCTCGTGTACCATGTGGGCACTAGAAGCTCTCTCAGCGACCCGAGCACATGTGTCTTTTGCTCTCGCCTTCTCCTCAGAATCAAGAGTGCTAATGAGATCCAAAACAGAAAACTCATGTCTCTTGTTTTTCAGAGAAGTAGCAAAATTGTTCCACGAAGGTGGAAGCTTGGCAATGATGGTCCCAACAACAAATTTGTCCGGCTACACACACTTAAAGTACTCAACTTCATTAGACAATGACTGTATCTCATGAGTCTGCTGAACAACAGAGCGCTCATCAGTCATCTTGTAGTCACAGAATTGCTCCATGACATACAACTCGTTGCCAGCGCCCGATGGCCCAAACGTGGCCTCGAGCGCAGCCCACATGTCTTTGCCTTTGTCAAACAACATATATGAATCCACAATGGAATCGTCAAGAACACTCAGCAGCGCGGCTTTGAAGAGGGTATCCATGTTCTGAAAAGCTTCTTGCTGTGTAGGATTAAGATCGTCCTCAAGCTTACCCTTAGTGGCGTCATAACAGTACATGATCTGAAACCAATATACTGCTCTTGTGCGTCACCTTTTATATTGCACCCCCTTAAAAGTAGGTGGCTTCAAAAGCGCAGCAAAACCGCTCGGAGTAAATTGCCTATAATCAGGTTTTTGGATTGGATTGTTGAATATAGGAGCAATTTACTATGAGATTTAATCTGAATCAGCAGTACACTACTAGGAAAAGGGCTGCTAGTGGCGCACCAGTTTTGCCTACTAATGGCGCACCACTGGTGCGCCACTAGTACCACGCCACTAGTATTTTTTACTAATGGCGCACATGTGGTGCGTATACCAATGGCGCACCACAGGTGCGCCATTAGTATAGCCCACGGTGCGCCATTAGTATACGTCCCAAGGAGCCATATTTACCCAGGTGCTTTGGCATACTAATGGCGCACTGTGGTATGATGCACCATTAGTATCCTTTGGCATACTAATGGCGCACTATAGGGTGATGCGCCATTAGTATCCTTAGGCATACTAATGGCGCACTTTGTGGTGATGCGCCATTAGTATGAATATTAGTTTTTTTTTACTTTTCTAATTTTTGCACAGGTTACAAAATGTATTATTGGACAGAATATAGACAGCACCACACAGCAACAACAGATTCATCGAATACAATAGAAGATTAGTCTTCGAATACAATTAATCATATTAGTCTCCGAATTCAAAAGACCGAGCAAAGATAGAACATTACAAGTCTCGGAGACCACGAGTAGCGAGTTTGTCTTCACATTACAAGTTGATATCGATCATCTAAACTACCATCACATAGAAGAGAGCTGCGGTTCACGATGAGCATCATCACGATGAAACTGGTCTTCATCCGGTTCCTCCAACGCTCCCTCCTCTCTCCGCTAGATAGCGGGCGTATCTAGATTCCACATCCGCCCTAGTGGTGTACCCTTTGTAACTGTTACCGCTGAAACGGTGAACCTGTCTCCGACACTCCTCCCAGTCGTCGTGGACTCCGGGAACCTTACCCTTGTACAGGACATACGATGGCATCTCTATGCTAAAGCCAAACAATAGACAATACATAAGCAATATATAAGTATGCAACAAAAGGATCGGAAGAGAAAAGCAAGACAATAATAACACGATTCATGGTCCTACTAATAAATATCATTGATTACATCTAAGTTGAACGACTGTCCAAACCAAAGAGACATACAAGTTCATTAAAGTTTAATTACAACATGAGCTATTCAATGTTTGAGACCTACAAATAGCATCACTACTTTCGACTCGACTCATGGAACCGGAGTGTGTATGAAGTCGCTGTCTTTCATGATGGTCATGAAGTCATCCTGCATTTGTAGCGTTGTGTCTATCTCACTGTTGGACGATTGATATCTGAGGTAGAACTGCCCCGAGGTACGAAGGACATCTTGATGGATGATTTCTGCAAACTTCGACTGGATGCGAAAGAATTCTTGTCGGAGGTCCGCGTCCTGGATTGCCGCCAAGCTTGCGGCCCAATCTTTGACATTATTTGGTAGCAGAAGGTGATTGTGGTCCCGTATGATCGCCCGCATGTGATGGAGGGCATAGTAGGCATCCTTCTGACCGCCAGGCGGCTGCTTGACGCAGGGGAACATCGTATTGTGGGTGAACACATGCCTGCCGTACCTACGAACTGGCTTCTTAAAGGTGCCTCCAGATTTGGCATAGCCGGCGAGAGCATCATCAAGAAATTTCTTGATATTTGTGTAGTCTATCTTGGAGTCACGGTCCGGGTCGAAATACGTGGCCGTGCAATATTTCGGGCTTAAGAGGATGAGTGTGCAATGTGTGTCACTGCACAGAACACGGAATGTTAGGAAAAAAAGAAGGATCGAAATCTAATAAATCATATGTTACGGGGCGGTGAGGGGATGACTTACTCGGGAAAGTAAGGCACGAGGAAGTTATCCTTATCTGGGTTTGCCAGAATGACGTCTTCGAGGTGTGAACTCGCGACTTGCCGGTCCCCAACGCTGCCCAAGATCTTGGAACGCATGTAGAAGGGGTCGACTATCACGATGTCCGGGGTCTTGTCTCGAATGATCCACATCTCCATACTCAGCGAAAACAGCCGAACGAAGGTGTAGTGCAGCGGATGAAGGTTAAACATAGCAAAGATGTCATCAAACCGCAGGACGATCGTACCCCCGATGGAGCCATCCACAAATCCCTTGCCCTCTGGCACCTTGGCCACGAAAACCGGGTATGCCACATCATTCTGGGAGAGACGCCACTTCTCCTAAGAAAGAACACTGTCATGTAGACTACGCATAGCACCGGTTGCAGCATTGAGCATATTTGGCAGTAGCATCGCCCTAACGGCCACATGCACCCTCCTCGAGATATCCTTAGGTGAAGGTGGCCCGTCCTGAGCACGGATCGTACTCGATGCCAGCTGGCTCGCACCGGCGCCCTTGTTAGTCTTCCTCCCTTCTTCTTGATCTGCTGTAATGGGACCGAGTTCTGCTCACAGACCGCCTTCTTGAGCGTGTTGGCTGATAATATTTGGCACCTCAGCTATCTGAGGCTCGGTGAAGGCAGGAGCTGGAGGCGTCTCCTGAGAACTGAACGCCAGATGACGCCTGTTGAAATTGGATTTCTCCGCCGTACCAGCTAGATCGCGGTCGTCTTGGTTGGGTTCTTGCGAAGTAGGCCTGCAGAACTTGTCAGCGTACCCATGTTCGGCAAAGTACTTATCGACGTTGGTAAATGTACCTTCGTCGTTGTCGTAGTCGTCTGGATCCTGTGCCATATGCATGTCTGGATCCTGTGCCATAGGGATGTCTGGCATGTCCGGTAGCGTTGCGGCGTTCTTGCCATGGCTTGGCGCCAGCACGACTGGCGGTCTTGTCTGTGGGGTGGTGATCCCTGCCTCCAAACGAATCTGGCTCTTCGGCCAAAGCAGAGGCCAGCTTACGCAGACGCTGAGGGTCATCTCATCTTCTTCGTCGGCCCAAGCGGGTCGAATCGGAGGTAACAGCTCGTCGCAGCCTGGCAGCAACCGAACCAGTTCAACCCTATACAAGGTGGGTGGCATCGGATTACCGTGGAACACGGGGTTGCCCGGTTGAATGATTCTGCCCTTGGCGACATTGACCAACTCGCCGCCCACGAAGTGCAGGAGAGTGCAAGGAACGTTAGCGGCGCCCTGCGAAAACATGTAGGGCGTCAGGGATACCCAGTCAAAGGCAAGGAGATGAAGTCATCGGCCGAGAGGCTTAGTTACCGTGATGCCGTCGAGCTCGGCTAATGTCGAGGCACCGCCAACGGCGGGCGTGCAAATGACAGAGGGGCCGCTTGCTAACGAGGTGCCGGCCGGCGTACACCCGGGTGCATTAAGCTCCAATGCTCGTGCCGGCGCCGGAGACACGAATGCCGCCTCCACCGGAGACACCAATGGCGCCGCCGGAGACACCAATGGCGTTGCCTGCGCGTTGAGCGAGTTGCTGGCCGTGAAGCTGGGAACTGGGGGAGGCCCCTGTTGGCCGCCCGCAATCCACGTCGTCAGCCCATGAATCAACGTAGGCACCATGGCGGCGAGCGTCGTTCCCAGTTGTTGTTGCACTTGCTCTTGGACAATGTTCGGAATCCGCGCCACTTGTGCCTTGAGTGCTTCATCCTCGGGCGACTGGCTTTCCGAGCTGGTCTTTTTCTCCTTTCGCCCACCTGCGGTATAGTATGAGGACCATTTTGTGGACAAGCCTTTGCCAGCCACACGAACAGCTGACATCGGCTTACTGAGATTATCCTTCTTTTTCATTATGTTCAATGCCCTATTTAAAGGGGTGTCGAAAGGGGAGCTCTGAGACGACCCCGCGCTACTGCTTTCAGTGTCCTGCGGAAGGAACGGAACCATTTAGAAATATTGGGGATTAATTAGAATGCAACCATATGGTGCTAATTACGCGGGGGTGTATTCCTTACAAGAACAAGCTCGAGCGCCCTGGTCTTCGGATCCGTGGTAAGCTCCTTTGTTACCGGGTCCTCCTTGTACCGGTTCCTGAGAAAGTTCCTAGTCTGCTTGTCACGGTATTTCTCGAAACGGGGCGGTAGGCCTTGCTCGGCACGCTCCGCGTCCTCCTTGTCCCATATAGGCTCCGCCACTCTGTAACCGCCGGGACCGAGTTGGTGGACCCCTAAGTTCAACTGCCGCATTTCTTTCCCCCACTGACTTGATTCGGAGCTTGTGCTGCTCTCGCACTTGATCTTGAACTCCTTGTAGTCATCTTCGCTCATCAAAGGATATTTCGCGTTGATCTTCTCATAACTATCACCTTTTTCAATCATTGCCTTGACCGTGCTTCTCCAAGTAGACAGGGCCGAGCTCATCCCCATGAGGGCAGCACTGTTCACTTTGTTCCCTGAGAGGCATGTGTTTTCAAATTCAGCGGGGAACTTGTATGATTCGTGCAGCTTCGTGAAGAGGAGGCTGCTTAAATTCCCTCGGTCATTATGCCATAGGTTCTCAGTGTTGATTGAGACGGTGCTCCGGAGAATGCACCCAAGCTGAACCGAGTACCCTTGACTACTTCTTTGGGCGCCGTCGGATGCCCGTCGGAGTTCACTTCAGTAAATTCCTCCTTGACGGTGCCGAGCACGTTCGGGCGCCGGTCCTTCCGTTGCCTCTTTGGTTGGCTGCCATCTGTGCGTGTGTTGCCATCATAAGTGGTGGCATCCTCGGCGGCACCATCAGTGGTGTCATCCCCGATGCCACTAGGGGTTGTGTAGTCAGGATCGGTGTCTTCCTCGGCGTCCTCATAGCGGTGAGGTTCTTCCTCCAACTCTTGGGCCAGCTCCCAGAATTGCTTGCCGCCCGAACCGCCGGCCTTATCGTTGTGGGCCATGTTTCGCTATAATTAGGAAAAGGTTTGGTTAAAAAGTTGGTTATTGTCAAGGAACAAGATCATGGTCTCATCATTTAGGGTTTGTCGACACCGAGGCATCCTAAAAGCTAAGTTTTTATCATTTAGGGTTTGTCGACGCCGAGGCACCCTAAAAGCCTAAGCGTACATCATTTAGGTTCTCGTCGACACCGAGGCACCCTAAAAGCCAAGGTTTCATCATTTAGGGTTTCTCGATGCAGAGGCACCCTAAATGCTAAGTTAAGTTTTCATCATTTATGGTTTATCAATGCTGAGGCACCCTAGGTTGGGCCTAATCACTTGGCTCTATTGCCACCTATGTTGGGTTTATCATCTAGGGTTTATCGATGCTAAGGAGAATTCTAAGTTGGGCCTAATCACTTGGATCTATTGCCACCTATGGTTTAATGCAGCAAGAATAAAGGGGCAGTTGATCCTACTGAATTAAGTACTAAGATACCCCAACCCATGCATTAGTAGCAAGTACCCCATATGTCCGATTTTTAGCAAAGTCATGCTAAAATTCATGGAAAATTTCAGCATGACCTTTGCTGAAAATAGGACATATGGAGTACCCGAATTTGCCGGAACGGAAGTTAATCGACATTCCGGCAAACTCAAGGGCCTCTCGGGGTACCTGTAAAATCATTGTCCCAAGTACAATATCATCACAAGTACAGCAGCAGCAGCAGCAGTGAAGTCGCCAATGGGTCATTTCAGAAGATCACAAGTAGCATCATCACAAGTACAACATCATCACAAGTACATGAATACAGGCATAACAGCAGCAGCAGTAGCAGGTTTATTCTTCTTCTTCATAAACACTAATTGTCTAGTTGAGCAATACAGCAACGGTGTGAACAAATAAAAACACAAACTACAAATTATATTGTCATGCTTTTAGTGGCAGTGAGAGTGTTTTTAGGAAACACTGTCAAGTTTCAGCTGGTATGACAGGCAAATATTGCGACACTATTACCTGCAAAACAGTGTATTGCGACACTAGTATGCTTAGTGGAGCAATACAGCTACAAATAAATGAAATGCACATCTTAGAAAAAAAACAAGTGAAGTGCTGGCATGCTTTTCTGGGAGATGCCATTTTTATCCTGTCATGGGAAGAGAACATCCATCCTTTTGTCTACCTCACAAGATTGTTGCCGCCCTGTCGGCAACACAACAACTTATATTTTTGGAAGCTTGACAGGCATAGTATTTTTTTTCTGGTAGAGGTTATCATCGAGTGTGTGTAAATAAATCACGGATGCGTGTTCTGTGTTAAAAAAATAGAATTTGTTCTTCTTTCAGTAATCATAACGCTCAAAATACATGGAGATGGTCACTAGTAGTAACAACTCAAGTGTTGGCTTGCTTTCTGGGAAATGCCATTTTTATCCTCTTATGTCTTCTTTGACAAGATTGCTCTTGACAAGCATAGTACCATTTCAAGTTCAGATTGCTCTAGGATTCTATTTGTTGAGTATTCAACTTCCAAGTGGTCTTGTGGATGTGATGGATAAATGCTTCCTTGGTTAATTAAGTAATTTTACCTCTTGTTGTGTATTTTTTTTGTATCCAATAGATCTTTGACGGTATCCATACAAGATCCAATTCGATCAACTGTACAGACAGAGGTTAGTATCTGGATCTTTATCTGTTTAATATGCCTTTATTTGTATACATGCACTCTATCCTAACTCCTTTTTGCTATGTCATGAAATAGATGCAGGGACGAGAAGCAACCTCGCTTTGTAATGGCATTTCTGAACCTCCCAGGTTTCTGCCATTTTATTTTTTCCACCGTATATGTTTTTTGATTCATGTCATGGTACTTGCTGTCAAACCAAGTATTTTCTTTCTAAATAATGTGGGAAGTTTCCTTCTGTTAGTATCTCACTCTCATCTTATTTGAAAATTTAGGCAGATATCGGAAGGTTTTCCTGAAACTGGAGGCAACAGTCGAGTCAAACTGCGCTTTGTCGATGTTGATAGACCAGAAGATCCTATTTACACTGGTTATCCAGTACAATGGCTGAACAAAAAACTAGTATGCTTAGTTGAGACTAGTATGCTTAGTTGCATTATGACAGGAAAAAACTACAAATATTTGTGTTTTTAGTTGAGCAATCTTCATGACGATTAATGACAGCAAGTTTCACCGGCAAAGTGTCACGATTCGGACAACAGAGCAGCTAAGCTTAGCAAGTGGCTAGTTTAGTCAGTATACTAGTACTCTTTAGAAAGCATGAGACATATATTACCTGGAGGAGACTTCGTCGGAGAGTTTCCTGTGAATTGAAAATACAACGAGATCAGCAAAGGACAGTAAGATATATACTGAAATTATCATAACAACATGCCAACTACTGCCATGGTCAAAGAATATATTATGATAGCTGGACAAGTAGAGGTCAAACTAGATAATTTTCAGAACCGGTTTAACCACCGCAGGATAAAACAATGCATCCAAGACTGGGCTTAGACTAATGTCCTCATTGCATAAGTTGACAGCAAGCAAATATTATAAGAACAGTGAAAATGTATGTTCACTGCAAATGAATATGGACCAAGTGTTCTCATTAACAAGAACCAAAATATGGACCAAGCAAGCAGGAATCCAAACTCACTGGAAAATTCACTAATTGAGCCTAGCTACATAAAGAAAGAATCTCTAGGTGGATGCTTAGTTGAGACTAGTATCCTCTAAAATGCATCTAAATATCATCTTGGTTGCACTGCAACAAGCTCAGAGATTTGAACATTTGGCAAACCCTAGCTACTTAATTCTCCAACCCCCTTTCCTTGTCCAAATTTCTCGAACCCCCAACCCTAGAACACATCAGAAGGAAATCAAGAGGGGAAAGAGGGGGAAGCGGCTCGGGTGCTCACTTGGGAGGTCGAGGGCGACTCGGGGTAGCCAGAGCTAGTCGAGGCGGCGCGAATTCGGCGTCGAGCAGTGGCGATGGTGGCCAAGGCGGAGGAAATCGGCGGGCGTCGAAGGGATGGCTCGAGGGCGTCTGAGCTCATCCGGGTCCTCGTAGTGGAAGAGGAAGATGGCGGCGGTCCTCCTAGGCAGGCCGCGCGGTGTTGGACGGCGAGCACGTCGAGGGCGCAGGCGGGGCCAAGGGGGGAGGGGGCACTTGGGCGGGAGGACGTCGAGGGCACTCGGCTCGGGGACGGAGAGGGAGGCGGCGCTCGGCTCCGGGACGGCGAGGGAGGCGGCGAGGGAGGCGGCGCTCGCCTCGGGGTCGACGAGGGAGGTGGCGCTCGGCTCGGGGACAGCGAGAACGGGGGGCAGCGGGTGAGATTGATGAGGCAGGGGAGAGATTAGAGAGATTGGGGATTTAGTGTGGGGGGAAGCTTACTAATGGCGCACTCCGCAGTGGTGCGCCATTAGTATGTTTTTTTAGATAGCAATGGTTCACCCCCAGCAGGTGCGCCATTAGTAATCTTTTTTTTACATAGCAATGGCGCATCACCCAGAGGTGCGCCATTAGTAAACTTTTTTTATACTAGTTGACCCGTTGCGCCAAATGGCGCAGAGACCTGCTGAAGACATGTTATCGATGAAAATAGTTTCATGCTGCAAGAACCTTCAACTAAATTATGTTATTTTTTAAACATGTTTATTATGTTATTAAATAATAGTCTGGAAAAGGGGAAACTATGCATAATATGAATATGTTCAGTTTGAAAATATGGCCAGTATGATGAGAGAGTAAAGTTGGCATGGTTGTATTCTTTTAGCAATGGGTTTGGAAAAAGAAAATATTTGTGTAACATGAACAGGCCTAGTTTGAAAACATGGTTATCATCATGAGAAACCTGGTCATGCATCTTTTTCCTGCAAAAAAGAGGGAAAAAGATAAGAAACCTAAGAAAAAATATGTCTTTGTTGTGCATATACGGAGATATAGGGATCAGGAGGGATTAGGATAGCCCATATGTTATTTAGCTCAGCCCACGTAGAGCGATGCATGTGGCCCGTGAGGAGCTGAATATGAAGCGGTAGGGGGCGGATCCAGCGGAGACTGTCTATCCCCTCCTTTCTTTCTCGGTTCCTCAGCTAGGTGACAGAGGCGATTCCTCGGCCGCCGACCGGTGCGATTTCTTACCTCTTTTGATTTCGAATTTGTCCGCATGCATGGATTTAGTTTCCATCCAGCAAAGACCCGCTAAAACCATGTTGCCGATGAAAATAGTTAACATTTTGCAAGGACATATGACGCACTGTTGAATCCATATGCGCGTTGAAAACGAAATTCATGTTTAGTTGGTTTAGTAATGGGCAAGGACATATGATGACCAAATTTACCCCTTTAATAAAAAAAGAATGAATACTATTGTCTATAATGAGATGTGCAGACATTTTAATTTATCTCTGAGCCAAATGACGCAGAGTCCAATTTCATACCACGGGCTCGTTTAAAATATTTGCATTTTTCAATATCTTTATGTTTGTGCAAGCGCAAAGACCATGTCAAACCCAAAGTGTTTTGAAAATATTTGACTTTGCTAGTAGAAGTAGGTTTTAGCAACCAGGGTAGCATGCATAGTGCCAAATGGCGCAAGGTATATGACATACAACTTTACCACGAAGATGTGCCGCGATATCTTCCTTTACTTAATTATGTTCAAACACATTTGGAGTTCAAACCTATAATTGGTGTCACATCTCTGAATTAAAACCCAAAACACCTGCCTTGTGCAACATGGACTTTTAAAATGGGAAAAAATATTACCACAAACAGAGTCCAAATGTTACATGTTACATAAGACTTTAGCTTGAGCAACTGTCATACAATAGGTATATAAATTTCCTACGTTGAATCACAGCAACCAGCAATAACCTTCCCAAAGGGCAAACTCCCTTATGCAATGTTGTTCTTTCATGTGTTTTAAAAAAAGGAACCTTTATTTTATTGGCAAATAAACGGTTTGATGGGAACCAAACATTTGGTAGTAGCTTGTCCCACATCTCAATCTCCTATAAAATGAGCGTCAGCGTTCAAAACACAATTGTTTCGATACAACAATGATAAGAGAAATGAGTAATCTTCAAAGAAACAAAACATTTACATTAGCATAGTAGCTTTTTTAACCATGCAGGTGAATTGTATGTAAACTTTATAGAAGAAGGCCAACGCTAAGGAACAACATGTTGCCATACTCATCCTGCTCTCGCTTTTGGTCATCAATCCGGGGAATCAACTCCTGACCAGCGCCTTGAGCAACAACAACAGCATGCACCCTCTCTTCAACATGGAAATCGATCTCAGGATTCAAACAACAGTCAACATCTTAGGCTGCTCAGTGCTCCTTCCCATAAGTTTGACAAGACCAATGCCATCCACAATATTCACAACCCCACATGTGTCGCATCGATTGCCTACTGAGCACTCTCCACTGCAGTTTGAAACCCAAACGCCATATCTATAATGTCAATGTCGTTGTCCAAGTTTTTTGGGATCCCTGTAATGGATATCCTCAAACCACACCGTTTAAACTCTTCGAATATCGCCACTGCTCCTCTCATTGCTCCATCCCCGCCAATCACATAAACCTGTGATTGCCATAAAAGGAATATTCAGATAGGATAGTAAGATCAAGGCCTGAAGAACATGAACAATTGGCATGTGAACCAACACATTTAACATTGTACTTAATTATTTTGACAATAAAAATGGAGCTGGGACCATATACATCAGAAGCTAGCCCTAGTTTAATATCTAAACCACTGAGGGTAGAGTAACTTTTCTCGGAGAACATAATAAAGTGGTTCATTGCTGAGCCATTTAAGCTTTGCCTCCCTTCCAATTGTATGGCCATTAAACATGTGTTACTAAAATCTATAAAACAGAGTACAAGTGATCTCATGCTATCTATTTAAAGGATAAATTTATCCATGCCATTGTACTTTATGGTTGTTCTAAAAGAAAGGTATTTTATGGTTTGCCTATTGTTTTGATATATGTTCTACATCGTGATCAAACAATTAACAATGCCTAATAAGCAGAATGCAATCCTAAGAATATGCCTTAAAAATTAGACCAGGTACAAAAAAACTACAAATAGCATATGTGCAATCTTTTTATGTATATTAAAAAAATGTTCAGGTCATATATCTGCATGGTTAAATATTAAGCAATTGTTAACTCAAAATTAGCATCGTAAAGTATATGTAGTTATGGGGAAGTGTTGAATACCTTAGATGCATCGTGAATTACATCAATCAAACTTTTGGCACAGAAATCTAGTGGTTGGAGGTGCATTCAGCCATGCTTCTCATCAAGATTTGATCACTTGAATCTGAAGCTAGATGAGCACTTTGTATAGTTAATGAAAAAACTGAATATGCGATATGTATCGAGAATTAATTGGTGTACTGCAGATGTTGCTTGGCACGAAGCCCTGAATCATTCTTTCTTCCCGGATTTCGCCTTGTCGTCGCTTAATCATGCGGGCTTACATGGTACACATATTGCTAGAGGACCAAGAAGATAACCGTTTCCACGATAATCAAGACATTCTGGATTGCATCCTGTATGCGCTCGACGTCCAGCGAGAAATGCGAGACTGAATAACCCATACAGCACCCAAAACATCTAGCACACAGCCCTACAGACAGATAGCCATATTCAAGAAGCGGGAGTTTGATCAGATTTGAATTGATAAAAAGAAACTGTGTCACAAAATGGAACGGGGGTCGTATTTACCTATTAAGTTTCCTACAGCTAAGGATTGCAAGTTAGAATGTTAGTCTCAAGCACCCATAGATAATAGGGTGGTTCACTAACAGCAACAGTTCACTGGGAATGTCTACAACAGCAAAGTTGTGTATTGAAAGGTGAAATAATTTAACTGATTTATGCTCATAAACTCGTTTCAAACTTATCTCTAGCTTTATTTTTCACCGTGCATAGTTGTTTCTTTGCGACCTTTTTTCTGAATTTAAAATATTTACATGGCAATGCATGGAAAATTAAACTACAAATAAAGCTCCTAGACTGATAACCTCAGCCATAATAACAAAATAAGGTAATTAAATAACATGTTGGACAAAATCCAAAGAGTGAGTGAGAGAAGAGCTTCATGCAAAATCATAGCAGATAACATGGCAAGAATAAAAGGCCTTAACTATCAATGTTACTAAACCAATAACGCCACCTTAACCAAATGTTCGATGCAACCATGAAGACAAACTTGCATACAATTACATCAATAACATTCAGACACACAGGAAAAAAACTAATCCCAAAGATAATTACAATAATTTTCAGAAGTCTTTATGCTAGGAGAGGAAGTGTTTTACCAGTAAGAAAGAGAAGACAATCCCTTTCATGCACAAAAACTTAGCAAGAGGCTTGTGAGCTGCCAACTCCTTGGCAAACAAGTGACAGAATATGACCAAGGCATATAATGCCATGGAGACTGAAACATTTCAGTATAAATATCAATGTCCAGCTGACCCTACTGGTGTACAGCCCAAGAAGCCGAAGTGTAATAATCAGAATGGAGCATACACCTAACAACAAGAAATTGCCAGGTCCAGTACTTCAGAAGCTTTAATCTCTTGTGCTCCAATAGAACATTGCGGGGCTGCCAAAGCAAAGATCCAGAAGCATATTGGTTACTTTCATTAGGCACAAAGTAGAACTAATGAACATGGTGAAAAGCCATAACTAACAGTATGTAACACCCTGATCTACTCGAAGGGGATTGGGTCCAAGGAGAGGAGGAGAGGGGCAGAGAAGAGGGATGAGCTTGGAGAAGGGGGCTTGATTTGCATTTAAAGATTTGAGGGATCTGAGTTTAGTTAACACACGCATGCCCCTCCGCCCACACAGCGCCACCCTTTAACGCCTCACAACACCACTTGGCGGCCACCGGCTGGGCCCACCAGCCAGCTCCTCGTCACGCTACCCGCTATGCGTGGCGTGACATTCTCCCCTCCTTAAGACGAAGCTTCTCCCTCCCAGATGATGGCCGTTGGAAAACGCCGGCGTAGAACGTCGTAGTCCTCCCAGGTCGCCGCATCCGGAGACGATGATGACCACTGGATCTTGAGTTGCACCACGGGCGCGTCTCCGTGCTTCATCATGCGCCGCTCCAGGATCTTGACGGGTTCATTCAGGGAGGCCGACAGGTCGTGGACTCGGGGCAGCTCGGCGAACATCGGTGTGTAATCCGGCGTGAACGGCTTCAGCTGGGAGACGAGGAAGACTGGATGCACGCGGCTGTCCGGCGGCAGGTCCAACTTGTACGACAGCGGTCTGATCTTCTCCAAGACGGTGTAGGGGCCGAAGAACTTGTAGGCCAGCTTGGCGCAAGGGCGCGAGACCACCGAGAGTTGCACGTAAGGCTGCAGCTTCAGGAGGACCTGTTCCCCCACCTGGAATGCGCGCTCGACGCGGTGCTTGTCGGCCTGCTTCTTGAAGCGGTGCTGTGCATGCGTCAGCTGCGCACGGATGGCGTCCGTATGAGCGGCCCAGTCCAGGTCGTCGCCGGTTGGTGCCTCCTCTGCCCAGGTTGCCATGGCGCCCAAATTGGCTTCCCGGCCGTACAGAGCTTTAAAGGGTGTGCAGTTGAGGGAGGAATGGAATGTCGAGTTGTACCAGAACTCTGCCATTGGTAGCCAGCGGCGCGCACTTGTTGGGGAAGTCGTGGACCGCCTGGCGCGATACATCTCCGACACGATTCACCCTCTCGCTCTGGCCATCAGTCTGCGGGTGGTACGCCGTTGAGTACAGTAACTTGGTACCCGCACTCTCGAGCAGTTCGCGCCAGAGGTTGCTGGTGAAGATCTTGTCGCGATCGGAGACAATGGAAGAAGGAATCCCGTGCAGCTTCACGATGTTGTCCCAGAACGCGCGGCCGACTGTTGCTGCGGTGAATGGATGGCGAAGTGGCACAAAATGTGCAAACTTGGTGAAACGATCAACGACGACCATGATGGAGTTGCAGCTCTCGGACGCCGGCAACCCCTCGATGACGTCCATAGTCAGGTCTTCCCATGGCGCAGACAGTATGGGCAAGGGCGCGAGGAGGCTAGCAGGCTTGGTGTGCTCATGCTTGGCCTGTTGACAGACTGTGCATTGGTGAACGAAGTCCTCCACGTCCTTCTTCAGGCCACGCCACTCAAAGTGCTTCTTGACCTGGTGATATGTCACCGTGACGCCAGAGTGGCCGCCCACCGCGCTGTTGTGGAGCGCAGCGATCAGCTTCATGCGCAGGGCCGTGTTCGCCCCAATCCAAAGCCGACCTTGGCGACGAATGACGCCTCGGTGAAGCTCGTACCCTTCTGCATCCGGGCTGGACATGGCTAAATGCTGAAGATGTTCCTGGGCATCCGCATCAGTGGTGTAGAAGTTCGCCACCTCCTGTAACCATGCCGGCTGGCAGGTCGAGAGCGCGACCAGGTCCATCAGTTTGCCCACTCAGGAGAGCGCGTCTGCCGCTCCGTTGTCGAGGCCGTGCTTGTACAGGAAGCAAAATTGCAGGCCGACGAGCTTGGACATGGCCTTGCGCTGCACATCTGTCTCCAGGTGCTGTTCTCCCAAGTTGCAGAGACTCTTGTGGTCTGTGAGAATGTCGAATGGCCCGCGCTGAAGACACTGACGCCATTTGTCTACTGCCATCATCACGGCGAGAAACTCCTTCTCGTAAGTGGATAGTTTCTGGTTGCGCGCCCCCAATGCCTTGCTGAAGTAAGCCACGGGATGCCCTCCCTGGGTGAGCACCGCGCTGATGCCCGTGTCGCAGGCATCAGTCTCGATGGCGAACGGCTTGTCGAAGTTGGGTAGAGCGAGCATTGGCATGGTGACCATGGCCTGCTTGAGCAGGTCGAACGCTGCTTGGGCGTGCTCCGTCCACTCGAAGCCTTTCTTGGTGAGGAGTTGCGTGAGGGGCTTGGCGATGATGCCGTAGTGCGGGACAAACTTGTGGTAATAGCCCGTGAGGCCGAGAAAACCGCGAAGCTCCGTTGCTGTCGTAGGCGTAGGCCACTTCACCATGGCCTGGGTTTTCTCCGCGTCGGTGACGACGCCTTCGCGAGAGATCACGTGGCCGAGGTAGTCGATGTGGTCAGGGGCGAACTCGCACTTGGAGGCCTTGACATAGAGTTGGTGTTGACGAAGCAGTTCCAGCATCGTGCGCACATGTTCCAGATGTTCCTCCATGGTTTCGTTGAAGACCAAGATATCGTCAAGGAAAATGATGACGAACTTGCGGATGTACTTACTGAAAATCGCGTTCATCAGGCACTGAAATGTTCCCGGAGCGTTGGTGAGGGCGAATGGCATGACGCGGAACTAAAAATGGCCGTGATGGGTCTTGAACGCCGTCTTGGCCTCATCTTCTTCTCTCATACGAATCTGATGGTAGCCGGACCGTAAATCCAACTTGGAGAAAACTGTGGCACCGGCTAGTTCGTCGAGCAGTTCATCCACCATTGGCAAGGGAAACTTGTTCTTGATTGTTGCGTCACTGAGGCGGCGATAATCGACACAAAACCTCCAGGTGCCGTCCTTCTTCTTCACGAGCAGCACCGGTGCCGCGTAGGGGCTCACGCTGTGAGTAATCACCCCAGACTCCAGCATTTCACGGACTTGCCGCTCGATCTCGTCCTTCTACAGAGGAGAGTAGCGGTAGGGGCGTGTATTGGGCGGAATCGCCCCTTCCACCAACATGACGGCGTGGTCGTACTGACGATGTGGCGGCAGACCGTGGGGAGCTGCGAAGACATCGACGTACTCGTCGAGGAGATCGGCGAGAGGTGTGTGACTTGGTGACGTGCGATTAGTCTGGACGGGCGGGCCGGCATCCACCATGGCCATAGCCCACACCTCATTGCCGGCGATCCACTTTTGAAGCTCTCGGTGAACTTCTGCTTGACGCCGCGCAGGGTGACTTGCTCGCCGTCGTGGATGAAGGAGACGAACTTGTCTTGCCAGTGGCAAGTCATGGGGCTGTGCTGCGCCAGCCAGTCCATGCCCAGAATGCCATCATAGGCACCGATGTCGAGTTCGCGCATTGGTGTGGAGAAGGTGTGCCCCTGCATCCACCATTTTAGCTCGGGCACCATGCGATCACAGGTGATGCGATCGCCGTTGGCGACCCGTACCTCCACCGGCGGTAATGGTTGGGTTTGCGCGCCGATGCGGTCGACGAAGCTCTTGTTGACGAAACTGTGGGTGCTGCCCGAATCGAGGAGCAGCAGCATCACCTGATTCCCAACCAACGCACACAGCCGAATGGTACTTGGTGATTCGGAGCCTTCCAATGCCTGGGCGGACAGCACGCAGCACTCCACCGGCTGCGCTGGCTGTTCGGGCTCGTCCAAGAGTTGAAGAGCATGAATCGCATCATCGGAGAGAACCTCGCCATGCTCTCCCACATGGATCATGAGCAGTTGCGCCGGCTGCATGCAGCGATGCTCTCGGGAGTACTTGTCCCCACACTTGAAGCACAGATTGTTGGCGCGCCTATAATCTCGCAGCTGTCGTTCCCGTGCAAAGTCGTCGCCGGTGGCGCGTGGGGTGGCCGCGTGCCACTGTGGTGCCGCGTTCGTTGGAGGAGGCGGGCGCTCTGGAGGAATCGGTCGGGCCCGGGGTCACGTCGTGCCCAGCTCTTCCTCCTGAATGCGTGCAAGCACAGATGCGCGGGTGATGCTCGACGGGGCTTGGAGGCGAATTGCTGCGTGTAGCTCATCCTTCAGGCCCAAACAGAACTGGGTGATGAAGAATTTGTTGTTGATGGAGGGGTCGAGCGCCAGCAGATGGTACATGAGTTCATCGAACGAGGTGCGATACTCAGCGACGCTGCCCGTCTGTCGGAGTTGAAGGAGACGGTGCATAGTGAGCTCGAACTCGTCCGCACCGAATTCTTCGAGCACGGCGGCGGCGAACATGTCCCATGACAGGTTGCGGTGGCTCTGGCGAAACGCCTGAAGCCAGTGTGCTGCCTGGCCCTCGATGTAGAGCGCCGCGGTGGGCACCCAGACATGTTGACCGACCTTGTAGAGCTCAAAATAGGCCAAGCACCGATCCAACCAGAGGTAAGGTGCGGATCCGTCGAAACCGGGAAAATCGTGTTTCGGGGGTTTGTGGTAGGAATTCTCTGTATAGCTGGGGCTGGGCGGCGGCGCAGTGACCCCGGCCATGGGCCCACCGAGAGGGGGAACCGGAAGGAGAGGTGGTCGACTGTCCCCCAACCGTGCGTGGCCGGACGCGGATCGATGGGTTTCCGCGTGGGGCTGGGGACGCGGAGGTGGAGGCGGTGGCGGCGGGGTGGTGGTGGTGGTGGTGGTACCAACGTGGTGACGGATCCCGCCGATGATGGCGAGCAGTCGACGGTCTTGCGGGTCGCGTCGACCTCAGCCCGCGTCAGATCAAGCTGCCGCGCGAGACCCCGCAGCTCTTGCGCGATCTGGTTGTTGAAGGAGAGTTGCGCCTCGAGTTGCTTGTCGCGGAGGGCGGTCTGCTCGTCGAGCTTGGTGAGGAGGGAGTCGAGCATCTTCGCGATGTTGGCGTTCCCTTCCTCCATGGCCTCCAGGACTTGTCGTGTCGCGACGGAGGGCTTCGACAGTGCCGTTGCTTCGGCCTGAAAGGGGATCGAACCCCGCGACGGATTTTGGGCGAGATCCGGCGAGCGGACTCGCACCGTGCGCGGTGGATGTTACCGATCCACCTCTCAAGCTCCGGGGTTGCAGCAGCGACGGCGAGGGGAAGAAAATTTCTGGCTCTGAATACCAACGTAACACCCTGATCTACTCGAAGGGGATCAGGTCCATGGAGAGGAGGAGAGGGGTAGATAGGAGGGATGAGCTTGGAGAAGGGGGCTTGATTTCAGAGGAAAGATTTGAGGGATACAGAGTTTAGTTAACACACGCATGCCCCTCCAGCCACAGGCGGCCACCCTTTAACGCACTCACAACACCACTAGGCCAGCCAGCTGGCTGGGCCCACCAGCCAGCTCCCTCGTCATGCTACCCGTTGCGTAGGCGTGACACTGCTAGTAGCTTCCTGACTACATATCCAGGACACCATCATTTAAATGCATATAGGCAACCATAGTGAACGACACATGAAGAATCGTAAGTTACAATCAGAACTCAAGCAATGACTACTATGTGCATGCTTCGGTGAAACAATTCGTACAGACAAAACACATACCAAAAGAGCAAAAGAAAAGAAATGTAAATCTATTTATGTTGCGGAACTGACATATGTTTTTGGTATTCGCTCGGATCTGAGACAATGTCAGGGCCACCCAATCTAATCTGAAAATACTCATTCATCAGAGTTAATATGTAGTATATTGAGAGTAAGATCGAACAAAAAAGTTTACAGGAAATGGCAAGAGTGTCCAACATTGCAAATAAACAATAGACCAGACAAAAAAAGTCAAAGCTTGTATAAGTTTTAGATACAACTTATGTGTACATAAGGATCTTCACTCAAAAACTAAAGGTACATTGTACGCCAGGTAACAAAACTAAAGCCACTCAATGTGCTACCACCTTTTTTTATTCTCAACACTGGATCATTAATATTAGTCCAGTTGTTTCCTTAAACTTAGTATAAAATATGAGAGATCATAGTTATAAATTTTGTCGGGGTAACACAATTACATGAAAGGGTGCACATAGTACCCAACTCTATCACTACAGCTGAGCATGAAGGACTGTCGGACGGGGACATTTCTTCAGTATGTATAGTCTGTCTACCCTACAACAGCTAAGCTGCAAAAAAGAAAATTACCAAATGACCAAACCAGAACAAGTGTTCCACAGAACTATTAGAATTATGTAGAATCCAACAGAATGCAACTGACTCATAATTATTTAAAAAAGGAAGAAAAAAATGTGATCCTCCTTTGGTTAGTGTGTACACACTACACAGAGCTATGAATTAGGAAACTGAAGATTATCAAGTAAAACAAGAACTCGTCGTAACTGATCTTTCCAAATCCCCTCCCAAGCACATGTTCTCCATAGTTCATTGAATGTAGATAGAATTCATTATTAGTTTCTACTATCACTTATAACAAATTTAATATGGTAGACAATGAATAATTTTACTTTCAACTTTTTTATTGTGTTCATCTGTGTTTGCTACGATCAAATTTGATCTTAATCTTCTACATTGAAGATTAAAGATGCCAAAGGCTGATAACATGCTAGTTTTAAAGAAAAGACGATTCAATCATAAATGCAACATAGGTTACAGGGCATCTCGAGAAATGATTTGAGGAAAATTCAGTTTTTGGAGATGTTATTTTCCTTTTAGTTGCGTTCATATAATATCTTGTTGGAGTATAGGGTATCCATGCACTTGCTCTGGGTTACAGAACATGTGCTGAATGGTCTAAGGAGAGTCTTGTAGAAGCTTTCAAAATTATGAATGTTTAAGAAAAGCCGCCAATTGAAAATGGAGATCCAGCTCACAAGGTTTTATAATTATAGATTGATTTACATGTTTATTCTTCCAATTGTTGAGGGCATCATACTCTAAAATAGAGAGAACATATAGGCATGCCCAAGGATTTTGGTACAAATGTCTTAGGATGCTTATCCCCCAGTTACCATTATAGCCGGTAAATATAATTGTAGTGGTCAAGTTTTCAATTGTTCTCTTTGCAAGTCCAAACTTCCAGCAACACATAACAGCAAAAGGAGCTTGTGAGAGTTAAAAACAAATTGGAATTAAAGGTAGAATCTTATGTTAGATTTACCGAGAAGTAATCTCACACACATGCCTACTATTTTGTTAGCCAAGCAAAACATATTCCAATAAACCATGAACAATAGAGAAGCCCTTGGCTAGATCAACTGACCATCGCTAAAGAAAATGTAAAGGAAGATACCTGAGGAACATGGCTTGAACTGAACAATGAGCAAATCTTGAGTAGGAGAACAAAGAAGCTGCAACCTTCTAGATCTGACAACGTGCGAAACGAAAGTAGAGGAACTTGTTAGAGCATAAGCATGTCAGCAGACAGTTTATAGAGAAGGAAAAGATTAGTCCATTTACCCAAGGTTAAAGCCCAAAACGGATGAGAAAGGCAGCCAAGATTAATGGAACATCTAAAATATAGGCACCAAGCCAGACATGAGTAGCCACCTGATATCAGCCTCCAAAGCGACCTCATAAGAGCCTCCAGTAAAATTGGTAGAAAAGCATTGGTGTAAACATATAAATATAAGAGAAACAAAACATTATAACTTATTATGGCATGGGAACTATTTGTAGAATCTTTATCATGCGAATCAAACAACTCTAAAATACAACTATTTGATATGTACTTCAACCGTTGTGACGCCCGGATAATCAAGCTATAGTAACCTCTGCTAATGACGCCCTGTCACCTCTATTACTGTCGCTAATCTCGCGTTAGTTCAAAACGATTCGAATTCAAACTTGAATTTTTGGCAAACAAACAAAGTTTTCAAACTTTAAAACAAAAATGTTCGGACCGTGTCAAATATTGCATAGATAATTATGGTGAAGTAAACACATTTTTACAAAATGCATAAATATTTTAAATTGAATAAAACAGAAAGGAAAATAAATAAAAAGAAACAAATGAAAGGAAAACAAAACAAAACAAAAATAACAGACCCCCCCCCCCGCTGGGCCAAGTGGCCCAGCTGGCCTCCGTCGCCCGAACGGGCCGGCCCAACCGCCCCACACCCCCACTCCCTATAACCCCTGGGGGGAACCGAACCCTAGCCCCACGACCACCACTCCCCCCCACTCGTTCGTTCTCCCTCTCCCCCCGATCCAGATCTGGATCGGGGCTCGACGCCGGTCCTCGCCGCCCCGACCCCGTCAACGCCACCGCCCTGAATCGCCGTCGCCTACCGTCGCCGTTGCCTACCATCGCCGTTGCCTCCTCGCCCTCCTCTCCCTCGTGCGACACCACGTGAAGCCGTGGCCACGCCTCATCGCCGCCCCGACGCCGCCGCCCGAGGACCTCGCCGGAGCTCCCTCGCCGGTCTGCTTCCTCCTCCTCGCCGGCCTGCCTCCACTTCGTCCGCGTCGTCCCCGACGACTTCCTCGCCCCCCCATTGCCATGTGCCCTACAACCCCTTGTGAGCCCCCTCCTTCCCCTTTTTTTCCATGGCCGCTTTGCTACGCTTGCGCCACACGTAGACCACGCCCGCCATGCCCCGCACCCGCTCGATGCGATGCGCCCACTACCGCCACACATGGCCAACTCGCTCGATGCTGCCGCGCCACACCGCCGCGTCCTGCGCCTCCCCACTCCACGGCTGTTGCCTCCTCTAGCCACCGCACCCGCCGTGCCGCTACCTCCCAAGGTTGCCATGGCCTCGCTGTGCCACTTCTCGCCGCCCGCCACTGCCGGGCGCCGGTCCACTGCCTTCCTCTGCTCCGGCGCCCTACGGCCGCCATGCACTGGCGTCTTGCCAACGAACGGTGCTGGGCACCCGCTCTCGAACCCGCCAACACCGGCGCCCGCTAAGGCCCTGGGGCCTATGACAGATGGGCCCCACGCCCCCAGAACGTTTTTAGAAGAAAATAATAATAATAATAATAATAATAAATTTAATTAATTAATTAATTAACTAAATTAATTAAGTTAATTAATTCTACTTAATTAGTCTAAATTAACCTGTTAGTCTAACTAAGCAGTAATAAGTTTAACTAAACCCTAGTTACCTAAACAGAGTATGATAGGTGGGTCCCACTGGACCCACACGTCAGTTTGACCAGTCAACACCTCTGTTGACTGCTGACGTCATGCTAACGTCATGATGACGTCAGCATGCACTATTCTGGATAATGTTGAATTAAATCAATTAAATAAGTTCTAAAAATGATTTAAAACTTTAGAAAAAACCATAGCTTAGATGAAAAAACTTTGTACATGAAAGTTGCTCAAAACGACGAGGCGAATCCGGATACGCAGCCCGTTCGTCCGCCACACCTCCCTAGCATAGCAAACACGCAACTTTTCCCCTCCGGTTCATCTGTCTGAAAACACAAAACTCCGGGGATACCTTCCCGGATGTTTCCCCCCTTCAGCGGTATCACCTACTACCGCGTTAGGGCACACCTAGCACCGCTCATTGTCATGTCATGCTTATGGTTGCATTGTATTTATCGCTTTTCCCTCTTCTCTCCGGTAGACTACGAGACCGACGCTCCTGCTTGCCCGATTCGATCATGAGTTGACGACCCTCCTTCTTGCGAGCAACCAGCAAGCCCCCCCCCTTGATCACCAGATATCGCATATTCTCCTATATCTGCTTGCATTAGAGTAGTGTAGCATGTTCTTGCTTTCCGTTGATCCTATTCAGATGCATAGCGACATTGTTGCTACATCTGTTGATACCTTACCATAATCCTAAATCCTTAGTATAGGATGCTAGTTTATCATCATTGGCCCTACATTCTTGTCGATGCGCTTTGCTATACTATCGGGCCGTGATCACTTGGGAGGTGATCACGGTTATATACTATACATACATACATACTATACAGATGGTGACTAAAGTCGAGTCCGCTCGAAGAGTACCGATGAGTGATTCACGGATTGGGGACCGAAGGACCTTTGTCCCGACGACCCTCTGTGTGGATCTTTGTGGCGGGCAGCAGGGCAGGTTGAGACCACCTAGGCGTAGAGGTGGGCTGCCTGGTCGGCGTCCGCTGTTGCTTCATACTAACACGCTTAACAAGATCTTGGTATTTGATCCGAGTCGGCCATTTGGTCTATCGCACTAACCATCTACGCGGGAGTAGTTATGGGTATCCGGCATCGTGGTATCGGCGAAGCCTTCGTGATGTCGGCGAGTGGCGCCGCCGGATTGGATTGAGAGCGCCACTAGGCTAGAGTCTGCTTCGGCCGCGTTAAATAGCGTCAGCGGTGTGCAAAGGGCGATGGGCCCGGACCCTGCGCCATAGGAGTTAGACCGGCGTCTTGACCTCTCTGTTGTGCCTAGGTGGGGCTGCGGCGTGTTGATCTTCGAGGCGGGCATGACCCAGAAAGTGTGTCCGCCAAATGGGATCGGCGTGTTGGGTTATGTGGTGCACCCTGCAGGAAGTTTATCTATTGAATAGCCGTGTCCCTCGGTAAAAGGGCGACCGGAGTTGTACCTTGACCTTATGACAACTAGAACCGGATAATTAATAAAACACACCCTTCCAAGTGCGGATATAACCCGGTGATCGCTCTCTAATAGAGGCTGACGAGGAGAGGATTGCGGGTAGGATTATGCTATGCGATGCTACTTGGAGGACTTCAATCTACTCTCTTCTACATCTTTGCAAGGCGGAGGCTGCGAGCGTAGTCTTGACGGGATTAGCTATCCCCTCTTATTACGGCGTTACTGAGTTCAGTCCACCGATATGCCTCCTTACACATATACCCATGCATAAGTAGTGTAGCTCCTTGCTTGCGAGTACTTTGGATGAGTACTCATAGTTGCTTTCTTCCCCCTTTTCCCCCTTTCCTTTCTTTCGGTTGCCGCAACCTGAGATCTTGGAACCAGGGCTAGGCGCCACCGTCGGCGATGGCTACTACTGCGGAGGTGCCTACTACTACGTGCGGCTCTGGCGGCGACCAGGAGTAGTTTAGGAGGATCGCAGGCAGGAGGCCTGCGCCTCTTTCGATCTGTATCCCAGTTTGTGCTAGCCTTATTAAGGCAAACTTGTTTAACTTATGTCTGTACTCAAATCTAGTTGCTTCCGCTGACTCGTCTATGATCGAGCACTTGTATTCGAGCCTTCGAGGCCCTGGCTTGTATTATGATGCTTGTATGACTTATTAATGTTTTTAGGGTTGTGTTGTGATATCTTCTCGTGAGTCCCTGATCTTGATCGTACAAGTTTGCGTGCATGATTAGTCTACGATTGAATTGGGGGCGTCACAACCGTGCTTGATGTATACTCTGTAAAGCAATGTAAATGCTCTTAATAATGAGAAATACCTAGAAACATTTGGAGAATAAGCCCCATGTGCAAGAAAACCTTGAATCTGTAAATTCATGCCTGAAACAATGAACTGAACATTAGCTCTGTACATTCACCAAGATAAACATAACAACATTCTATGAAAAGAAATTGCATAACTGGCATCACACTTTTCTTGGTGAGTCAGTTATGGAACCTGGACACCCACCTAAGCTCAACTGCTGCCCAACCCCCTCTGCTCCAACCGTAGAATATTCATTCCTGCCAAACAAAAACAACATAGGTAGTGCTGCAAAAATGTATAATCCAGCGCCAGATAGTGATGCCTCCGTCAATCAAATTCCTAGGAATTTTCTCCAGAAAGATACCGATTTAATCATTCTGTTCTACCAAAAGACCTAAATCACTATTGCCTTGCATCCACACCTGAACTAAAAACATCATTTCGTAGCTAATCCCCGAATACAAATACTAATCCAACGAAACCAAAACACTGCATTCACCAAATATGGAGATCTGAAGATCGGAAGGGAGGCTGATGGTTAAACGCACACAACACACAGACAGACACGCGCGCGCGCAAGCAGGGTAGGAGGACCAGGGAGATCAGGGGCTCGGAGGAAGTTACCTTGCCTGAACGAGATTCCTGGCGGCAACGGTGGAGCTGACTCGTGGCGGCGACGGAGGTGACTCGAGGCGGCAGCGACGGAGGAGACTCGAGGCGGCGGCCAGGGTGATTCCACGCGGCGGCTAGCAAATCCAGGTGGCAGCGGCAGCGAGGCCATGCGGGCACCCTCGATCCAACCCGTTGCCTGGTCTTGTCAAACGAGCGAATAGGGTTAGGAGTGGGCTTCTGCTGGGCTCAGGCTGAGCTCCATCGCTACGTATCCCCGACGTGTCGGCGGCGACCCTGACGGCGCATCAAGGGCGGCGGCGTTGGAGAGGAGACGAGGTGGAGGGGACGCGGGCTCGAGGGCAATGACATGGGAGAGGGAGCAAGGAGGAGACGAGGCGGAGGGGCCCCAGGCTTGACGAAGGGTTGGCGAACCCTTGCACGTTTCGGAGGATGGGCGTGCATGGGATTGGTGAATCCCAATTGCGACGAGATGCGCAACAGCCAGTGCCCCCGACGAATGGGACCAGGAGCAGTGCCGGCCCACCCGTCATCGCTATAGAACAGAGGTGGGTACATACGCATTGGCCTATCCTTGCACAACTGCTCCTCGTAACCCATGACGCGGTTAGCGCACGAGGAGCGGGCCCCCAGGCGCGTTTGACCCGGGATGCGACGCAGGAGGCAACGTGCAAAGGGAAAAGTCACAACCATCAGACCGACGTGTGGGACCAAAGAGCAGGTAGGCCTACTTGCGGCGCATCACGAGCAAATCCGGAGAACCGGCGAACCGAAGCTGGGCGGTGTCTTGGCGCCGCCGCGGCGTTTGGAGAGGCTGCTCGCGCACCCAAAAAGTTTTGACCCAGCCAATCCGCTTTTTCTTGAGCCCACAGGTCATTCTCCGTCCATGTTTTACCGCACGGTCAAAACAGCAACACACGTTTTCCAGCCAGATCCAACGATCAGCAGTGAAAAACTGACCGCGTTGACCCTGATCGAACGGCCAACGAAGGCTGAAATCGGCGGAGCATATTCCAAGCGAGTTGGCTAGCCTCTGTATCGTTTTAAATATAGCAATGGCGCACCAGCCATAGGTGTGCTATAAGTAAATTTTTTATTATTTTTTGTTGCATATAATAGTTTTTAAGAAAATGAATATGAATATGAAACAGTAATAATTTTTTATAAAAGCAGTAATAATTTTTTATAAAATATCATCAAATTTGTTATTTGAAAATATTTATGAATATGAAAAAATATCATCAAATTTATTATTTGAAAATATCATCAAATTTATTATTGGAAAATATAATCAAATTTGTTTTTTTCAATTTTAGTTGCATTCATTTGTGATTGGAGGCGGGCGGGAGGTGCGGTGGCTCGGCGTGAGGCGGGGAGGTGTCTTGAGGCGGTGGCGGCAGTGGAGTGGGGAGAGGTGCGGGGAGGGTGCTCGGCGTTGGAGGCGGGAGGTGCGGTGGGTGTGGCGGTGGAGCGGGAGGGTGCCGTGGGTCATCGGCCAGTGGAAGCCGAGGTGCGGGGGGCAGCGGCGGCGGTGGAGCGAGGGAGGTCGGTGGGTCGTCGGGCAGAGTGGAGTGGGGATGGTGCGGTGGAGTGGTTGGCGGCGGTGGAGGCGGGGAGGGTGTGGGGCAGGCGGTGTGTGGCAGTGGGCGGGGAGAGGTGGGGGTGCTTTCGGCGAGGGGACTGGATCTGGTGAGGTGGGATAGCTATCGAGATGGAGGAGGATCGAGATCGAGTGTCCATGAAATTTAAAAAATATTCATGAGTTCAAAATTAAAGTGCCCATGAAATACAATTGAGAAATGAAGGCTACAATTTAAATACAATCGATCTTAGCTAGCTATCTATTCACAATCTTCTTGCCCTTATTTTTTAGTAAATGGAGTTCTTCTCTTGAGCGGACATCCTTTAGGTAGGGTGGCCTGCTTCTTCTTGTGGTGTATCTTGATACTTCATAAATCGTCATCATGTTCCATCTTGGTCATTTGTACTTGTCGAAATCTTGCTCATTGGCGACTCCATCCATTCCGATGATCTTCCTTTTGCCTCTCCTCACGACAACATGGTGGGCTTTGGCGGGTCGGTAATGAAGAAGCATTGGTCCACTTGGGAAGCTAGTACCCATGGCTCATTTTTCGCGGTGACGTTTGCGCCCGCGGTCTTGGATTTTGCTTCGAGTATAACCGTGGTGGTGAAATACCGGTCTTCTTTTATGACGCTCTTGGCCCATCTGACACGGAACATCGGGACCTTCTCTCCAGCGTAGCTCAGCTCCCAGATCTCCTCGATCCTTCCGTAGTATCTGTCCTTGTCGTTACCGGTGTAGGATTCCATCGTTACCCCGGAGTTCTGATAACCATTGCTCTTCATGTCCTTTCCCTCGGTGTAGAATGTGTAGCCGTTGATAACTTACGCCTCATAAGTCATCAGGTTTTGCTCGATGCCCTGTGACAAGGCGAATATGAGTTGTTCTTTCGCGGAAGAATCCTCATGTAAAGGGTACGACAAAAGCTTATGCTTGAACCATCACGTGAAACACGAGTTGTGCTCTTTGATTATATCTCCGTCCGTCCTCTGTTGGCCTCGGTCATTGTACATCTTCTCAATAAAGGTTTTGTGCTCTACCACCCATGGATCGACCAGGTCTATGTGTTGTAGCGCGACAAGGTTTGCTCTCTCAAAGTCGGCGAGTCGACACTCGAAGTCGACATGCATTTCGCGGCGACCCTCACGGTGACCCCATCAAGCGAGCCTGCCGAGGTGCCTGTTGACGGGCAGACTAACGGGGTTCTCGATGCCTAGATAATTGGTGCAGTAGGAGATGCACTCTTCGGTCAGAAAGCCCCTAGCTATGCTTCTCTCTGGGCATGACATGTTGCGAACGTATCCTTTGATGACACCATTCATCCTTTCGAACGGCATCATGCTGTGCAGGAACGTCGGCCCGAGTTGGATGATATCCTCCACGATATGGACCAGCAGGCGCACCATAACGTCGAAGAATGCAGGCTGGAAGTACATCTCAAGCTTGCATAGTATCACCATGATCTCTTCCTGTAGCCTTCTGAGTTGCCTCACGCCATCCGACTTCCGAGAGATCACGTCGAAAAAGTTGCATAGGCCAAATAGCGTTTCATGGACGTGCACGTCCATGATGCCACGGATTGCAATTGGAAATATCTGCGTCATCGGCCGTGATACCGTGACACTTCACCCGCTGAACTTCGCTTGCTGGGTCTAGGTATCTGCTTATCTTCCCAGCATGAACCGTAAGGAAGTTTTACTCCTCTGGCGGTGAAAATCGATCGATCTCCTCCTGACTTAGAGTGAAGCACGCGGGAGGGTAGTCATTTCCGGTCTTCTTGGCCTTTTTGCCTTTGCGACGACTTTTCGTGTCCTCCTTCTCCTCATCATCATCGTCATTAGCGTGAAGCTCCTCCCTGATGCCCATTGATTTCAATTCTGCCCTTGCTTTCGGCCCATCTTTGGTCCTCTCTGGCATGTTGAGCAGGGTACCAAGCAGACTCTCACACACGTTCTTCGTGATATGCATGACATCAAGGCTGTGTGGCACACGGTGGATCTTCCAGTACGGCAAGTCCCAGAAAACAGACCTCGTTTTCGATACCTTCAGCAGCGGCTCTGGCGCCTTTCTCTTCTTTCCCATCTCTGGCGCCTTTTGCTTCTTTCCCGGCAGTGGGCAATCTTTCCAATTTTTCAACAGCTGGTCTATTTCCTCGCCGCTCCTCGTACGCGGGCGTCTTCGGGGTTCAGTTTCACCATCGAACAAATCCTTGCGTTCCCTCCATGGGTCATCGTCGCGAAGCCACCTTTGATGTCCCATGAACACGGTTTTCGAAGACCCGGGATCTCTATCTAGCTGGCGATACATTGTGTCATCCATGCACGTGATCCATCCAGAAAATCCGTGGACCACCTGCCCCGCGAGATATCTGTAACCGAGATAGTCGTGCACCGTCGTGAGCAGTGCGGCTCTCATAGGGAAATATTCTTTCTCTGTGGCATCCCACGTATTCGCTGGCGCTTTCCACATCGTGTCTAGCTCCTCTTTCAGCAGCCCCAGATACAGATTGATGTCGTTCCTTGGTTGTTTCGTCCCTTCAATTAGCATACTCATGTGAATTTACTTCCTCTTCATGCACAACCAGGGGGAAGGTTGTACATCCACACAAACACAGGCCAGGTGCTATGTGTGATTCTCTGGCAGCCAAACGGATTGACTCCATCGGTGCTCGCGGCATGCAACCACGATGTTCCTTGATCCTTCCCAAATTCAGGTGTTGAAGTTCAACACTTGCTGGCTCCCATCCTAAGGGTGATCGAGCATCTTGTCTTTTATTTATCTCCGATCATTTGCGTCATCTTCTTGCTTCTTCTCCTCCCTATCCGGCGTGCCAGCGCAAGAGCTTTTGCTACCTTAGGGTCCGCGAAATACCGCTATGACGAGGAGATCGAGAAAGTACCACACCACTTTTCGAGGAGCTTTCTTCCTCTTCTTGTATCGAGTGAGGCCGCACACCCGACATATGGTAGACTCTGCGTGGTCGTCCCAATAAATGATGCAATTGTTCATGCACACATGGTATTTCACGTGCGGTAAATCCAGAGGACACACGATTTTCTTCGCCTCCTCGAAACTGGTCGGGCACTTGTTCCCCTTGGGAAGACGTTCATGCCAGATTGACATGTTCTCGTCGAAGCATGCGTCGGTCATTTTGTGTTTTACCTTCATCTCTAGAGCTATGAGCGTTACTTTCAGGCGGGTATCCTCGTTCCTGCATCCTTCATACAATGGAGTAACTGCGTCTATCTCCAGTTGATCCAGCTTGGCTTTCTCTCGGGCGGCAGCTCTTGTGTTATCCGTCTCCTTGAGAAGCAGCTCTTGAATGAGGGACCTGCACCCAGCCTATCAATGGTCCATCATCGTCTGCTCCGCCGGCATGTTCATCTTCATGATCATGCCCTTTATCCGCTACTCGGCATGTTCCTCATCATCATATCTGCATCTTCTACATGATGATCGGTACAACATCACCGTCGTGATCATGTCACGGAGATTCTTCGTCTTCTCGCCGCCCGAGTCTTGCTCATTTCTTGCCCGACCCCCATGGGCGACTTCATAGTCATCTTCATCACCTTGCCACCGATAGCCATCCATGAAACCACGCAAGAAGCGGTGGTCCCGCACCTGCCGGAATCCGGGTCATAATAAGGCTCTTGACTTGAATCTTCGACACGGACATCTTATCTCCTTCTCATTCTTTCGAAGCATCTTGGCCTTCATGGAGCTCAAAAACCTATTCACGATGCCTTCGGTCATCGTGCAGACCATGGTCGCCTGCGGGGTAGAGCAAAACGATATTTTAGAACCAAGAAAAAATTTGGCATGACTTTCCCTAAAAATAGGACCAAAAAGAATGCATAGTTCCAAAATTCTCGCCAAAACGGAAATGAATCAACATTTCGGCAAAATATTGGCAACTATCGCATTTCAAATACCGGTAATTGCAAACAAAAACATATATGCAACACCACAAACATATGCAACACCACGAACATACATAGATCTAGCTAGGCCACAAAAAGTGCATGTGCACATTGTTGGAGAGGGAGAACAACATAAAGATAGCTTCCCCCCTTACTTACCTATCAAAAAAAGGTAATTTAACCACTTAATTTGGATGAATCTATGGTGCAAATGAGGTGAGGAGGAGGAGGCAGCCAAGACAAGCTTGGAGGAGGAGGAGAGAATGAAGTGGAGAAAGTGAGTGGGTAGGTGTGGCTGCCAAAATATCTTGTTGGTCCCAGGTTACTAATGGCGCACCTGCTGATGGTGCGCCATTAGTAATTTACAAAAATTAAATATATATATATATATATATATATATATATATATACTAATGGCGCACCGTGGCATAGTGCGCCATTACTAGTTAGCACTAGTAATGGCGCACTGTGCCAGGATGCGCTATTAGTATGTTTGGAAAAATAAAAAATAAAATTTTTGTTACTAGTGGAGCACCATGTGCCTGGTGCGCCATTAGTGTCTTCCACACTAATAGCGCACCTACAGATGGTGCGCCACTGCTATATAGTATTGGCGCACCACATGACAGGTGCGCCATTAGTATGCATTTCATCTATAGCCCTTTTCCTAGTAGTGGTAAATAGATCATGACGACAATTGCAAACATCAAAGTAATGATCTTGAGACTAAACCGGAGGGCGAGAATCACATCTTGTCAATGGGAGCAGAACCAATGTGGTTGATGTTTTCACTCATGTCGTTGATGAAGAGGTTACCGAGGTCGGGAAGAAGGCTGTCATTGAGGAAGTCGTCAAGCTAGCAGCGATCAGGAGTGTGCTCCCAAAAACCCGATATCCCTCTCTGTACAAGATCACAGCGGGGTTGAAGGATTGCTGTCCCTTGTCATGGTGCCGCCAAAGGAGGGTTTGGAGAAAAAATGCGTGGCGGCTCTAAGATCTGGAACGGTGCGAAACCATATGATACAGCAGCGGCTAGTGTAAAGCATGTCAAGTCAGTCGTGCGAGTATAATAGTAGGCCTTTGGCCCCCAGACCCCACGTCCAAGTCAATAATAGCCCCACCAAGGTTTGTCTCAAAAAACGGAGGAATTAAGGCATCCGTTAGTCCCTTTAGTATAAATACTATATCATTAATAATGGCCCCACCTTTTGTCTCACAAAGTATGTTGGAGTACAACCGGCTACATGTTTACAATCCGCTTCTCTTCTCTCTCCTCTTCTCTCTCCTTCAACTAAGCACAAATACTATATTTAAATCCTTATAGCCTGCTTATGTCATCTAATTGTAGTACTTTCTCTAAAGTTACTCTCCACTGTGTAGTCTGAAATGCCAGGCGTGCAGCGGGCGGCGCCCTCGTCGTGGCCGCTCAATGGCGGCAGTGAGAGGTCGCGTCGCGACTTGCCATCAATGTGGAGCGGTGGGCTCGGTTGGCACAGGCGGAAGCCCTTGAGGAGGAGGTTTTGTTGGGCCAAGAAGGTGAGAAGCCAACTTGGGATCTGTCTGGACGGGAAATATCATGTGCTCCCATACTCTGCATGTGACACTAGTCTATGTTACTACTCCCTCCTTTCCGGTTTATAGAGATGTTTAGAGTAACATAGTAATATGTTACAGTATAAGATACTCCCCACTATGACCAACCTTGGCCTCTCCCAGTTCTCCACCATGTATAGCTGCTAAACCTGCCACATAGGCATAATATGATGTGGCACCAATAAAATAAGCACCTATGCATTGAATACTTGAGTTACTAAGCCATTTAATGGACTTAGCACCTCACCTAAGCACATCTAAGCACTTACTAGCACCCCCTTGACCGTGGACCTTGACGGTGTACATCACCTTGTGTCTCATAATTTTCCTCGTCATCATCTGAGTCCTAGAAGATCTCACCCACATCATCATTAGCATGAAGCCGCCTTGATAGACAACGTGCGCAGAAGGAGTAGAGGCGACTGGGGATGCACCACGTCGTGGGCACTCCGTACGAGCTCGTGTGCGTGCAGTGTGCGTGTTTTTCCATCGGTGCTAGCTCTAAGGCCGAGGCTGCTATCGTCTTCGTCTCCGACTAGTCGTTGAGCAACGACGGTAAAGAGGTGCTGCAAGAGATGCGTAGGCGCCGTTGCGTGCGAGCTTTGCCGTAGCACGATGAACCGGACGTCACCATAGATGGCGCACGCCTCCATGAAGCCGAGTGTGTGCGCATGCATGTGTCATTCACGTGCATTCTACGGCCGAGCGTGTGTTGTGTACGTGCATTGTGTGCTCCATGCTGTGCGCGTATGTGCATGAGTTGGATCGGATGGAGTTAGCGCGTTTGTCGTGGGAACGAACACCTATGGGGCAGGGCCCCTTTTCGATCCGGCAAGTAGCGGAGGGCGCACGAAGAGCAGATCAAGGTCAAGCATGCGAGGGATTTTACCCAGCCGAGCTCTCGGAGAGATAAAACTCCTCTCGCTGCTTTGTGTTTCTATTCTGTTCTTGCGAAAAGTGGGTGTGTTGTAGTTTGAATGAGTGAACCTCCTCTCGTGCGCATGGGCCTCCTTTTTATAGTGTAAAGGGTCACCGACAGGTGTGCAACGAAGAGAGTAAAAAAAGTAAAAGCGGGGTTGGTACAACCGCTATCATGATGCCCCCTACCTAACTCGACGGCGGGGACAAGGGCATTTAATGCCCGTCCGATCGCTTAAACAGTGTAAGAGCGACCGTTAGGGCGCCACCGATCGCCATGATGGCCTCCTCGTCATCTTCACTTGCCACCTCGCACCGCTTGGCTGCCTGACTACTCGCCACGTCGCCGAGAACGACCCTATGGCGACACGTCGTCCGGATCTTATTGGGCGTGGTATGCAGAGTGGTGGCCAGCGTCGGCAAAGCGCCTTGCCCGCGGTCGCTGTCTTGTCGCACCCGCAAGCTTATCGCTCGCGGAGTCTTGCGGCGGCTTGCGGTGCGTCGCGGCAAGTCTCTTGAAAATGCCTTGGTTGGCCTTCGGCAAGCTCCTCTTGCGGGGTCTTATCCTTCGGCAAGCTCCTCTTGCGGGGCCTTGTCTTCTCGGTTAAACACTTTGTTCTTGAATGGCATAATAGGAATAACGAAGGATCTTGGCGGACGTCGGCAAGCCTTGCCCTGCATGAGAGGGCTACTATTGCCGTGCACAAGTTTGGGGTACTAAGGTACCCCTACTTTAGTACACCGACAGAGTCCCGGGCTGGGCCATACGGTGCCGAAGCTGTTGGGCCAGGCCCAAAAGCAGGCACGGAACGCGCGGCACGGGTCCATGCCAAATCTACTCCGTATCCACCGCGCCCTCCGTGGCGGCCGCAGCGTCCAAGCGGCGTCGTGGGAGAGATCGTGGGCAATTCTTAAATCAGGAAATGCGTAACGTTCGCCTTTCCCCTTTATAAGCAGAGGAAAACAGGGGTCGTTCCCCCACCTTCGCCACTTGCAGTTTCTTCCTCCGAAAGCTCCGCCGCTCCCCTCCGCTTCTCAAGTCGAAAGAGAGCAGCGCTCCGCCGCCCGTCGCCGCCGTCGCCCCCAACACTTCCGCGCTCCCCCGCCGCTTCCGCCATGGCTCCGAAGACCGGCAAGAGCACGAAATCGGCGGCGTGTTGCTTGCGAGGCACTTCGCGCAAGGCGAGTGCTTCCCCAGCTCACGAAGCGCTGTGGGAGAGTTCTACCTCTTCGGAGACGCTGAGCCAGCGCATCGCGCGCCCGGTGCTCCGCCAAGGCTTCTACAAGCGGTGCCCAAAAGGGTACCATTTCTTTCTGGTATTCTTCTCTGCGGGCTCTGCCCACCTTTTCTGATTTCTTCTGCGATATCATGAATACCTCGGGTTTCATCTTCTTGATTTCACCCCAACGCCGTTCGACAATGGCGGTTTCGCGCCTCTGCGAGAAACTTTGTTAGCATGCACCCAAATGTTGCTCTTTTTCGCCACTATTTCATCCCCCGAGCGAGAAAGAGAGCCATTTGCGGCGAGTCGCTGGATCTCGCGAGTCGGCATGAAGGAGGTGTATCACGGAGGGAGCTCCGCAATAAGTGGGGCAGTGGAGGAGGTGGTGTTGGATTCTTGGCGCCAACCGCAACCGTTCACCAACTCGCCCGGACCGGGTAGTGCGTGGCGGCGATTGGGCCTTCTGTCGCAGACGGCGCCAAGTTAAAGGCTTCCGGGCTCATAGCATGGCCGTTGGCGTAGTTTCCCGCCATCGCGCCGCCCTCTGCGCGAAGAGAGAGCCCGCTCGCTATTTGGCGGCCCGGCGGATATCATGAGGCTGCGTCGGGCCTCGCTTCAACTTCCGAGTTAAGGCTTGGCGGGATGCTCAAGGAGCTGTTCAAGCATAGCGCCAACCATCGAGTGGTTCGGTGCGCGCGGGTCATCAGCGTGCAGCAACTCCAGCGTGATCGCATATGTGCAATGATGCGGTCGCGATTCGCGGGATAAGCCCAACAGGATGGAGCCGCCCGGCGGCGTCGTCGGCAATTCTTCGATGGCTTGGCGGTAGTATTCAGCGCCCGGCAGTAGAGGCTCCTCACTCGCGACACCACCGGCGGCGAGATCACGATACGCCGCCACGGCGAAGCGGCGGCAGCGGCCGCCGCGGGTGAGTTTGGCTTCACGTTGGAGGCGAGAGGCAGCCAAAGGCGGCAAGCCTTGCCGGCCGGGAGGACCTTGCCGGAGGTGCGTTGGCGAGGGGAGCCAGCAAAGCGAGCAGCGAGCCGCCCGAGGCGCGACGGCCAGCCGTCTTTGAGCAGCTTACCGCAGGCGGAGCCCCCAGCGCAGCCCCAGTTTCAACCAAGAAGGCACCTCCGTCGAGTTGGAGATACCGCAGGGCGGCAGGCAGGACAACAGCCGCAACACCGTGGGACACGCTCCATCGCGGCAAGTACCATTGCCGCGAGAGCATCTTAGGCTGGGCCGGCAACCGAGGCGGGGTCTTCCCGGGCTGCCACGCCCGATCCTGCCGCAGCTCCCGGCAAACGTCCAAGGGAGCCTACTCCTCCGCCTCGCCACACAGAAAGGGTACCGGACTTCGACCTCTCTGCGCTTAGCTCCGACGAGGAGGAAGAAGAGGAGGAGGAGTAAGGCTTTCTCCTCACTTTTCTTGTTTTTCTTTGATCTTTGTTGTTGTTTGTCTTGCATCTGATTTGCTTCTCTCTGAATCCCTGTTCTATTTCAGGACTCGGCGAGAAGCGGCGAAGAGGCCAAAGTCCCGTGGTTGTCATCGAGGGCGATCTGTTGTGATGGCGAGAAGACACGTCAGAGACCACCTGTGCGGACCGATTCCTTCTCCTCGCAGCAGCCCACAGCTGACCCAGCGTAAGTGTCTGGTTCACTTCTGTTGTGGGGGCGCATGGGTGCTTTGCTTCTTTCTTGACATCTTAATTGTTGATTCATTTGTGTAGGAGCACTGTGAGGCCCATCAAAACAGCGAAACCGCCCGGAGGTGTTATGCCTTGACTATGCCGCCAAGGCGATTCCCGACAAGGGGCGCTCCCGGCAAGGGAGAGTCCCGACAAGGGAGACGGAACGATGAGCCCTTGGTGGAGGAACCCATGGTCCTGAGCCAGCCTGAGTAACCTTCCTTGTGGAAATCTTCCCTTGGGTTCTTCTTCTAATCTTCTTTTGGATCTTTGCTTGACTTTTCTTCCTCTTCTGTCTTGAGATCCCCTCTCACAGACCCGATGGAGCCGAGGCCACGGCGAGGAGGCGCCTGTGGCAACATCAAGAACGCGCCCGTGGCCAGCGAGGAAGAGGTCGTGATGAACCCATTGCCGGCGAGGCCGCCAGAGACTCTTTGGCGCGGAGGTGGCGAGGGTCGGCAATCCTCTTGGCGACCCGGAGGCGCGGGAGCGCAAGCGCTACACCGACCGCCCGACCCCTCCGCCCGCTGACACCAAGACTCGAGGCCCAGCCAGCAGCTGCAGAAGGCGGCGGGGCGTACCATCAAGCTTCCTGGGCGTCAAGCTCGAGCGCCCGGTCGAAGGAGGAGTTTGTGAGGAAGTACTCGCCTCTGCTGGGCTGGCGGTGGTTAGCCCAGCAGCAGCGGCGAAGTCCGAGGAGGAACAGATTGCTCGGAAGTTGGTGTCACTCTACGCGCCCGGCAAGCGAAGCAGGTCGGGAAGTGCTTGTCATGAGCGGGCAGGAGTTGACATAGAGGCATCTTGGAGGAGCTCAAGAGCAATAACCAGGAGGCCCTCGATCCATTGCGGGAGAGAAGCAACTTGTCGAGTGAAGAAGGCATTCATCTGGAGAAGGCTGAAGCCGAGGAGCAGCCGAGGCTCACCGCGAGGCTGTCGAGGCGGGAAGGTGGTGCCTGAAGAAGGTTAATCTGGACAGCCACGAGGAGGCTCGGCCTGCAGGGAGCAATCACTTGGCGGGCGCTCAAGGAGGCGAAGGACACTGCCATGGTGCCGAGGAGCCAAAGAAGGATTAGAGGTGAAGGTGGGCGCAATTTGGAGGCGGATATGGGAAAGAAGAGGTGAAGAGCTTGCCGCACTCCAGCCCGAGCGAGAAGGATGCCCTTGCCCATGGCGATCTGCAAGTTCAACTCGGCCGACAAGACCAAAAAGAAATGAAACGCCGCCAAGGACTCAAGTGCTGATCTGGAGCTGAAGCTGGCCACATTGGAGACCTTGGATGCCGCCAAGAGGCGAAGGATGACGAAGAAAGAGATCAAGAGCGGCGAGGCTCTGGCGGCGAGGGGCAGCTGAGACTCAAAACACCTTGGTCTGGTGGAGCTCTGGGCGGAAGGCCTCATCAACATTCTGCAACCATTGGAGAGGCTGGCGGAGGCTGGACTTGGCGGGCTTTGGTACTCCTCCGGCGAGAACCTCCAGCCCAGCACCAAGCTACTCTTTTCTTCAAAGGTGTGGCGGCGGCTCCAACAGCTCAGGAGAGGATCCCAAAGAAGCTGGCCGACGAGTCGCGGCATCTGTCGCCAAGGTCTTGGAGAAGGTGTTGGTGAAGATACTCTTCCGCAACCCGGTCCTCGACCTCACCCGCGTCCTCAAGAAGCTGCCGGCGGGTGCTGATCTTGAAGAGCTCAAAGCCATTGTCGCACCCATTGTGGACAAGGTGAATGAGGTGAGGAGGGTTGACGGCGAGCGCGTGGATTAGGCCACCCTTCTTCTCCCTTCCTTGTCGCTGTTTTTTGTCATGAGAACAATTTAGTCAGTGCCGCAACAAGTTACTTTTGTAATATAACTTTATTCTGAGCAATGCTCGCTATGTTATCTCCTTTACTTGATTCCATCCCTTGTATGTTTTTACCCTACGCTTTTAGGGAACTTGCGGCATAAACACGCTTGCCATGGCGCTGAGTCACGGAACATCGACCTTCTTTGGCGGTGTTGCCTCGGCAAGAAACCTTATCGGGACTAGTCGCGACACACTTCCATTGTTGGCGGACTCGAAACAAAGTAAGGCGCAACTAGCCACGAGCAGTTCCTCAGCGCCTGAGGTTTTCCATACAAAGCCGCGGTCGTTCAAGGAATATAACTTAAAGATTTTAAAACTGATTATGCTCAAACTTTGGTAACTTAGCTTTTCTGTCGTCTGCGTCCCGGCAAGGCTGTACTTTTTGAACGACGCCTGGTCCACACCTTTATCCTTTCCTCCCCCCCGGTGAACTTGTGGGCGAAGGAACCTTCTTTTTGAACAAAAGAAAGAAGAGAAAATAAAGATATGGAGCCTTAAGGCTCGTTATTGCTTACCGGGGGCAAGTGCTGCACAAAGTGTCAGTGTATACATGCTAAAAAAGAAAAAGGCATGAATTTTGACAACTTTTGCATATCATATGATCTTTATTCATGCACGGGATCTGCGCCCGGCTTTGTACAAAGGGTTACATGCAACAGCGGCATGGCTTGTACAAAAGGTGGTTGCCAGGACAACAAGTTCCGGCAACCGCGCCTTATGGGTAAAACTTGCGAAGATGCTCTATGTTCGAGGTTGCTCACGGAATGCCATCTTGGCCTCAAAGCGAGACAGTGCTAGGCCTAGTGACTTCGCTTTACCCGATAAGGGCCTTCCACTTTAAGCGTCAACTTGTTGGAATTCTTGGCGGATTGAGCAGCGCCGAAGAACAAAATTAGCCTTCCTCGAAGCTTCGGCATTAACTTTGTGGCTAAGGTAGCGATGCAAAGCTTGCTAGGTAGCGACCAGCTCGTCTGACAACGCCTGAAGCGATCCTCCTCGAGAGCACGCGTCATCTTGCCGCAGCTGCTCTTGCTCAAACTCATCATAGCGAGCACTTTCGGCGATCCGTATATGAGTTCCGTGGGGAGAACTGCCTACGCCCGTGGGCAAGAGCAAAAGGTGTACGGCGATGGCTCGATTTGGCGTCGTCTGATCGACCAAAAGAACCACCGGCAACTCCTCGATCAATTTCTTCCGCTTTTGTGCAGCTGCGAAAGTTACGGTCTTGAGCCCGCGCAGCACCAGCGTTGCCCTCTCCGCTTGACCGTTGCTTCTCGGGTGGCGGCGACGGCGAGATCTTGGCGCCAAGATCTTGGGCGTCTTGCATGAAGGCGTGGCTTGTGAATTGCGTGCCATTGTCGGTGATGATCTGTTAGGTACTCGGCGGCAAACAATTGACTGAAGAACTTGATTTGCTGGTTGTCTTTGTCACCTTCCTCCTGCTTCCACCTCCGGCCCGCCGTGAACTTGTCAATTGCCACGTACAAGTACCGAAGCCCCGATCTTCGGGAAAGGGGCGAAGATGTCGAGCCCCGGACGAAAATGGCGGGATAAAGGGATTGTTTGGAGAGCTTGAGCTGGTTGATGTATCTGTTTGGAGTGGGCAGCGCGCTTCACACTTGGTTACTTGTGCGATTGCATCTGGAGGCTGTTGGCCAAAAGAAACCTTCTTTGGAAGGCTTTGCGGCAAGGGCTCTTCTGCGCCAATGTGGTGACCACATATGCCTCCATGTATCTCCGCCAACAGCTCATGTCCTTCTTCTCGGGAAATGCACTTCAATTTCACCCCGTTGAATCTTCTTCTGTACAGTATGTCATCGACAAACTGGTACATACTTGATTGCCGGGCTACTTTCTCCGCTTCTTCTTGCTCGTCGGGAAGTTCTCCTGTTTGAAGGAAATGGATGATCTGCTGTGCCCATGTCGGAGCTTGTGGCTCGACGACAAGGACTAAAGGCGCAAATGCTGCTGCGGGAACATCTGCTTCCACGGCAAGAATCTATGATTGAGCCGGAGCGTGATGTTCCCCGGCAAGCATGTCGTGACACAACTTGTCGGGAGCGTCTGCTTCAACGAAACAAACCCTAGGGCTTGTCGGAGCAGACTGCCCCTCAGCACTCTTTGTGTTGATCGTGGGGACCTTCTTGGCGGAGGCTTCGGGGAGCTCTGCCGGAAAGTAGTCGCCAGTAACCAACTTTCTCTTCTTGCTCTGTCCAGTTGATGGTGTTACAGATGGCTGAGTCAGCTTGAGCACAAAAATTCTTGGTTCCACAGGTAACTTGAGTGCGGCACATTTTGACAGGCCGTCTGCAATGTCGTTCTGAGCTCTTGGAACATGTTCCATCTGTAGGCCATCAAAATGCTCTTCCAGCTTCCTCACTTCATCAATGTAGGCTTCCATCAGCGGACTTTGATAATCTTTGTTCACTTGGCGGACGACAAGCTGTGAGTCACCCATGACAATGAGCTTCTTGATCCCAAGGTCTGCCGCGATCCTGAGTCCGGCAAGCAAGCCTTCATACTCTGCAGTATTGTTTGTTGCTTGCTCCTTGGGAAAGTGCATTTGGATCACATATTTGAGGTGCTCTCCAGTGGGTGCGACAAGTAACGCACCTGCACCGGCGCCTTGCAGCGAAAAGGCACCATCAAAGTACATGATCCATTCCTTGTTAGCTTCCTTGATAGGGATGCTCTTCTCCGGAGTTTCTTCATCAGGTGTTGGCGTCCATTCTGCTATGAATTCTGCCAATGCTCGGCTCTGAATAGTTGAAGTACTTTCAAACTTGAGGCCAAAGCTTGACAATTCGATGCCCACTCAACAATCACCTTTGTTGCTACGGATTACTGCAATATCCTCTTCAGCGGAAGCGAGTGACAACTGTGATCTCATGTGCTTGAAAGTAATGGCGCGAGCTTCCTCGAGGCCATGAGAGGCGAAAAGCAACTTTGCACCTCGTAGTACCTTGATCTAGCCCCACAGCAGAGGGAGTGACAAAATAAACTGGGCGCTGACCATCTTCTTCTGTTTCTCTTCCGCGCTGGTGCATAGATTCATCCTTGTCGGGACGAGAGCTTGACAGGAAGCCCCACTTGTCATTTGGACTTGCTTGCATGATCGCCGGCTCATCATCTCCGCCTCCCTCTTAACTACTAACGCAGCACTAACCACTTGATTGGTTGCCGCTAGATACATGACAACTTCTCTTGTGGCTTAGGTGCGACAAGTACTAGAGTGGAGGACAGTATCTCTTCAAGTCTGTGGCGCAGCCTCCGCTTCGGAGTCCATTTCATTGGACTTGCCTTTTTCAAAATTTTGAAAAATGGCGAGGCGCTTCAGCGAACTTAGAGATGAACCTCTTGAGAGCGACAACACAGCCGCAAGCCTCCGCACATCCTTGGCCGCTTCCGGGGCTTCAATCTTGCTCGATGGCTTTGATCTTGTCGGGGTTGGCCTCAATCCCTCTCTGGGACACAAAGAACCTGAGAAGCTTGCCGGAAGGGACTCCAAACACACACTTCTCGGGGTTCAACTTGAGATTGATCTTGCGCAGATTTGCAAAAGTCTCGTCCAAATCTTGGATCAAAGTTTCCATGTCCCTGCTCTTGACCACTATATCATCCATGTAAGATTCTACATTTCTGTGCAGCTGTGGATCAAAAGCATGACTGACTACTCTTGCAAACGTTGAACTGGCATTCTTTAGTCCGAAAGGCATTAAGTACAAAGCGATCGTGCCACATGGAGTAATGAATGCGGTTTTCTCTTCATCCTCTTACGCCATGAAGATCGATGGTATCTGAGTATGCATCAAGAAATGAAAGCGAGATCACATCCTGCCAGTGGTCGACAATCTGGTCAATGCGCGGCAAGGAAATGGATCTTTGGGACAAGCTTTATTAACATCGATGAAGTCAATACAAAGCCTCCACTTCCGTTAAGCCTTGCACCACGACTCTGGATTGGCTAACCACGTTGGATGGAGTAGTCCTCGGACAAGGCCCTCTGCTTCAACTTCTTGATCTCCTCGCAATGAACTCTTGTCGTTCCACGCTTGCTTCCCGACTCTCGCTTGGCGGGCGGCGTGAGGATGAGGCGGCAAGGTGGTGCTCAATTACTTTCACAGGAACACGGGATGTCGGATGGTTGCCATGCAAACACATCGACATTACGCCCTTGAGAAAAAAACAAGCGCTTTCCTATTTAGGGTCAAGCGTGCAATCGATGGTGAAGAGTACCACGAGTCTTGAGTCCTCCTTAGCGGCCACTTTCTTGGTCTCTGGTGAAGCTGTCTTTGCCTTCTTGCACTTGCCGGTGGAGCTCGATGGTGCGTCCTCGGCGGTAGCGCAGCACTCAAGAAGAGTGCGCTTGCGGAGTGGGCATTAGAGCTACTCTTGCGGACTTGGTCTTCTTCTTCCCGGGAGCTTGGCGGCAAGTGGTTTCGCGTTCGCTGCGGCTGCTTGCTTCCTAGATCTTGTCGGTCTGAGATAAGTGCATCTTTCTTGTCGCCTTGGACAGAAATGACACTTATCGGACGGGCATCTTGAGTACATTGTAGGCGTGGTGAGAGGCTTCCATGAACTTGGCAAGTTACGGGCGGCCTAGTATCCCATTGTAGGGCAATGGGAAATCAGCAACGTCAAATGTGACTCTCTCATCCTGAAATTCAGCTCGCTGCCAAACGTCACTGGCAGAGTGATCTTCCCCTTCGGCTTGCTCCTTCCCGGGTTGATTCCTTGAAAATTACCGGTTTCTTCGAGCTCGCTGTCGGGGATCTGGAGCTTGTTGAGCACCGCGGAAGAGATCAGATTTAGGCGGCGCGCGTCAACCAACATCTTTGTGACCTTGAGGTTGCGGATGGTTGGTGAAACCAACATCGGCAAGCACCCGACCGCAATGATGCGATCGGGTGATCCTCAACATCAAAGATGATGGGCGTCTTGGACCACTTCGATGGTTTGCGACTCGTTGATGGATTCTGCATTCACCTCCCGCACCCATTGTTTGAGTTGGCGGTGCGAGGTGTGCATAGAAGCACCGCCGTCAACGCACAAAACCTCCGTCGCTTTCTGAAACTCCTGCTCATCGGTCTCATCCTCCTCCATCTCATCATCTTCATCTTCGTCTTAGTCCTTGCCGCGCGGGGAGGCTGTCTCGCTTGCCATTTGCTTGGCTTTTGCCATGGCGCCCTCCACGGGTGGGACGCTTCTTGCCGGATCCTCCGCCACCCTCCTGGGCCTTCTCCTTGTCGTGGCGCTCGTATTCAGCTTTCTGTAGCTCAACAAGCTGCTCAACCTTCTTGCAGGCTTGGAGATCATGGCCCTTGGTATGGTGGATCTTGCAGTATTGCTTGCCGGAGCCGTCCTACTTGTCGGCGGCCACCACAGCCTCGCCGGAGTCACCAGCTTTGGCCTTCTCGGCACCGCCTTCGCTGCCGGACTGCTCGACAACTAGCACATCCTTATCCTTCCTCTTTCTGTTATTCCGCCTCCGGTTCTTCTTCGCCGGAGGCGTCCTCCTTGTCGAGATCATACGCTCCTGCGTTCTCTCGGGAGTTTCCTCCCCTCTTCAGCCCGTGCACACTTGTCGGCGAGCATATAGCTCGTGACATCTCTGATTTGCACATCGCCATCTCCTCCCTCATCCTGCGATTCGCGCGTTCGATGGGCCCTTGATAACGCTGGCGGGGTAGGCGTTTGGGATGTTCTTGCGCACGCTGAATCTCGTATGTACTTGCTAGGGTTCTCCTTCTTTCTGGCGGCGAGATGAAGATCGCTCTCGGCCATGGGGTTTGTGGCGCTTTGTGAAAGGCGCCGACAAACTGATAGCCAGTCCGCCCGAAGAGATGGAGTTGTCCGGCAAGTGCATGAGCCAAGATCCGACGTTGGGCTTGAGCACCGGCGGAAGTAGTTGGCGAGATCTTCTCGTCGCGCCGGCAGCCGCACCGTGATGGTGTGGACGAGGAACTCGGCGGATGTATCCTGCCATCGTGCTTCTCGGCACGCGTCTGGTTTGAAGTTCTTGGTCTTGGGCCTTTGGACTTGCCGCGGCTCACGGGTGGCGGAAGCAACCCATCGTGATACTGACCGTCGCTGGTTCCCTGGCGCATGCATATCGGCAAGGGCCCAGCATGCTAATCTGACTAACGTCGTGCTTCTCTTCGACGCTCGATGCGAGTGCGAGCGTCTTCGTGTCGTCGTTCTCGGAGAACTTGGCGTTGATCATGGTGAGCTCGCGGGTCTGACGACGCGGTGGAGTCGGTGTCGATGTTGGCCCGGCGAGTCAGCGATCTCGGCCTTCGAGGCGGGGAGTGCATGGTGGTGGCACCCCCAGCGGTCTTGTCGGCGTCGGCTTGCGCCTAGGCATCTTGCCGGGGCATCGATGCGCTTGGTTGCCGGGGCTTGTCGCCGTTGGCGAAGCCGATGAGGCTCTGAATGGGGGCCCTCCAGTCGTCGATCTTGTCCGGCGCTGGAGGGTAATCTAGAAGCAGCTGGGCTCGGGCCAGCGCTTCCTCTGGAGTCTTGGGTGGTGGCGGCGAACGACGCGAGGAGCGAGATATGCTCAGACTTCTAACAGTGTTAGAAGGAGCAACATCTCGTCCAGGCGATCGCACCGCGCTCGTGCCGACATGCTGACGCGCATGTTGGCCTTGAGCGTCCCGCGATCCACCAGCTCGGCCTTGCTCCAACGCGAGTACGGTGCTAGGAGCACCATGGCATTGTTGATCCTGCACCTCTCGAGAGTGCGGTGTATGTACGACGCCCGGCTTGCGGGGCCTTGTCCTTGGACTGGTAGCGGCGTGAGTCCCCGTCGGCGCCGCTCCTCCGCCAGCGTCTACTCCACTGCCCGTTTGTTCCGGCGGCGGTGGGATCGACGTGGACGGAGCGGCCACCTCCGAAGTCTTCTTCTTCGGTGGCATGTCGATGAAGATGTTGATGTAGCGTGCGCGAAGACCAGATCAGGTTCGCACAACCTCGACGCCCCTACCTGGCGCGCCAAAGATGTCGTGGGAACGAACACCTATGGGGCAGGGCCCCGGATCCGGCGAGGGAGCGGAGGCGCCTGAAAGAGCAGATCGAGGTCAAGCACGCGAGGGATTTTACCCAGCTTCGGAGCTCTCCGGAGAGATAAAACTCCTACTGCTGCTTTGTGTTTCTATTATGTTCTTGCTCGAAAGCATGGGTGTGTTGTAGTTTCGAATGAGTCGAACCTCCTCTACATGCGCATGGGCCTCCTTTTATAGTCTAAAGGGTCACCGGCAGTGGCAACAACTGAGAGAGGGTAAAAAAGTAAAAACGGGGTTGGTACAACCGCTATCATCAAGATGCCCCCCTACCTAACTTTCGACGCAGGGACAAGGGCATTTAATGCCCGTCCGTCGCTAAGCAGTGTAGGAACGACCGTTAGGGGCGCCACCGATCGCCACGATGGCCTCCTCATCATCTTCACTTGCCACCTCGCACCGCTTGGCTGCGGCTACTTGCCACGTCGCCGGAGACGACCTGGCGACACGTCGTCCGGATCTTGTTGGGCGTGGGCGCGAGTGGTAGCCGCTGCGGCAAGCGCCTTGCATGATCGCTATCTTGTCGCACCCGCAAGCTTGTCGCTCGCCGGGTCCTGCCGGGACGCGCGGTGCGTCGCGGCAAGTCTCTTGAAAATGCCTTGGTTGGCCTTCCCGGCAAGCTCCTCTTGCCGGGGTCTTGTCCTTCCCGGCAAGCTCCTCTTGCTGGGGCCTTGTCTTCTCAGTTAAACACTTTGTTCTTGAATGGCAGTAATAGGAATAACGAAGGATCTTAGCGGATGTCCGGCAAGCCTTGCCGCGGGACGCTGCGACTGCCCGTGCACAAGTTCGGGGTACTAAGGTACCCCTACTTTAGTACACCGACAGCGTTGGCTTGTTTACATGTGTGGCTGCATGCGTCCTGTACATGTGTGGCTTGTTGCGTGGTTATCAATATAAACTACTCCCTCCGTTCCTAAATATAAGTCTTTCTAGCTCTATTTTAGAGTGTTGATTCACTCATTTTGTTTCGTATGTAGTCCCTTATTGAAATCTCTAAAAAGACTTATATTTGGGAACGGAGGGAGTATAAAACATCTTCAACTTAGCATCCTGATGTACCGTTTCTAGTGGTTAGAAAAGAGTTCATGTTCTTTTATTTGTTTATAGTTGGGCAGACGGCAAAAAATAGGGGGAAACGCGCAAGGTTCCTTGCAGATGCTCCACCGTGAGGTTCCTTGCTCCTTCTCGGTCGTTGGGAATCTATGCTCTTCAACTCTTTTCTTTTACGTGAGCTTTTTTCATCCTTTTCCCAACACGAAAGATATCTAGCATCAAGGTGCACATGTCATGGAAGAAAATGGAGATAATCAGATAAGTAGTGTGTAAGTGAGTCATGCACTTCGATGGCACCTATGCAATATTTTTTCTCCTCGATGGCACGTGAATAGTGCACGTACTCAACAACAGAGCAAGGGATGGTAGCAATGACATGGTCAGCCCTTTTTTGGAGAGAGTACGTACTAAATAACTTTGATGTGTCCCGTCAACTCGCAGAACAACGGGAAGCTTGATTACACCTTCTCCCTCGCTGACGCGTGCACGGTGGCTCAGAGCACGAGGAGAAACTTTTGCTTACAAGCGTTGGACGTGCAGCAGTTCATTTGGTGTCAGATTGCAAGAACTACTACTTTAGAACCATCGACTTCCGGAAGAGGCGAAGAGCCAAGCGCAAGGTCACCTACTAACCTTATGCTAGGCGTAGTGGGAGTAACATAAGTAGGGGTACCTCCTTTTCTTTATTCTAGAAACAACCACACGCGAATATTGAGGTGCTGGTTACGTAGAACAAATTTCATGGAGTCCGTGCTCAGCCCTCCTCTATCTCTCTTCTCAGCCACCCAGCAGACGCGTGGAGCCCATCATCTGTTTGCTCACATGCGGTCCGACATGTCAGTGAAAATGCAAGAGGACCCACTGAACCTGCACATCTTTCACCTCGACGTGCTAGTGATGAAAAAAGATCTTCGGTGGCCGCTTTTGGAGTTACTCAAGAGTAGTAAGATTCTATTTACAGTTTAACCCAAGATGCACATCACGTGGCTTGAACTACCACTCTATTTTCTTGCATGACACGACCTGGATGCTGGATGTCCCACGTGTCGGCAAAAGGAGAAAGAACCCGACCAAATCTTCGATTGTGCTGTCGGATTAGACTAGTTATGCTAATTTAAAAAATTTATTGTGTAATAGAATGGATGCAAGTTTGGTATTGGGAAGAAGAGTACATCGATATATTGATAGAGCGCAATTTAGTAGGTGTTCTAGCATATAGACTAGAGTTGAGGCTAGTGCACTTGTTTATACTCCTACTAGAATAGAGGCTAGACATGAGACTAGATGTGAGGAAGCAACGTCTACTTCTTTACACTCGAAGAAGAAAGAAGCACGGAAGATCGAGCCTCCGCAGATCAACAATGAATGAGTCAGGAAGGCACTAATCCAACTTACAGGAGAAGTTATGGAAGTTGGATATCTTCTAAAATGTATTCTTGTGGTTCTTGTTTCCTTTGGTCTTGCTTTTCTAGTCAAAATTATCGTTGGAGTTTGTGCAAAACGGTGGTCCGTTTGGGGTCGTGTGTTGGAGTTGGCCTTACAAGTGGGACTGCAGTTGAGGAAACCGACTATCGGCAAACCCCCACCTCGCCCGGCGCGCGATGGCTGAAGTTAGAGAAACGACGAGGTTGAAGAGATTGCTCTAGCATGGACTCCAAGAAATATGGTGTCAGATGGGTGTCGTGGTGGTGGCGTGTGCGGTACTCCTGGACGTGAATGCTTGTTCTGGCCCATGCCACCCTAATACTCCTACCACTTATATAGTACTCCTACTAGTAGTATCAAGGATGGAGGTGCTGGTTACATACAACGAACACCTTAACATATGGCTACAGTAAAAACACCCGCCCGACGCGCGAAGCATGTGAAGCTAGTACAAATAGTGTACTACTATTGTTGATTGGCCTCATCCGATAACCTGTTGCAATGCACGTACAATTATGTATTCGAAAATATATTTTTGCCTCGTCGCACCACTCACTTAGAGAAGCGACTCGAAAGCCATTCATAAATTTAGTAAGTTTATCACAGGCCTATCATTTTATTACATACAACCGGTCATCAACCCACACCGACAACGAGGATACATTATAAATACTAAAGTTTTCATCACACAACAAATAACAAGCAATGAAATGAACTTCAACTCCACCAATCCTTGGAGTTGGAAACGCTTGCTTTGAACCACAAGTGATTCTCTGGGACGGGCCATCTATTGTCAATCTCGAGACCAATGCAGGACTGATCATCCAGGCTGAAGCGGCCTACTATATTGGTACCAGGGTAGGGAACCAGCCAAATGTCCGAGGTATAGACACAGTTGCTTCTCATAAATGGTACTAGTAACGTTGTGTCAACATCAGTTGGATCACCTTTCACCATCATCGGATAGTTTTGCCCAAGGAAGAGCGAGTTTTCTCCAAGACTATCAATTCTGTACCAGGGAGAACGTGTTGGCGCTAGCACACTAGTATCCATCCCAAATACCATGCAACGGGTGATGGAATAGGTCTAGAGACTGCGACCATGGGAGACAACACGTCCTCCCTCAGTAGTAACAAACTCACTGCGCTGCATACAGACAAGAAGAGGTGATCCATTGGAATTAGTTGCCAGGCGCCACTGAGTATATAAGTTTTGCTCGTCCTCATGCTCGTGATCATCACCATCGTCCTCTCTCCCTTGGTTATTTTTTTAAGTATAGGTGGTGGAATGTTCATAGGACCTTGGAAACACAAGAAGAAGGTTAATTAGTAAAGGGAAACTTGCTAACCCGCATGCATGTGGATGAAACAATTATAATTATGGCGGAAGACAAACATCCTGAAACTATGAGGATCCCATGCAAAAACAGTGCCATGAGCGGTGGAAGCAAACACAAGACCCTCGTATTGAATTGCATCACAGTACACATCCGTGTATAGAAACTGATTTTTGAGCAATATCCATCGAGTCGAACCACAAAGGGACGTGATGTTTTACCCAGGTTCGGGCCCTCTTGATGGAGGTAAAACCCTACGTCCTGCTTGATTAATATTGATGATATGGGTAGTACAAGAGTGGATCTACCACGAGATCAAGGAGGCTAAACCCTAGAAGCTAGCCTATGGTATGATTGTTGTAATGGAGGTTATGTCCTACGCACTAAAGCCCTCCGGTTTATATAGACATCGGAGAGGGCTAGGGTTACACAGAGTTGGTTACAATGGTAGGAGATCTACATATCCGTATCGCCAAGCTTGCCTTCCACGCCAAGGAAAGTCCCATCCGGACACGGGACGGAGTCTTCAATCTTGTATCTTCGTAGTCTTGGAGTAGCGACGGACGATGATAGTCCGGCTGTCCGGACACCCCCTAGTCCAGGACTCCCTTAGTAGCCCGTGAACCTGGCTTCAATGACGATGATTCCGGCGCGCATAATGTTCGGCATTGCAAGGCGGGTTCCTCCTCCAAATAGTCCATAGAAGATTGTGAACACCAGGATAGTGTCCGGCTCTGCAAAATAAATTCCACATTCCACCGTAGAGAGAATAAAATGTACACAAGTTCAATCTGCTAATGTATTTTGCGGCGTGACTTCACACCACTACCAAGCCTTTACTTGAATCGTTTTTTATTATACCACCTCAGCACATTTAGCGAAGCGGTTTCCTTGGCACGTCTTGTCGAAGCAGAGATCGTGTTCCCCCTTATTCCGGGATTCTCATCAATACGGGCGTGGGTAACACAACCGCGCCCGTCGCCATGCCTCCTCTATTGAAGGCGAATCCCGAACGGTCACGGAGACGGCTCTTGGTATTCCCCCTCTTTATAATACGACCAAGGCTCGTTTCAATCTTCCATCGAATCCTCTCCTTGCTCCAAGTTCCAAACACTCAGAGCCCCAGATTCGAGCGCTTCAGACCTTCAACAATGTCCGGCTCGACCTTCGGGCGGTGGGCCTCCCGCCTCCATCACGGAGGAGGGCGTGCTAAAACTGCGTGAGGCCAAGTACATCCTTTACGAGGTTTCGCGACAGTTGCCCGCCGAAGGGCAGGCCATACCCAGCCCCGAGCCCGACGAGTATGTCGTCTTTGTATCCCACCTCCGTCGGGGTTTAGGCTTCCTGACGGATCCTTTTGTGAGATGGCTCATGTTTTACTATGGGTTGGAATTCCACGACTTGGCTCCGAGTCCATCCTCCATATTTCCGCTTATTGTCGCTCGAAGCCTTCCTCCGCGTCACCCCCACTTCGGCCTGTGGCTGAAGACCTTCAATGTGGAGCCGAAGATGATTGGGGGGCGTCAAGCATAGTGCGGCGGGGCGGCCATAAGAAGGATGGCCGATGCCCCGTGGCCCGAGGGCTCCTTCCAAGAGGAGCTCGGCTTGTGGCAGCGGGAGTGGTTCTATATCACCGCTTCGAACGGTAGTAGGCAGAAGCCGCCGCCTCCATTCCGCTCGGGACCTCCACTACGGTTGATGTCGTGGGTCAACCAAGGGCTCAACTGGGGGCCGTCAAAAGACATGCCCCTATTGCAGGGCCGGATTCGAGACCTCTAGGCGAGGGAGATCGATCCGTCGTGGTGATGCAGTTATGCTCATTAGGCGTCTCCTGCCTGCAAACGCCGTCCTCTCCGGCTATGGGAGTTCAATCCGGAGGGACCAAGGATTCTCCAACATTTCATGGGTACGACACCCGTGGAGATGTACAAGTTGTTCTTCGGATCACAGGTGGTGTGTCCGGAATTGACCGAGGATGCCGGCCTAAGCTGCAATCGCCCGGATACTCAACTAAGTAGCTCAGTGTTCGGACGTACCGTTTGTTTGCTTTTCTATAAATCACCTTTTAACCCGTTATCCTTCATCAAGAGTGGATAGCACAAGCAAAGCTGATAAGGTTTTCGGCTCCCCTCCCAGAGACCGCACCGGAGCCCGTGCTGGTCAGAATGTTGGAGGTGGCGCCTTCAGAAGAAGGCGAAGGGGAAAATAGAGGAGCTACCACCTCGCCCAAGGGGGCGCTTGAAGAAGGGGGGATCGAGAATCCCTCCCTCCAGGGGGAGAAGAGGACCGCCTCCAAAGACCCGGAGGCCAAAGCCTCTAAGCGGGGGAAGAAATCTTCACCAGAGGGTCCTGCGTCCGGGGAGACCCCGGCCGTACAATCTTCTCTAAAGAATCAGCCCTCCAGCGAGCCGTGAGTAGGAAAAGGGGAGTTCATTAATAAGTAAACATGCCTATTGGTGCTTCTGAGGATAACCGAAATTTTTACCTTGTAGTTCGGATCTGCGACCTTCTCAGATGAGCTCGTCTTCGAGGGATCTTCGTCTGGAGATGATGGAGAGCGAGACGCCTCTGTCTGCTGCGCCGTCGGATAGGGCGGACGAGCCTGAAGTGTCGTCACGGAGGGTATCCCCGAGCCCGGCAGAGCCGAAGAGTTCGGCGCCGACTAGTATTCGGCCGGGGGAGCTGAAGGATCTACTTGAGAGGGCGTCCGTCTCAGAAGATCACCGTGCATTGATGAGCGTGGTGATTGGAGGGATTGCGTCCACCGAAAGCGGATTGCATAATGCCGTCAGGAGTTTGCTGACGAGGTTTGAGGTACGTAAAAACGACGCGCCTTTTTGACAGTTTTGCACATAAAAGTGCGCCCTGTATAGATAGTAGCCCCTGAGACTCGGTAGGTTGTCGAAAGCGATAGCGTGCCGAGGATCAAAATCGCAGGTATTGAGTGTCGCCTTTCCTATGCAGGTGGCGGATAGTCCAGGGGCTAGCCGGACTGATGGAGTTGCCGAATTAATGCGGCAACTCAATATAGCGGATGCAGACATCGTGCTAGTCAACAAGCGACTTGACGAGTCGCAAGGTAAATTAATTCTCCACAGTCACCTATTAAGGGAGCTAAAGCCCACCTCTTACAATGTTTTATGCTTGACGCAGATGGTGCTGCTGCTGTGGAGAGCCTTCGGGCAGAACTTGCTCAAGCCAAGGAGCAAGCCAGAAGGAGTGATGCGGCTGCCTCGAGGGCGGCCGAGGAGTTAGAAGCCGAAAGGGCTGCACACTGCCGAAGCAGGGAAGAGATGGCCGAATTGGCCGTTAAATTGAAGGATGCTACCGACCGCAATGAGGCTCTTGAAAAGGAGCGCCTATCGGAGCGAGAAGACCTGGGGAAGGCCACCGCCGAAGCCAAGGATGCCCGTTCTGCAATGCGGGCTATGAAGGAGGAGCTGCGTCAGGCCGGAGACATTGTGGCTGGCAAGCCTTTTCTGCTACGCCGCAGGTTTACGGATTCAAAGTATGCCTAGCTTGGCCAGCTGTGGGGTCCGGAGGATCCATATATGGACTTAGCGGCGAGTGCGGCGGATGCCGTTGTGCACTTCCGAAGTCAGAAGGATCACAAGACGGAAGAGCTATTTTGGTCTCAATTCCATAGTCCGGATTGTTCACTTCCGCTGACCGATCGGTTGGCCGAATGGGCTGAGCTGAATAGGTTGTCCGAACTTGCCATGACGGATATCATGACCCATGTCTGGCCAGAGAGGCCCAAGCCGACGAGCTATTTTGGCTTATTGCAGGAATTCCTTGGGGCGGTGCCGCATATCAAGGAGATGAAGCGGTCGGCCTGCATAGAGGGTGCGCGGATGGCCCTTGCCCGTGTGAAGACACATTGGACAGAGATGGATGCCACCGCTATTGCAACCCAGGGTTCGGACGAAAGTCGGTTACCCGCCGAGCACTATTTTGGGGAAGTTATGCGTGGTGCTCGTGTAATAGAGTCGCAGTGCTCGAAAAATGTCACGTTCAAATGAACGTTTTATTTTGTGAAACAATGGTTATGATGTAATCGCTTTTTATACTTGTGCGTTCCAAGTATTGGAATATCTCCTATGCGGCCGTTTATGTATACATGTGTATAACTTTGAGATGGCAGTCTTCGGCTTCAGCCCCCACGCACAAGGTGCGGGGGTGTTCGCAAAAATAGTGCATTTTCACACTTAATCCGACGTCTCGGTCCTGTTGAGGAGGTGGTAGCGTAGCAAACGAGGCAACCGTACTATGATGCTTCATCACTTTCACTTAGCCATTGGAGTTCGAGGGTGGGGCTACGATATAGCCCCTGGGGGCACCGTGCTCTCCAAATTCGGGGCACGTGTGTGCCTAACCGGGAAACGGTCCTTCATCAAAGCGGAGGAATTCTAAACATTCCGGTGGTCGATCGAGTGGTTCACCAGTCTCTCCTTTGTATCATGATGATCGCCGGCTTTCTCTCGAGGTGCTCGCCCAGCGGGCTGGGGCACAATCGCAGTAGTTCTCCTAGTGCCGTGTTAGCCGATGATACGGAACATAAGGCAGCAAAACACAGGAGCCGGGCAAACCCAACATTTGACCAAAGACATGATTCGGAGCTGATGCATATAAGGCCTAACTCGAGACGCCGAACACTCCCTAAGGTGTTTGGTCTTTATAGTAATGGGCAGAACAATGCCCTAAGCCCCTAGTGTCCAGGTACGGGCAAGGTCCTCTGACGCGGCCGATGCCAAAACGTCAGGCTCCACTTTGGTTATAATGAGAAACCAGGGGATTATAGCATCAAGAGACAGTAAAAAAGGTTTATGCAGGGTCTTAATCTGAAAAGAATCCTTGCGACGGGTCCCTCTTGCACGCTCTGCGCCAGTCTCCGCGCAGCCGTTATCCTGGACGGGTGTGCACATTGTTCATCTGTAAAAAGAGAGGAACTTAGTTTGAAAGGAAATCGTGCGAAGAAAAAAAAGTATAAAAAATATTAATAAGTAAAGAGGAGTCTATATTAGCTCGTTGTTGCTTACACGCACAGCCCCTTGTGAAGCGGTGTGCGGCTAGGGAGCCCCTAGCTTATTTATGCCGGACTCGTCTAGCCGTGTCCGGGGTCTTTAAATGACCCTCGCAATGAAATGATGCCACGTGGACCGGCATTTTAAGTGTAAGAGACGCAGCGTGCGGTATGGCGTTGAAGCGGACAAAAGCTTCACGTCCCAATAGTGCTTGATAGCTACTTTTGAACGGGGCGACATGAAAGATTAGTTTTTCGCGTCGGAAGTTGTTTAGTGACCCGAACACAACTTCTAGTAATAAGGAGCCTGTGCACTTGGCGTAAGGGCCTGGCGTCACTCCTTTAAAGGAAGTGCGGCTATGTCGAATTTTAGTACGGTCTATCCCCAACTTGCGGATTGTGTTTGGATATAGCAGGTTTACATCGCTGCCTCAGTCCATCAGGACTTGTGTAAATTGTAGTCCGTCGATTATAGGATCCAATATCAGAGCAGTACATCCTGCATTCCGAGCACTTCTGGAATAATCCAGGTGGTCAAAAGTGATTGGTTTTGACATCCAATCTCGAGGTTCCGCTGGGGTGGACCGTGCGAGACCCGTCTTAGCGGGTGCCGCATTGTTTTTCCGTATTATCACATGAAGTGAGTTTACTGCTTTGACTTCTTGTGGGAAAGTCTTTTGTTTTCCGGTGCTCTGCTGGTGGGGTTTATCATCATCCTCGGTTGATGCGTCGAGCCCCTTGTGTTCGGCGTTTAGTCGGCCGGACTGTTTGAAAACCCAACAATCTCGGTGGGTGTGTTTTGTTGTTTGGCCGCGAGCTTTTGAATCCGGCGTTGACCGCCGTATTCTTTGGGCTTTTTTCTTTATTCCGGCGCTGATCCTTTTTGCACCATGATTTTCCGTTTCCATCTCTAATCTCGGATGTACTCGGGTCGCTGGTGCTGCACCTTGCTAGCCAACTATCTTCCCCCGCACAAAAGCGGGTCATGAGGCTTGTTAGCGCGGACATTGTCCACGGCTTCTCTTGGCCGAGTTGTCTGGCAAGCCATTCGTCTCGGACATTGTGTTGAAAAGCTGCTAAGGCTTCGGCGTCCGGACAGTCGACTATTTGGTTCTTTTTAGTAAGGAACATGTTCCAGAATTTGCGTGCTGACTCTCCGGGCTGTTGAGTTATATGACTTAGATCGTCTGCATCCGGAGGGAGGACATAAGTCCCTTGAAAGTTTGCTCTAAACGCGTCCTCAAGCTCTTCCCAACTTCCAACAGTATTTTCTGGGAGGCTTTTGAGCCAATGCCGAGCTGGCCCTTTGAGTTTGAGGGGTAGGTATTTTATGGCGTGGAGGTCATCTCCTCTAGCCATGTGTATGTGTAGTATATAATCCTTTATCCAGACTCCAGGGTCTGTTGTTCCGTCGTAAGCCTCTATGTTTATGGGTTTAAACCCTGCTGGGAATTCATGATACAGCACCTCATTGGTGAAACATAGTGGGTGTCTTGGCGACTCATATTTGGGTGTACCGCTGTCTTCGAACACTTGGCGTGTTGTGTTGCTTCCTGGGGCCCTCTTTTTTGGCCCGTAAATGGACCTGGCTGGGCCATCTGTTTTCCTAGGGTCATGAGTCGGCTTGTGTGCGGCGCCGCTTGGAGATTTTGGCCTATAATCTGGCCATCTATCCGGCCGGGCGGCCTCTTTATTTTTTGACTGTGGGGGCTCTATGGCTTCCTCGTCAAATTCTGGCAGCAGCTTGCGCTTCGGGTAGCTCTTTGATTGATGGCCATTGCCGTATTTGTCTGTGGTTTTGAGCACTTTGCTCCACCTCATTCTGAGTATGTCTTCCGCTGTTTTGAGCTTCCGTTTTTCCTTCTTCAAGCTTCTTGCGGTGGCAACGAGTCTTCCGTGAAGGTTCTTATGCTCCGGTAGTATGTCCGGTGTGAGGTCGTCCGGAGTGTTGGTTTCGCCAGGATTGGATTGATTATCCGATTCGTCCTGTTAGGACGGTTGCTTGGTTGCATGTTCGTCGTCCACTGGTTTGCCCTGCTCTAACGCTGGGTCATTAGGAGTGTTGTCTTTGCCGAGGCGGGGCTTAGGGCGGCGCTTGCGTCGCTGCTTTGGTTGTTTAGCGGCGGGGTTATCCTTTGTCGCGCCCCGTTGTTCCTCGTCGTCGCTTCCTTTTGGGGTATCCACCATATATACGTCATGTGTTGGGTTGGTCTTCCAGTGCCCTGTAGGCGCTGCTTCTTGATCGTCTCCGGCATCGTCGTCCATACCGTCGATGTCTTCGGAGTCATAGTCTAGCATGTCTGTTAAATCGTCGACAGTGGCTACAAAGTGGGTGGTGGGAGGGCCTTGAATTTCTTCGTCGTCCACACCCCAACCATCCTGGCCATAATCCGGCCAGGGCTCTTCGGATAGCGAGAGATGCTTTAGCGAATTTAGGATGTCGCCAAAGGGTGAGTGTTGGAAGATGTCCGCGGCAGTGAACTCCATGATCGGCGCCCAATCAGATTCGATTGGCAGGGGCGCAGGAGGTTCGGAGTCCGGTAGGGAGTCCGGCACCTCGGAGTCACGAGCTGTACAAGGGACAAGGTTAGTGTTCGGCTCCATCGCCGCGAAAGTTGCAGCCCCCGAGGCGGTGTCCAGCCACCGGTCCTCGACCTGGGCGACCGGCTCCGGACTAAGGGCCGGAGCGGATTCGCAGGCGCCACCAAGGCACTTTGTCCAGCGCAGAGCTAAATCATGCCCTCGCGACAACGCAAACGCTTCGGCTGTGGCTCGAGTCCGTCGAAGATTAAGTCCCGTGGATGTCGGCCGTGAAGTTTAGGCTCGAACTGGCACGATGGCGGGCGTAAGCTTCGATCTGCTCCAGATGGCCAAGTGAATTAGCCCGCGAAGGCGGCGCCCGAATACGAAGACCTGTCCAAAGAGAAAAGTCTCACCGACGGGCGTTGTTGTTTATTGGAGGAGCCATCAAGCACGCCGGTGATGACACGAGGAACTCTCAATGAAAGCACCAATGTCGGTGTCAAAACCGGCGGATCTCGGTAGGGGGTCCCGAACTGTGCGTCTAGGCGGATGGTAACAGGAGAAAAGGGACACGATGTTTTACCCAGGTTCGGGCCCTCTTGATGAAGGTAAAACCCTACGTCCTGCTTGATTAATATTGATGATATGGGTAGTACAAGAGTGGATCTACCACGAGATCAAGGAGGCTAAACCCTAGAAGCTAGCCTATGGTATGATTGTTGTAATGGAGGTTATGTCCGACGGACTAAAGCCCTCTGATTTATATAGACACTGGAGAGGGCTAGGGTTACACAGAGTCGGTTACAATGGTAGGAGATCAACATATCCGTATCGCCAAGCTTGCCTTCCACGCCAAGGAAAGTCCCATCCGGACACGGGACGGAGTCTTCAATCTTGTATCTTCGTAGTCTTGGAGTCCGGCGGACGATGATAGTCCGGCTGTCCGGACACCCCCTAGTCCAGGACTCCCTCAATGTGGATGAAACAATTATAATTATGGTGGAAGACAAACATACTGAAACTATGAGGATCCCATGCAAAAACAGTGCCATGACCGGTGGAAGCAAACACAAGACGCTCGTATTGAATTGCATCACAGTACACATCCGTGTATAGAAACTGATTTTTGAGCAATATCCATCGAGTCGAACCACAAAGGACGACAACAAGCTTGTCGAAGATAGCAACAACTTCATAGTTCTTGTAATTACAAGAGCGGTTGGGAACTCAACAAATTGCTATCTTCCGTAGAAGATAGTCACCATGATCGTATTTGAACATGCATACAATACCGGTGTGCTCAACCTCTAGGCAGTCTGCTGAGATTTTTTGAAGTGGAACCCGGTGATGAGTGTACACATTCACAAGTTCCCACTCGTAGTTGTACCCAATATAAACAACCAAATCTCCATTTGTGCCTACCCAGGCCTTACCCTTAAGTGATGGCAGCTTAACATCACAGGTATCATCAACTTGCACAAGGCGAGGCTTCTGTCGTCCGCGCGCTAGCGAGCAGGGTCAGGGCGAAGAAGATAGGGGAGATCAAACTGCTCCTTGACCCTTGTGTTCTTTGTAATGATGTTATTAGTTGAGTCGAGAATGGTCTTGAACGAACCTGCCATGCTAGCTGAGGTGATGACGTCTCACCGATCAATGAGTTCCTCCACCACGTGATCTTTCAGATCGGGGCAAGAATAACGGGGTCGCTTCCGGCCTGTTCCCTCCATGGAGAAGACGATCGAACAATTGCAGAAGGAAGGGTGAACGGCTGAAGGCAAAAGGAGGAGGGAGAGGAAGAGCGTGTGACAGCAGTTCCAAATCGAGAGGGAAAGGCGAAGAGTGGACGGTGCCAGTTTGCCACCGTACACGAAGAGGCGCCCTGGCCTACACGTCCGTTCGGAAATACTAGTAGAAAAGGACTCGTCGTCATCTCACTGATATGTTGGAACGGGACCACATGTCAACGAAACATGGTTTTTAATATCTCATGCAAAATGCGATCAGGCCGCATTGGCCCGAGGTGCCACATTAGTTTTTTTTTTGAAATTTTTCCGCATTAGTTCTTGGCCTTTATTTTTTTAACATACAGTCTGAATGGATAGCTCCTGTGGTCATCACACATGAACGGATATAGTGATGGTTGATTCGCCCGAGCAACTTATTACTGTGTACTAGCGGATTCAAGGAACAGAGAAATGATGGTTTCTTCGTCCGAGCAACTTACTGTGGCGAATGTGGGGCTCTGTGATTTGACTGCTCACTAGTAATTACTACTGTGGCGCAACGACCGGGGTGAATCTTTCCCTGAAGTTGTGTTGCGCACTCAATATTGCTGCATGGCAGGTGGAGCTGGATGAAGGATGTCCAACATGTCGGCGAAACGAAGTTGAATTGTTTCTGGCATTGCTATCAATCCTTCAGGATTTGTTTATATGTACGCATAATATTAATGAATTTGAACTGTGATGCTATGAAGGTTTCAATTTTGGTTCTAGCAGGAAAAAAGGTTTCAACTTAGGATTCATGTGTCTTGCCTTGAGATTATCTCGTTACAACATTCCATCAAATACAAATGAAACTACCATGGCTACCATGGCTAATGCATCTCAATGGTTCGCAGACCAGGGCCAATATTCACATCACAACTGAAGACAAAGTTGTGAAAAGGTATACAAATAAAGAAAAAATATATAATTGAACGATGTTGTTCATAGGCATGGCTCCATTTCCTTGGCAAAGTGCTCATTGCTTAGCAGCTAGTTTCACCCAGCTCTGTAGCCAAAAAAGAGGTGTATGGACGACACCACAATCCGATCATTTTGTGCAGCTCCACTAAAATCGAGCGGACCATCCCTGTTTGCAAAGACATCAAGTCAGTGTGATTACAATAATAGTGGAACTAGATGATGAAACATAACACACATACATAGAAGCCGATCACCTCTACGATCTCTCTTTAGGACTAACTTCTTGTTGGAGAAGATTAGGCACGGAGTTGGATGAGCAGGATAGCAAAACCAATCTCCCTTTCTGCAGTCCAACAGAAATGTAAAAATGTTGCCTGTGTGACATTTTGGCGGAACTGCTCAAAACACTCTTTAGAAAAAAGTGATTTGTGCAGTTCAGCAAAAGGTCACAATAGCAACGAGGTGAAAATGGATAGCCCTGTTTGCAAAAGGTGGTCGAAAGGAAACAATTACTGCCCAATAACACGAGTTGAAGACACATACGCCGACAAAAAAGAAGCATGTTCCATGTAATAAGGGAAAGATAGCACATGGTGGATTATCAAAAATGGTTTGAGGACAAGATTGCTAGATGGAAAGTATGCCGGCCGAGATACGATTTAAGCAAACAACTAAAGAAGATCCACATGCAGCAACGTGGGAAGATGGGCAATGGAGCAAGGCCGGAGGAAGCTGTACCCGAGGGTCGTCGGGATGTAACTAGGAGGGCGCTAGTGGCCGGGATCTGCCCATACTGCGGCAGCGAGCAAGTGGCCAAGGCCCTACCGCGCCGGAGCTTGGTCAGAGAGAACAGCGGGTACCGCAGATCGGGACGTGCTGCCTCAACACCGTCGAACAGAGAGACGATGCACATCCTCCCTTTTCGCCGGCGGACGGGATGTGGCTGCATCAATGACCAATGCTGAGAGAGAGAGGCCACCGCCGCCTTGTGTGTGATGGTGTGACGATAGACAAACCCATTTCTCCATTTTCCCCATGGCAATCGTTTTGTATTCTGTACGTGCCATTGAGGAATATATAACTTTATTTAATATTAATGCGTCAAGTCAAACTTTGTTCCGTCTAGGCGTGGTACCCAACCCTCCTTCGAGTAAACAACCGCTACACGCGTCAAATTATCACCTGGGCTTCCTTTTCGTATAGAAACGAACTCCACCGTGTACCCGCACGGGTGTGGCCCGGAACGAGACGTGAGTACGTGTGTCCTGCGTGCACTTCTTCTTTAGGTGCAGGTACGTACGTGGGTGGGTGTGAGAGAGATGGTTTGTGCGAAACAGAGGCAATGTGTTGATGATATCTCAAACAAAAAAACGTAACATATGCAATGTGTGTGAAACGGAGTCGTGGACGTGAGATATCGATAGAATTGAAAATAGGGATGAAGTGTGTGGCTGCGCGATCGATAAAGAGTGCCATCAAATTTGTTTTTGCCCACGTCAAAGACACGGGGCGGCTGGCCTACTGGAATTTGAGAGGGCAGAGGTGCAGTTTTTCTCCATGGCATGGATACCTACCTAGAACGTTCGACTATCGGTGTGTGTGTGGGGGGGGAGGGGGACGGGGCAGAGACCGATCGACTAGTATATGTGTGCGGAAGGAGAGAAACGTAGCTATGTATTGAGGGAGATCGATCGACATCCATGGATATGTGTAGCAGAGGAATAAGGTTGGGAGAAAGACAAAGGTAGACCGTCGGAGGGTTGGTGGTGGAGTGGCGTCTAACAAATGGTGGGATAGGCGTGCTAGACAAACGGAGGGTATGAGTGCAATATCAATAAGAGAGGGTGGGGGATGTATGTCTGCCTATGCACGTGCGTGCGAGAGATGGGTCGGGAGGTATGCACGGATGATGGGGGGAGAAGATATGGTTGTGGTAAGCATACGTAACTACATAGGAAGATCAACCGTCGTGTGTCCAAGAAAGGAAGAGACATAACTAGCAAGGTAAGTGTCGGTCGGTGTCAAAACCGGCGGATCTCGGGTAGTGGGTCCCGAACTATGCGTCTAAGGCTAATGGTAACAGGAGGCGGGGGACACAATGTTTACCCAGGTTCGGGCCCTCTCGATGGAGGTAATACCCTACTTCCTCCTTGAATGATCTTGATGATATGAGTATTACAAGAGTTGATCTGCCACGAGATCGTAGAGGCTAAACCCTAGAAGCTAGCCTATGATTATGATTGTTGTTGTCCTACGGACTAAACCCTCCGGTTTATATGAACACCGGAGGGGGCTAGGGTTACACAGAGTCGGTTATAGAGAAGGAAATCTACATATCCGAATATCCAAGCTTGCCTTCCATGCAAAGGAGAGTCCCATCCAGACACGGGACGAAGTCTTCAGTCTTGTATCTTCATAGTCCAACAGTCCGGCACAAGTACGTAGTCCGGCTGTCCGAGGACCCCCTAATCCGGGACTCCCTCAGTAGCCCCTGAACCAGGCTTCAATGACGATAAGTCCGGTGCGCAGATTGTCTTCGGCATTGCAAGGCGGGTTCCTTCTCTGAATACTCCATAGAGGGTTTTGAACATAAGGATCGTGTCTGGCTCCGCAAAACAATTTCCACATACCACCGTAGAGAGCACAATATTCCACAAATCTAATCTGCTAACAACTGTTCATAGCGTGACATCACGCTGCGGCCCGGTCATTATTCGAACTGTTTTCTCATCCTGCTGCTGCACATATTGCGAGGCGGTTTCATAGGCATGTCTTGTCGAAGCAGAGATCGTGTCCCCTTTATCACGGGATTCTCATCAATATGGATGTGGGTAACCCAACCGCGCCATCAACACGACGCTTGGGGAATAAGCGAGTTTACAGGGCATGTGGGGAGGCGCATGGTTTCTACCGCCTTTATAAAGAGATAAGGATTCACCTTTTTCACCCACGCCTTCTTCTTCCTCTACTTATCCATTTTTCCTCGCTCGAGCTCTAGCGCCCAAGCTTTCTCCTTCTCCGCAAAGTCATTCCAAGTTTGTCCGGAGCGGGAGGCAAGTGGATGGCCTCCTTCGTTAAGGAGGAGGACATCACGAAGCTCCGGGAGGCCGGATACTTGTCCGCGAACATCGTGCACCGGCTTCCGGCTAATGGACAAATCATCCTAACCCCGGAACCCCAGGAGAGGGTAGTGTTCCTCTCTCACTTCATCCGCGGATTGGGATTACCCCTCCACCCATTTGTCCGCGAGATCATGTTCTACTACGGGCTAGACTTCCATGATCTGGCCCCCAATTTCATACTCAACATCTCGGCATTTATCGTCGTGCGCGAGGCCTTCCTCCGCATTACGCCCCACTTTGGCCTATGGCTGAAGACCTTCAATGTGAAGCTGAAGGTAGTGGTCGGCCAGCAAGCAGAGTGCGGAGGTGCCATGGTGAGCAAAATGCCCAATGTCACTTGCCCCGAAGGCTCCTATGTGGAGGCCGTGAAGGTGTGGCAATCAGGGTGGTTCTACATCACCGAGCCGCACGACACCAACTAGGCAGCGGCCCCTAAATTTTGATTCGGCACCCCCATGCGGTTCACCTCCTGGAAAGAGAAGGGCCTAGCTTGGGGCTCATCGGTGGAGCTGACCGGACTTCAGACATGTGTCAAAAATATGATAAGCCACAAAAATCAAGCTTGTCAACGTGGTCCGCGTCATGCTCTTCCGCCGGATCCTTCCGTGTCAGAGACGGGCTTTCAATATGTGGGAGTTCGACCCGGCCGAACACCAGATGCTATGAGAGCTCTTCAACACGACGCACGAACACGTCTGGAAGCTATTGTTCAAGGCCGCCGAGGTACCTCCGCCCATAATCGAGGATCGCGGACTCAGCGCAAAGCGCCCCGCCAATCCGGTAAGTTTTCATATTTTGCAAGATGTGCCTTTCCCCAGTATGTTCACGGGAGGAGTCTAAGCCCCCATGCCAATTTAACAGGACTAGGTAGTGATAGCGGAGCGGATTGACTGTCCAGCTCCACTACCCGAAGATCCAGCATCGCCTATCTTAATGAAGATGTTGTTTCTAGCACCCTATGAGGTGCCGGAGAAGAAGACCAAGTAGAAAGCCACGGGGACCAAAAAAGGTCTCCGGTGCAAGGTTGTATCGGACTCATTGTCCGAAGACACCAAGGCGCACTTCTCCAATGAAAACGAGGAGGAGGAAGAGGAAGTCCCCCCCCCCAACCGGGGGGAGAAGAAAAGGAAGGTCGCCCCATCTGGGGAGGCCGAAGGGTCCAAGAAAGGAAAGACCCTCCCTCTGGACCATTCCACCACAGCCGCCTATGGCGGTGAGGAGTGGTTGCCCAGGGACAATCCCCTGGCGAAGTCGTAAGTATCCGGACACTATAATACTTCCGGTATGTTTTGGTTTATTGCTTCTTATCATGCCAAACATGATCGTGCAGTCCGGCCAAAGCCCACATCAATGTATCCTCCTCGAATGGGTCTTTGGGCCAGTCGGCGATGAATAGCGATTCACTCCCGACAGCCACCTCCCCCCGGCCCGCAGACGAAACCGAGGTGTTGTCTCAGAGGATACCGGACCAGGGGAGACAGTTCTGGAGACGCCCCAATGCGAAATCCCGGACGCCGGGCACATGGGAGGGAAGACCCCCATGCATTCCGTTGACGGGGGCCGCAACAAGTCTGGCCCCCAGCCGGATACTTTGCCAGAACCAGCAGTGGTTCCGGATTCAGGCATGTAGCCTCTCTCTAAGGGTGGCGAGCCGCCTGTGCTGATGACCTCTATCCATCCAGAGGCATCGGACAACTTGTTGGAAGCGCTTCGGGGCACTTCCATTGATGAAGAACACCGTACTCTTATGAGTATGGTGATTGAGAAGGTCTGGTCCGCCAAAAGCGGATTGACCGAAGCCTACGCTAGCCCCCTGATGGGCTTTGTGGTAAGTAATAAAATTGCAAGAAAGTATTATAGTATAGACAGTAGCCCCTGATGCTCTTTTTGGTGTTTGGAAAGAAAGGCCAAACAGAGGATCAAATAACATCCGCAGGAGTCTAATCAGAATATGTCTATGTGAATAAGCAGGCGTCGCTGCTGGCCGTTGCCGCTCGTACTGCGGAGTTCTCTGGACTGAAGCGGGACCTGGGGCGGACCGAGGAAGAGCTCGGCCTAGTGAAGAGGCAGCTCGAGGAGAACAAAGGTAAGTGATACCCCGTCTATATATTGATAAGGAAAAAATGGTTTCAGCTCATTGAAGCGTCATGAAATTTAATAGGGGCCACGACCGAAGTGGCGGCCCTTAAGAATTCATTGTACGAGGCCGAAGACAAAGCGGCCAAGGAGCGCACCGAGCGCGAGAAGCAAGAGGCTCGTGTCGGCGAGGTCCAGCAAGAGCTCCGGGATTTCGTCAAAAAATACGAGTCCTTGGAGCGTGACTCCAAGACACGAGAGTCCGAGCTTGCTGAGGCGCTCCAGAGTGTGCGAGACGCGAAAGCCGAAGCCCAAAGGGCCCTCCAGGAGATTCAGGCAGCCTAGAAGATAGCGGCGGGTAAGGCATTCATTATGCAAAGCAAGCATGTGCAGGAGAGTTTCCTTTTACTTACCCGAATTCGGAGCTCTTCAGGAGCATTCATAGATCTGCCGCACAGCATATCGGATGCCACGGAGTTCTACCGGGCCGAAGAAGGGTGCTCGACAGAGAAGTTGTTCTGGTCTCAATATATTGGGACTGAACCTCCGGTGCCCTTAAGCGACCAGCTGAAGCAACTGGTCGAATTGCACAAGGCGGCCGAACTGGCCATGAAGGACCTTATAGTCTGGATGTGGCCTACCGAGCCCTTGCCCAGTAGCTACTTCGGCCTCGTGAAGCGGCTTGTAAATGCCTACCCGTGGCTTGAAGTCATAAAGCGGTCAGTCTGCATTGAAGGTGTGCGCAGGGCCTTCGCCCGTGCGAAAGTGCACTGGGCGAAGATGGATGCCAAGAAGCTGGTGACGGAGGGACTGCCGAAGGGCAAGGAGCACCGCCTTCCCGAAAAGTATTATGACAGTGTCCTGAAGGGCGCCGCCTTGTGGCGAAGGAATGTGCTAAGGATGTAATATTTGAATGAATGTACTCATTTGATCCTGTAATATGAAAACGAGTTCATTTCCTCTATATAACGCTTGTTGATTTAAAATTTTACCTTCTTTGCGGCCGTTTATAAAATCTGAGAGTTGGGCAGTCGTCGGCTTCTGCCCCCATGTAACTAGTACTGGGGAGTTCGGGATAAATCTAAATAATCTTTATCCAAATTTTTGGTCCTTTAAGGAGGTGTTTAGCGCAACGAACGAGGCAATCGGACTATACAGCTTTATCACTCTCACTTAGCCATAGAAGTCTATAGTTTTAAATTTTGGCGTAGCCCCTGGTATTTAGAAGGCCGAACTTGGGGCACTATACACGCCTAAATCGGACAAGGCCGATTCCTCGCCCAAAGCAGAAAAAATCTTTAAGGATTTGAGACCTCTCGAACAGCGACCAGCTCTCGCCGCATCATGACAATCAGTTTTCGGCTTTCTCTACTTAGGTGCTCGTTCGGAAGAACCGGGATACAATCGTAGTAGTTCTCCCTGTGCCACCTTAGCCGATGTAGTGGAATGTAAGGTAGCAAAACATGGGAGCCGGGCAAACCCAACTATTGACCCAAGACATGATTTAGAGATGATGCATATAATGCTATAAGTTCGGGGTGCCGCACTGTCGAAAGTCTTCGGGCTTTTCTTGCCATGTTATGGGGTACACTGAAGCCCCTCGCGAGCTGAACGTACCAAAATGTACGGGTGCAATTTGTAATAAATAAACAGTCAAGGAAAAAGATAAAGAAATGTAATAATAAGCTGACGCTATACATTATTTCCCATTGTTATTTAACTAATGCGTCAAGGCGTATGTATACAAGTAGTGCGATAAGAAAAATAGGACTATTTGACATGTCCTAACCAAGGGCGAGCTGCGAGTGGGTATGTAAAACAGGTATAGCGATCGTTACGAGAGACCACCTTGGGATTCCCTTGTATGTAAAAGCTCCTTGCCTCCTTGGTTTTTCCGTCCCGTGATGGGTCCAATAATCAGGCTATCAGAAAGAGCTTCTAGAAAATAGGGTCCTGAAAGAAAGAAAAGGGTGAAGGTATACGGGTCCTGGGGCGGTTGAGCCGCATTCTGGACCGCATTATAGATGTGCCTCCGCCTATGCCCATGGTATTTTAAGTGCGTAATTATGTACGCGCGGCACGAATTTCACCGCTTCACTGGGACTGGGACGGAGGCCGAATTGCTAGGCAAGCTCTGGACGTGCCAAACAATCCAGTTGCAGAGTATTTCAGACCCGCTTGACGGTGTCTGGAGGCTTTATGGCTGAATTGGAGGTCTGTCTAAGGAGGCTGCTCTGTACTTCTGCTGCGAGGGCTGCAGTGTGCTCCTTCATACGGAGGGAGCGCTCTGTGTTTCCATTGACTGTTATAACCCCGTGAGGTCCTGGCATCTTGAGCTTGAGGTATGCATAATGTGGTACCGCATTGAATCTAGCAAATGTGGTCCGTTTGAGCAGTGTGTGATAGCCACTGCAGAAGGGGACGATATCGAAGATTAACTCCTCGCTTCGGAAGTTGTCCGGACATCCAAAGACTACTTCCAGTGTGATTGAGCCTGTACAACAGGCCTCTACACCTGGTATGACACCTTTAAAGGTGGTTTTGGTGGGTTTGATCCTTGAGGGATCGATGCCCATTTTGCGCACTGTATCCTGATAGAGCAGGTTCAGGCTGCTGCCACCGTCCATAAGGACTCGTGTGAGGTGGAATCTGTCAATGATGGGGTCAAGGACCAATGCGACCGAACTGCTATGACGGATACTTGTAGGATGGTCCCTGCAATCGAAAGTAATCGGACAAGAAGACCATGGGTTGAACTTTGGGGCGACTAGCTCCATCGTGTAGACGTCCCTTAGTGCGTGCTTCCGCTCCCGTTTGGGAATATGGGTGGCATATATCATATTTACCGTTTTCACTTGGGGAGGAAATTTCTTCTATCCTCCCGTGTTCGGCAGCCGGGGCTCCTTGTCTTCATCACTATGTGGCCCCTTTTCCTTGTTTTCGGCATTCAACTTGCCGGCATGTTTAAACACCCAACATTCTTTGTTGGTGTGGTTCGCTTGTTTATCGGGGGTGCCATGAATTTGACACGAGCACTCGAGTATGCGGTCCAGACTGGACGGGCCCGGATTGTTTCTTTTGAATGGCTTTTTCCGCTGACCGGACATAGAGCCACTGAATCCGGCATTGACTGTTGTGTCTTCGGCGTTATCACCATTGTTGCGACACTTGTGTCTGTTGCATCGGGGCTTGCTGTTGCTATCTCTGGCATCTGAAGTGGCAGGATTTCTTGATGTGCTATTGCTACAAGCCAGCCAGCTGTCCTCGCACGCACAAAAGCGGGTGATGAGTGTCGTCAGGGCTGCCATGGACTTCGGCTTCTCTTGGCGGTGGTGTCGGGCAAGCCACTCGTCGCGGATGTTATGCTTAAAGGCCGCTAGGGCTTCAGCATCCGGACAATCGACAATTTGGTTCTTTTTAGTTAGGAACCGAGTCCAGAATTTCCTGGCTGACTCTCTGGGCTGTTGAGTAATGTGACTTAAATCATCAACATCCGGTGGTCGCACATAAGTGCCCTGGAAGTTATCCAGGAATGCGTCTTCCAGGTTCTCCCAACTTCCAATAGAGTTTGCCGACAAACTATTCAGCCAATGCCGAGCCAGTCCCTTGAGTTTTAGTGGGAGGTACTTGATGGCATGTAGATCATCGAGACGGGCCATGTGAATGTGGAGAAGGAAATCGTCAATCGATACCGCGGGGTCTGTTGTCCCATCATATGATTCGATGTTCACGGATTTAAACCCTTCTGGGAACTCATGATCCATTACTTTTTTAGTGAAGCATAGGGGGTGTGCGGTGCCTCTATGCCGGGCTACATCACGACGTAGTTCAAATGAGTCTGGTCTGTTGTATTTGGCCCGGCCAGATTTGTTTTTAGTATATCCGGCGTGACGGTCATCATCACACGTTGGGGCACGCCCCTGTGATCCGTAGGTCGATCTTGACTGTCCTACTTTGTTTTCCAATTTGTCTCGCAGGTCATGCGTGTAGCCTTGGGCCTTCGTCGTTTTGCTTGTTTGGCGACGGGGTGCGGGCTGGACTTCGGGCTGATACGCCACTTTGTCTCGGCCACGAGGTGGCCGGTCAGCCGCATCCTGAGCTAGTGGTGTACACTTTAATGCCTCCTCCTCGAGTTGAGGTAACAACCTGTGCTTTGGGTAACTTTCGGTTGGGCGCTCGAGTCTGTATTCCTCGGCTGCCAGGACCTCGTTCCATCTATCAGTTAGCAGATCTTGATCAGCCTGAAGCTGCTGCTGCTTTTTCTTCAGGCTTTTTGCAGTGGCTATAAGCTGGCGCTTGAAGCGCTCCTGCTCGACGGGATCCTTAGGAACAATGAATTCTTTGTCGCCGAGGCTCACCTCATCTTCGGAGACGGGCATGTAATTATCATCCACCGAGTCTCCATCCATTGCCTGTTTATCAGGGCTAACTTGCCCATCCTCCTGTCCGGCTTGCTCGAAGCTTGGCTGGGCGGGATTGTTTTCATCTTTGGCATTATCCGGAGTGCTATTGTCTCCTATGCCGGTATCACTATTTTTGCTATGGTGGGGATTAGAGCGGTGCCGCTAACATCGGCGCTTAGATTGTTTCTCAAGGGGGTTATCCTCCGTTGCCTTGTCGCCATTGCTTTCTTTGGGTGTGTCCACCATATATATATATATATCATATGATGAGGTAGCTGTCCAGCGCCCTACAGGCGGTGGTTCCTACTCTTCTCTGGTGTCGTCGTCCATACCGTCGATGTCTTCAGAGTCGAAATCAAGCATGTCGGTTAAGTCATCGACAATGCCTATCAAGTGGATGGTGGGTGGGTAACGAATTTCTTTGTTGTCCGCTTCCCACTCAAGCCGGACATAGTTCGGCCAAGAGTCTCCTGATAGGGAGAGGGATTTTAATGAATTTAGCACGTCACCCAAGGGCGAATGCTGAAAGATATCCGCAGAGGTAAACTCCATGATCGGTGCCCAATCAGGTTCGACGGGCACGAATGTACGAGGTTCGGAGCCTGCGGCCGGAGACGAGTACGGGGGTCCGACGACACAGACCCATCGGAGGCGAAGTCTTTGTTCGGCTCTATGGCCGCTGAGTGCGCGGCCTCCATGGCAGGGTCCATCCACCCATCCTTGGATGGCATGATCTACTCTGGATTAAGAGCCGGGGCAGCTACAGGTGTGATCTCCTAAACACCGTCCGATGGCAGATCAAAGTCATGCTCATCATGACTATTCGGCACACCTGTCATGGGCTCGAGTCCGTCGAAGATCAAGTCTCTATGGTTGTTGGGGGTGTAGTTCAGGATTCCAAACCAGACCTGATGACCAGGGGCGTAGCTATCGATCTGCTCCATATGGCCAAGCGAGTTGGCCCGCAGTGCGAAGCCTCCGAATACGAAGATCTGTCCGGGGAGGAAAACCTCGCCCTGGATCGCATCATTGTAGATGATTGAAGGAGCCATCAAGCCTTACCATGACGACACAGTGTCAGTACCGGCGGATCTCAGGTAGGGGGTCCCGGACTGAGCGTCTAAGTCTAATGGTAACAGGAGGCGGGGGACATAATGTTTACCCAGGTTCGGGCCCTCTCGATGGAGGTAATACCCTACTTCCTGCTTGATTGATCTTGATGATATGAGTATTACAAGAGTTGATCTACCACGAGATCGTAGCTAAACCCTAGAAGCTAGCCTATGATTATGATTGGTGTTGTTCTACGGACTAAATGCTCCGGTTTATATAGACACCGGAGGGGGCTAGGGTTACACAGAGTCGGTTACAGAGAAGGAAATCTACATATCCGAATATCCAAGCTTGCCTTCCACGCAAAGGAGAGACCCACCCCACGGGACGAAGTCTTCAATCTTGTATCTTCATAGTCCAACAGTCCGGCACAAGTACATAGTCCAGCTGTCCGAGGACCCCATAATCCGGGACTCCCTCAGTAAGTGGCTCGGTGCTTGGGGAAAATGAATTATAGTCGACTAGGCTATATGTAGGGAGATCAGTTCATATACACGTCTGCATGTGTTAGAAGCAAATAAGGCCCGGAGAGACAGAATGGGGAGAGGGATGCGGCTAGGTGGTGGTGCGAGAGGCCTACCATGTCGAGGGGGGAGGAGTGTGCGAGTATGTGATCAATATAAAGAGGGGCGGGAGTGTGCACCTGCGTGGAACCGTATTGGACATAGGGGGGCATGGACGGTGAGAAGAGAAGAGGGGAAGTATATATGTGTTTGTTGTAGGCACACTTGGCTAGACAGGTATATCGACTGGTGTTTGCCGGAAAGAAGGAGCCGGGGGCCTACACACACCGCGGGTGGACGACCTAAAGAGAAATAATGAATGTGCGCGATGGAGGGGACGCTACGGGTGGGTGAGAGGGGGGCGGGCGAGTGCATGCATGATAGAAAGTTAGCTACAAATAGAAGAGGATCGTTAAGGTGTAAAAGACGAACAAAGATCATAATTCATTATAAAAAAGTGGATCATGGATACTTGTAGAAGATATCATAATGTAGAACGTTGATTATAATTTGGGCTAATGTGTGGCTTTTGCAACTCAGGTCTAAATACTTCTCATAATGTAGGTGACGGGGCACTATACTTTGTGTGATAAACACGGTGTATGTATGGAACATGGTTTAGATTATGAATATATAGTTACTACATCAAATGTATTATTATTTGGAATCAACATCAAGTGTATTCAAAAAATAGAATTCGAGCTCATGTAGTACACATAGTTCATATCTATCTCTATAGTAATCATGTGGTGTGTTATTAAGCTAATACACGAATGATGATTGAAGTTGTCAACAATCATGATTGTAGATTCTTATTGAAATAGAGAAACGAATTCAAATTTGGTTCGAATTGCAGCGGTAGTATAGACATTTGGAATGCACTAAAATGTTGGTATGAGTACATGCATTATACAGCAAGCGAAAAAATTTAATTGGACATAACATGGATTCATACTCCCTCCTTCCATCCATATAGGGCGTATTGAGTTTTTTAAGAACACCTTTGACTATTGACAAGATTAATAGTACATGACATGCACAATGTGAAAATTATATCATTGAAAGAACCTTTCACAGACAAATTTAATGGTGTGCTTTGTGTAAGTTGCATGTCATATATTACTGTTCTAATATTTGGTCAAAGTTAGCATCGAAAAACACATTAGGCCCTATATAGATGGAAGGAGGGAGTAGCTTTGAATAGCATTTGAATAGTAAAATGGGGCAAGACTCTCTCTTTGTGTGGTGTGAATAGTTTTATTTTTTTGTTTTCTTTTTGGTTGAGGGAAGTGCGAATTGATTTGGTACGTACAAGTACAATATTACTACACGTTAGGCTTGTCCCTAAAATTCAACCCGCATCTTGTTATATCCCGAAAATTCAGATATCGTGCTCCCAAAAATGGTGCCTTCACAACCCTCGCCTTGCTATCCCGAAATTACAATGTGCGCGAAAACTCCCTCCAGCTGCCAAATCCCGACACGCGAAATCCCCCTTCTAACCTTGAGCCAAAAGGCCCGCTAGTTCAAATCGGTGGGGGGTACTTTTGTAACACACCCTACATTTTGGACAAGCACGTCCCTAAGTCATGGTTCACCCCCTCCCATCGCCCCCTTTTCGCCATTCGAAATCCCAGGCCGCCATAACCTCTCCGCTCCAGCCGCAAAACCCCACCCTCCTCCGTCCGCCACCTCACCGCTGCCCAGTTGGAGCCTCTTCCCCGACAATGTCATCCACCGCAACAGCTCGACGTCCCTCGTCCACCTCCCCGGATGAGAACCCGTCGCCCATCTCATCGTCCCGCGGTTCAGCCGCCCCGTCCTCCACCTCCAAGGAGTTGCTCCGATGATCGCCTTGTCTATCGCGGCTGCTCCATCCCCACACCATCGCCTTAACCTGGTCCACCAGAACTACAACATCCTCACCGACTCCTCGGACTAAGCAGAGGCCTACACGGCGCCACCAAAGAGGTTGTACACTCATCGCATCGCACCTTCTCCTTAACTCGACCTCCCGGCGCCGACGGTGCTCCATCCCGCACCCCCATGGAGCGGCTACCTTGAAGCCGGCACCGCGGGTGACATCTCCACGGCGGATCTCCCCCAGTGCGAGGCCCCTTCGGTGGCGGCGGCCATACCTGCCGGATCTGCTGCTACTGCTCCAGCTATCGCTCGCTCGTGCTGCTGCTGCTGCTCCGGCTCTCGCTCGATCGCTCGCTTGCCCAGCTGCTGCTGCTGCCCTCCCCCTCGCTCGTGCTGCTGCTCCGCTCCGTTTTAGCCACACTTTAGTCGACTGAATCGACTTTTGGGTCAGTCAATTTTTAGGGGTTGGGGGGGCTCGCCGGAGTTAAGGAAGAACCAACTGTAGCGGGGACGGGGGCTCGCCGGAGAGGTACCCCAGTATCTATCTTAGGATTCAGGGTGGGGGCGGGGGGCCTAGAGGGCTTGCCGGGGCGGCGGCGGGGAGTTGTTTCGGGGTGGCGAGGCGGCGCTGGGGCTGGCGGTTCGGCCGATGGTGGCTGGCGGCTCGAGGGGGTGCATGTCGTAGATGAACTGCAGGCCCTCCCTAAACTACATGTCAAGTGCCTCTCTGCTACCATTGCGTTCAATTTCGACAGTAACATTCAGAATCCACAGTAAATTTCAGTTTCGACAGTTAAGTTCAGAGTCAACAGTTTTTACCTCATCTGTTGTAGTTAGATGGTTTTTGGTGATGTCAAATTTGCATCTATTTTACATCAATCTATTGGAGATGCTATTAGAATCCCACTTGAGATTGACGATGTCTGTCTTGTACTGCTTCAGCCTTGACGTCTTATGGCTCACCGGAGCTGCTCCAACGACAGAACAATCCATCACAACAGAGCAGTGCCCTAGACGCTGTCTACAGATTCCTCAGATCCTCCTCCACATCTCCGACAGCCACCTCTGCCTCAACTGCTTCAGCGACCAATGATGTTGAGGTCTACAGAGCTACGGCAAAGAGGTTGTACACTTGTTGCATCACTTATTACTACACATTCATGTCGATCGATTAGGGCTATTTTGGTTCAACGGAAAAACATAGCAATAGGGAATTTTCCAATGGCACTCTACTATTCAATTATTCATGCATTTTGTTGAAAGGAATGAAGCAAAACATCCACGTGGACCTACTTTTCAAAATCCTATGCATGAAAACAAGACCAGGTGCATTGGTGGAAGAATAACATTCTAATTGTACGTGCTTTCATATGGTATCACTTTATATTGGCCATGTTTCTTTGCATTCCTCTGCTCTTCCAATTCCTGTAAACTAACCACCCAAGTTGATAGAAATCCTTTGTTTACAAATGCTGTGTTTACCATGTGCATTCCTAACCTATTCGAGTGTTTTTCCTATCCCTGCATTTTTAGAATCATGCAAGCCAAATGAGCCCTTATAGAATTACTTCAGTTACAGGTAGGTGTCGAAGGGAACTTTGTTTGTTTTGTCCTGCTCCTGCCGTGACGTCGTCCACCTCACCTGAGCTGCTCCATCGACAGAAGCATCCACCACACCAGACATCACGACTCCTGACCGTCTTTCGCCGCCTCAGATCTCCTTCCCCGCCGCCGGCACCCACCGCAACGGCATCACCATCATCGACTCAGCAGATGAACCTGAGGAGTACACGGGTCCACAAGAGAGGTTGCACTCTTTTGTTTCTGCTTATGTTATGCATTATTGCTTAAAATTACCTGCTACTTTATCGTCCTGTTCACCTCTTGGACTCCAAGTCAGGTCCAAATTAATGTTCAAACTTGAGTTCTAAATTAGTTGTGGGGTACATATCGAGGCAACGATGAATAGTATGTCTATCTAATATCTAGTTCACCTAGGGTATGCCTATGTTGCACATCTTTGGTGGGAAACAAATAGTAAAGCAATCATCATCTGTCTTTTTATTAAATTAAAGCAATCATCAACTTGCTATCATTATTTTTGGATCCATCCACTGGTTGTTACCATCACTCTAAATTTCGGCATGCTCTCCTTACATAATCTCACCATATTTTTTTGTATGCATGTCAGATATTGTTCACAGTCATGCTGAACATGTAGAGAAAAAGAGAAGAGTTTTGCGCGACAATACAATGTCATGCAGACATCGCTCCATGGTGGGTTCAATGGCAAACCCTCCCCACCCCTCTCCAGTTGTAATCCAGAGGAGGATATCTGTTACGAGGCGGATTCTGGCGCCACGACCACTCCTATTTACCCCCAAGGTGTTTGCTCTACCTTGGCATGATGATGTTAGTCATATCATGCATATGTTGCCTTGCAGTGCCTACTTTTGACATCATATATGTCATCTGCTTAGTTTAGACATGTTCTGTAATGCCACCTGTTTAGTTTCTATATCATATATGGGAATTATGCAGTCTCATGTCTTTTAGCCAGCCATAATATATGTGAAATGTTCAATGCCATCTTGTTTAACCAGGCATCATATATTTGAATGATATCTTGCCCATCCTTTCCTTCATTACATTTCCATTTGTTGACAAAGTTTGTACATTAAACTACTCTTCAGAGACAGATAACCAGTACTATTCCCCCACTGAGGTGTATGCTCTAACTTGGCATGGTTATACTGCTCATATCATGCATATGGTGTCTTGCATTGCATAGTTTAGACATCATATCGAATGCCCTCTGTTTAGCATATAAATCACATATGTGAATTAAATGATGTGATCTTGATTACTAGATAACATGTAGGTGAATTATGTCATGCGGTCCTGTTTAGTTATTCATCATATCTTTGAATTATGTTATGCTATGCTATCCAGTTTAGATAGACATCATATATGTGAAATTATGTCATGCTATCCCTTTTAGTTAAACAATATACATGTCAACTATTTCATGCCGTCTTTTTTCCACACTATCTATTGCATCTGTCTCTCATACAATGTCTGTACATTCAATTATGTTTCCTGTTTATCAGCCATTTGAATAGGAGCGGGTGATGCCAGTATCTAGCGGACTAAAAACATGGTGTTCAAATAAAACAGTGCTACCTCTTGGTGGAGATAGCACCCTGGTTGTACATGCACAAGAACCAGCTCTACCACACATAACCCAAACTCTCACAGATTGTACCCCTACTGTGATGGACAGAGAACCAGCTTCACCCAATCTAACCCCAACCCCAGCCGATAGTAACCTAGTTCCTATTGACACAACACCATCTCCACCACAGAGCTCCCAAACAAGAGTAGTTAGTAAGGCAGCTCCAGTTCCCAAAGGTCCAGTACTATCACGGTGAACCCCAACTCCACCAGTTAGTACGCCTATTCCTGTGGAGGAAGCACAACCAGCTTGTCGTAGTTTAGAATCTATCGCATTTGATGTTGTTAAATCATATGTGTGTATCTTCCCATCTTGGAAATATTATACTGAAGATGAAGGAAAATACCAGTTGCATGTGTTTGTATAGGAGTTATGTGTAAGTAATTTTATTCATGGCAATTACTTTGCTTTGTCCCATACATCCTACCTCCATGATGGTTATAATACAACAAATTTTCACATTTTTCTCTATAGAGAAGGACCGATTTGGAAACTTAGGATGAGGTAACCTGTGCTAATACCTCTGCTATCTTCAATAATGCTTGGTGGCAATATCGGAATTACCTGAAGAAAACGTACTTCACCGGCAAAGAAACTCATCAAATTCCCTTACGTTCTCCTGAGACACATTTACTGGACAATGACTGGGAACGCCTTGTTCTGTACTGGTCCCGAACCAAGGATGTGGTAAAGTCTATGAGCTCATTTTCTATTTTTAAGTATTATATTCTTGCATCTTACTGTGCTCTGTTCATGTATAACAAGTGCCTAAACCTGAAGAACAACTGTTCTAATTTAAGATTCCATTGCTATCATAGTTCAAAAAAGTGCTAGGCGTTAATTGTGCGTTTTTCCACCGCCTTGCGCTTTACTGACCAAAGCGCATGCTTACGCGCAGTTATGCACAGATTAAGCATAGTTATGTGCAATGTGTTTTGCCAACGCCTAGAGCCTAGGCGCGCTTAAGCGCTCGCTTAGGCGCGCCTTTTTTAACTATGATTGCTTTGCTCTTGTATCACTGTATTTACTCATAAAAACTTATTTTTGAATTGAAGGATCCAATCGTAACTCCAATGGCAAAACAGGTATGTTCACGCATGTTTCTTTAACAGGTTTGATCTTATCAATAGCTCTGTTGATTTCAATTTTAATTGTGTATACAGTTGACTTTCATATCATGCACATTACTAGCATCACAACAGAGCCAATAGTGTTGTTGTACATGTAGACCCATGGTACCCATCTAAAATCTTATTGTGCCGTGTAGTTTCCCACGCTTTGTATTCTTTCACTGTTGCTTTGTCTTGAACTGATATGATTTGAACCATGTCTCTATTTTGATTTGGCAAGACAATGCAGTGACCATAGGACATAGATATATGTTTGTTTGATGCTTTTATTATGGACTAGTACTTGGCAATAGAAGACTTGGTAGTTTAATCCTGTCCACCTTACTAATGAACTGGTTCACTGAAATGAGTTTCATATACTAGTACATGCTAAACTTGTTACGTATGCGCTTGTTTCTTCTTTTAGAATCTTGATGAATATTGGAGAAGAGTGCCTTATTAAGCAAGGGTAAAGGAAGTAATGCAGATAAGGTTCAGGATAGTGACACATCCTTGTTGGTCTCCAACAAAGCTGATAAAATAGCTAAGGAAGACTATCTTGAAGACACCGAGACAACCCCAAAGTTCTGTCTTGGTTTAGTGTTCGAGTTACTGGCCACTACCGCTTGCACAAGCTATTCAAACTCATTTATCGAATCGGTTTGATTTCTTGAGTCTCAACTACAAGTGAAAGACATCGATCACCGTCTTTGCGACAAGAAGTGTAAGGACTGCGGAAGTCCCTAGAGCATTCAGATGCATACTTCTGGTGCAACAACAAGCATTGGAGGATTTTAGCGCCAAACAAGACAAAGCTAATAAGCTTGCTAAGCTTATTGCCAGCATGGTGGATACCAAGGATAACGTTTCTTGAGCTCTTCTGAAGTTGTTTCAGTTATGCTCTTGTTTTGTTGCCGCGTTTATTTGCACTGGTGGCCAATTTTGACGGCCAGTGTATGTAATATGCTGCTTTGTTCCCTATATTTGCACTAGTGGCGAACTTTGATGCCCAGTGGATGTAATATGTGTAATAGCGGTAATAGGCTAGCATTAATTGCTTGCTTATTTATTTCCTTAATTGCTTGCTTATTTATTTCCTTATTGTCTTGTTTAGTTGTTTGCTTGTAGTCACTTCAGTTCTTTTTCTGTGTTTTTCTAGGGCCCACAATAGCCTATTTTTGGTAACTAGGCCAAAATAATCATGGCAACACACGAACTGTTGTAACCATGGGCCTCCTGCGGGCTGTATGATCCATGGGCCTTCTTCGGGCCGTAGGATCCATTGGCCTTCTATACGGGCCTTAGATCCATGGCCCTTCTACGGGCCGTATGGTCCATGGGCCTTCTACGGGCTGTATGATCCATGGGCCTTCTATGGGCCGTACGATCCATGGGCCTCATACGGGCCGTAGGATCCATGGGCCTTCTACAGGGCGTATTATCATTTCGCCAATCATGGGCCATACTATTCGTGGACCATAACGGGCCGTTAATAGGCCGTATTTGATAACTCTATGAAAACAGCCCAAAGGTTTTTTTCACATGAAAACGGCCCAACGTATTAACAGTCCACAAATGGGCCGACAGTAACGACGAGATGAATTTGGCCCACAAACAGAAATGACAGTAATGGGCCGTATGTAACCGAATGCTGCAAATGACCCCAAGAATCAATGGGCCCTGAGAAGGGCGAAAGATAACTTGGGCTGGAAACGGCCCAACGGAATAACAGGCCGTTAATGGGTATAAAGTGAAACATTGTTCATTACGGGCTAGTTTCACCACAGGCCGTTAATGGGCCAAGAGTTACAAAGGGCCACACATGGGCCGGAAGTTAGAACGGGCTGGAATCATATTGGACGGCCCAGATGACGCTACTGGGCCTAATTCGGAGAGGTCATAATGGGCCCTGGGTTAGCGGGCTGTAAATGGGCTATATGCGAACAGGCCGTTAACACGCTTTCCGTGGGCCGGCGCGCCACCTTTTGACCAAGTCAAACAGGCCGACCTTTTCACAGGAATGGGCCTCTATTGGGCCGTGCCACGTGTCGCCGTATCATAGGCGCCTTTGGTCCAATGAGTGGATGACATCTGTCCCAACGGTGAGCCGACACGTGTTTCCTCCAGCCAATGATGATTTTACACCTGGAAAATCCCCATTGTTCGGGGCTGTTAACGGGTTATCGGATCCAAAACCGGACCGTATAGCTTAACGGTGTTCCGTTATGGTGGATGCCATGTGTCAGTCACCCTTGATGAAAGCACTTCTGTGATGCGCGATTTATCATCATGCAAGTGGACACTTCCGTGATGATAATTTTGGTAATGTCATGGAACAATTCTACGACAACACAGGTATGACTATCTTGATTCTATCATAAAATCGTCATGGATGTACATGCATGACAAAAAACGCAACCTGCTGTGACAAACACGTATCATCACGGAAGTGTATTTTTTTTGTAGTGCACCCGGCGGCGCTCGCCCCCCTGCATCCACATTCGGGGCATGCTACATCTTGAGCACTGCGTTGGTTTTCCCTTGAAGAGGAAAGGGTGATGCAGCAAAGTAGCGTAAGTATTTCCCTCAGTTTTTGAGAACCAAGGTATCAATCCAGTAGGAGGCTTCACACAAGTCCCTCGTACCTACACAAGCAAACAAGAACCTCGCAACCAACATGATAAAGGGGTTGTCAATCCCTTCACGGCCACTTGCGAAAGTGAGATCTGATAGAGATAATAAGATAAGATAAATATTTTTGGTATTTTTATCATATAGATTGAAAACTAGAGATTGCAAAATAAAGTAGATCAGAAAGCTAATATGATGGAAAATAGACTCGGGGGCCATAGGTTTCACTAGTGGCTTCTCTAAAGATAGCATAAGTATTACGGTGGGTGAACAAATTACTGTCGAGCAATTGATAGAAAAGTGCATAGTTATGAGAATATCTAGGCATGATCATGTATATAGCCATGACGTCCGCGACAAGTAGACCGAAACGATTCTGCTTCTACTACTATTACTCCACACATCGATCGCTATCCAGCATGCATCTAGAGTATTAAGTTCATAAGAACAAAGTAACACATTAGGCAAGATGACATGATGTAGAGGGATAAACTCAAACAATATGATATAAACCCCATCTTTTTATCCTCGATGGCAACAATACAATACGTGCCTTGCTGCCCTAACATCCTTTGGGAAAGGACACCGCAAGATTGTACCCAAAGCTAAGCACTTCTCCCATTGCAAGAAAGATCAATCTAGTAGGCCAAACCAAACAGATAATTCGAAGAGACTTGCAAAGATAACCAATCATACATAAAAGAATTCAGAGGAGATTCAAATATTTCTCATAAATAAACTTGATCATAAACCCACAATTCATCAGATCTTGACAAACACACCGCGAAAAGAGTTACATCGAATAGATCTCCAAGAAGATCGAGGAGAACATTGTATTGAGATTCAAAGAGAGAGAGAAGAAGCCATCTAGCTAATAACTATGGACCCAAAGGTCTATGGTAAACTACTGAGAACTCATCGGAGAGGCTATGGTGTTGATATAGAAGCCTTCTGGGATCGATTCCCCCTCAGGGAGAGCGCCGAAAAAGGCTCCAAGATGGGATCTCACGGGTACAGAAGGTTGCGGCAGTGGAAATAGGGTTTCGTGGTACTCCTGGATGTTTACGGGGTACGTAGATATATATAGGTGAAGGAAGTCCGTCAGGGGAACCACTAGGGGCCCACGAGGGTAGGGGGCGCGCCCACCCCCCTAGTGCATGCCTTGGACCCTCGTGGCCGCCTCATTTACTTCTTGACGTCCACTCCAAGTCTCCTGGATTGCGTTTGTTCCAAAAAGATCTCTCCTGAAGGTTTCATTCCATTTGGACTCCATTTGATATTCCTTTTCTTGGAAACACTCAAATAGGCAAAAACAACAATTTGAGTTGGGCCTCCGGTTAATAGGTTAGTCCCAAAAATGATATAAAAGTCTATAGTAAAGCTCATAAACATCCAAAACGGGTAATATAATAGCATGGAACAATAAAAAATTATAGATACGTTGGAGACGTATCAAGCATCACCAAGCTTAATTCTTGCTCGTCCTCGAGTAGGTAAATGATAAAAATAGAATTTTTGATGTGGAATGCAACCTAGGATATATCTCAATGTAATTTTCTCTATTGTGGCATGAATGTTCAGATCCAAATGATTCAGGATAAAAGTTTAATATTGGTTAAGAATAATAATACTTCAAGAATACTAACAAAGTAATCATGTCTTCTCAAAATAACATGGCCAAAGAAAGCTATCCCTAGAAAATCATATAGTCTGGCTATGCTCTATCTTCATCACACAAAAATATTTAAATCATGCACAACCCCGATGACAAGAAAAGCAATTGTTTCATACTTTAATGTTCTCAAACTTTTTCAATTTTCACGCAATACATGAGCGTGAGCCATGGACATAGCACTATATGTGGAATAGAATGGTGGTTGTGGAGAAGACAAAAAAGGAGAATATAGTCTCACATCAACTAGGCGTATCAACGGGCTATGGAGATGCCCATCAATGTGAATGAGTAGGTATTGCCATGCAACGGATGCACTAGAGCTATAAGTGTATGAAAGCTCAACAAAAGAAACTAAGTGTGTGTGAATCCAACTTGCTTGTTCACGAAGACCTAGGGCATTTTGAGGAAGCCCATCATTGGAATATACAAGCCAAGTTCTATAATGAAAAATTCCCACTAGTATATGAAAGTGACAACATAGGAGACTCTCTATCATGAAGATCATGGTGCTACTTTGAAACACAAGTGTGGAAAAAGGATAGTAACATTGTCCCTTCTCTCTTTTTCTCTCATTTATTTATTTATTTTGGTGGGCTTCTTTGGCCTCTTTTTTTTCATAAATTCCGGAGTCTCGTCCCAACTTGTGGGGGAATCATAGTCTCCATCATCCTTTCCTCACATGGGACAATGCTCTAATAATGAAGATCATCACACTTACATTTACTTACAAGTCAAGAATTACAACTCAATACTTAGAACAAAATATGACTCTATGTGGATGCCTCCGGCGGTGTACCGGGATATGCAATGAATCAAGAGTGACATGTATGAAAATTATAAAGGTGGCTTTGCCAAAAATATGATGTCAACTACATGATCATGCAAAAGAAATATGACAATGATGGAGCGTGTCATTATAAACGGAATGGTGGAAAGTTGCATAGCAATATATCTTGGAATGGCTATGGAAATGCCATAATAGGTATGTATGGTGGTTGTTTTGAGGAAGGTATATGGTGGGTTTATGGTACCGGAGAAAGTTGCGGGGCACAAGAGAGGCTAACAATGGTGGAAGCGTGAGAGTGCGTATAATCCATGGACTCAACATTAGTAATAAAGAACTCATATACTTAATGCAAAACTCTATTAGTCATCAAAACGAAGTACTACGCGCATGCTCCTAGGGGGATAGATTGGTAGGAAAAGACCATCGCTCATCCCGGACCGCCACTCATAAGGAAGACAATCGAAAATAAATCATACTCCGACTTCATCACATAACGGTTCACCATATGTGCATGCTACGGGAATCACAAACTTTAAAACAAGTATCTCTCAAATTCACAACTATCCAACTAGCATGACTCTAATATTACCATCCTCATATCTCAAAACAATCATCATGCATCAAATTTATCATAGTATTCAATGCACTATATATGATAGTTTTTATTATACTCAACTTGGATGCTCGTCATTCTAAGACCAATTTATAACCATAGCAAATACCATGCTGTTCTAAAAGACTCTCAAAATAATATAAGTGAAGCATGAGAGATCAATAATTTCTACAAAATAAAACCACCGCCGTGCTCTTAAAATATATAAGTGAAGCACTAGAGCAAAATTGTCTAGCTCAAAAGATATAAGTGAAACACATAGAGTATTCTAATAAATTCCGAATCATGTGTGTCTCTCTCAAGGGTGTGTAAAGCAAGGATGACTGTAGTAAACTAAATATAGCAAAACACATATCATGTGGTGAATAAAAATATAGATCCAAGTAAAGTTACCGATAGACGAAGACGAAAGAGGGGATGCCTTCCGGGGCATCCCCAAGATTAGGCTTTTGGTTGTCCTTGAATTACATTGGGGTGCCATGGGCATACCCAAGCTTAGGCTCTTGCCACTCCTTATTTCATAGTTCATCAAATCTTTACGCAAAACTTGAAAACTTCAGAGCACAAAACTCAACAGAAAATCTCAGAAGCTCCGTTAGTGCAAGAAAGCAAACCACCACTTTAAGGTACTGTAATAAACTCATTATTTATTTATATTGGTGTTTAACCTACTGTATTCAAACTTCTCTATGGTTCATACCCCCTGATACTAGCCATAGATTCATCAAAATAAGCAAACAACACACGAAAAACAGAATCTGGCAAAAACAGAACAGTCTGTAGTAATCTGTAACTTTAGAATACTTATGGAACTCTAAAACTCCTACCAAAATAGGAAGTCCTAGTAAATTTGTTTATTAATCTACTTCAGAAAGAATCAACTCAAAATCACGTTTCTGTGATTTATTAAAATTATTCTCGTGCGTGCAAAAGTTTCTGTTTTTCAGCAAGATCAAATTAACTATCACCCAAGATGATCCTATAGGTTCTACTTGGCACAAACACTAATTAAAACATAAAACCACATCTAAACACAAGTTAGATGATTTATTTATTACAAAACTGGAGCAAAAAGTAAAGAACAAAAATAAAATCGGGTTGCCTCCTAACAAGCGCTATCGTTTAAAGACCCTAGCAAGGCATAAAAGCGAGAATAGATCTACGTATTGCCATCTTTGGTATGCAATTCATAACTGGCTCTCATAATAGATTTATGAGGTAATTTGATTTTCTTTCTAGTAAAGTGTTTCATGCCTTTCCTTAATTGAAATTGGAATCTAATATTTCCTTCTTTCATATCAATAATTGCACCAATCATTCTAAGGAAAGGTCTACAAAGAATAATAGGACATGAAAGATTGCAATCTATATCAAGAACGATAAAATCTACGGGCACATAATTCCTATTTGCAACAATAAGAACATCATTAATCCTTCCCATAGGATTCTTAATAGTTGAATCCGCAAGGTGCAAGTTTAAAGAGCAATCATCAAAATCACGGAAACCTAACATATCACACAAAGTTTTTGGAATAGTGGAAACACTAGCACCCAAATCACACAAAGCACAGCATTCATGATCTTTAATATTAATTTTAATAGTTGGTTCCCACTCATCATAGAGTTTTCTAGGTATAGAAACGTCTAACTCAAGTTTTTCTTCATAAGATTGCATCAAAGCATCAACAATATGTTTAATAAAAGCTTTATTTTGACTATAAGCATGAGGAGAATTTAACATGGATTGCAACAAGGAAATACAATCTATTAAAGAACAATTATCATAATTAAATTCCTTGAAATCCAAAATAGTGGGTTCATCGCTATGTAAAGTTTTGACCTCTCCAATCCCACTTTTACCAATTTTTGCATCAAGATCTAAAAACTCCGAATAATTGGGACGCCTTTTAACTAAAGTTGGCTCATCTCTAGTCCCATCATTATCAAGATTGATACTGCAAAACAAAGATTTAATAGGGGACACATCAATCACTTTTAGATCTTCATCATTATTTTCATGGAAACTAGAAGAACACGCTCTTACAAAGCAATCTTTCTTAGCACGCATCCTAGTGGTTCTTTCTTTGCACTCATCAATGGAAGTTCTCATGGCTTTAGGTGGAATAGATCTAAGTTTCAAAGAATCTACATCAAGAGAAATTCTATCCACGTTCCTAGCCAATTCATCAATCTTAGGCATTTTTTCTTCAAGCAAAGCATTGAAATTCTTTTGAGAGATCATAAATTCTTTAACACTAATCTCAAAATAAGAGGGCATCAGATTAAAATTTCCATAAGAGTTGTTGTAGGAATTATCATAATTATTAGAGGAATTACTAGGAAACGGCCTAGGATTAAAGTTTCCTCTATATGCGTTGTTACCAAAATTATTCCTACCAACAAAATTCACATCCATAGATTCATTATTATTCTCAATCAAAGTAGACAAAGACATATCATTAGGATGAATGGGAGTACTCTTATTAGAAAACAATTTCATAAGTTCATCCATTTTTCCACTCAAAACATTAATCTCTTTTATTGCATGAACTTTTTTACTAGTAGATCTTTTGGTGTGACATTGAGAATAATTAACCATAATATTATCTAGGAGTTTAGTAGCTTCTCCTAAAGTGATTTCCATAAAAGTGCCTCCCGCGGCCGAATCTAAAAGATTTCTAGAAGCAAAATTCAATCCGGCATAAAATTTTTGTATGATCATCAATAAATTTAATCCATGTGTAGGGAAATTATGAATCATTAATTTCATCCATTCCCAAGATTGTCCAACATGCTCATGATCAAGTTGCTTAAAATTCATAATATCGTTTCTAAGAGAGATGATCTTAGCAGGAGGAAAATACTTAAGATAAAAGCATCTTTGCACTTATTCCATGAATCAATACTTTTTTTAGGCAAAGACGAAAACCAAGTTTTAGCACGATCTCTAAGCAAAAACGGAAATAACTTCAATTTAACAATATCATTATCCATGTCTTTCTTCTTTTGCATATCACACAAATCAACAAAGTTGTTTAGATGAGTTGAGGCATCTTCACTAGGAAGGCCAGAGAATTGACCTTTCCTGACAAGATTCAACAAAGCAGCGTTGATTTGACAAGATTAAGCATCGTTAAGAGGAGCAATCGGAGTGCTAAGGAAATCATTATTGTTGGTATTGGAAAAGTCACACAATTTAGTATTACCGTGAGCCATCGTGACAAGCAATCCAACACACAAGCACACAAGAGGCAAGAAAAAAAGAGGCAACAGGGAAAGAGAGGGCGAATAAAATGGCAAGGGTGAAGTGGGGGAGAGGAAAACGAGAGGCAAATGGCAAATAATGTAATGCAAGGGAGAAGAGTTTGTGATGGCTACTTGGTATGTCTTGACTTGGGCAAAGACCTCCCCGGCAATGGCGTCAGAAATCCTTCTTGCTACCTCTTGAGCACTGCATTGGTTTTCCCTTGAAGAGGAAAGGGTGATGCAGGAAAGTAGTGTAAGTATTTCCCTCAGTTTTTGAGAACCAAGGTATCAATCCGGTAGGAGGCTTCATGCAAGTCCCTCGTACCTACACAAACAAACAAGATCTTCGCAACCAAGGCGATAAAGGGGTTGTCAATCCCCTTCACGACAACTTGGGAAAGTGAGATCTGATAGAGATAATAAGATAAGATAAATATTTTTGGTATTTTTATGATATAGATTGAAAAGTAAAGATTGCAAAATAAAGTAGATCGGAAACTTATATGATGGAAAATAGACCCGGGGCCATAGATTTCACTAGTGGCTTCTCTCAAGATAGCATAAGTATTACAATGGGTAAACAAATTACTGTCGAGCAACTGATAGAAAAGTGCATAGTTATGAGAATATCTAGGCATGATCATGTATATAGGCATCACGTCCGCGACATGTAGACCGAAACGATTCTGCATCTACTACTATTACTCCACACATCGACCGCTATCCAGCATGCATCTAGAGTATTAAGTTCATAAGAACAGAGTAACACATTAGGCAAGATGACATGATGTAGAGGGATAAAATCAAACAATATGATATAAACCCCATCTTTTTATCCTTGATGTCAACAATACAATAGGTGCCTTGCTGCCCCTGCTGTCACTGGGAAAGGACGCCGCAAGATTGAACCCAAAGCGAAGCACTTCTCCCATTGCAAGAAAGATCAATCTAGTAGGCCAAACTAAACTAATAATTCGAAGAGACTTGCAAAGATAACCAATCATACATAAAAGAATTCATAGGAGATTCAAATATTTCTCATAGATAAACTTGATCATAAACCTACAATTCATCGGATCTCAACAAAAACACCGCAAAAAGAGTTACATCGAATAGATCTCCAAGAAGATCGAGGAGAACATTGTATTGAGATCCAAAGAGAGAGAAGAAGCCATCTAGCTAATAACTATGGACCCGAAGGTCTGTGGTAAACTACTCACAACTCATCGGAGAGGCTATGGTGTTGATGTATAAGCACTCCGTGATCGGTTCCCCCTCCGGTGGAGCGCCGGAAAGGGCTCCAAGATGGGATCTCACGGGTACAGAAGGTTGCGATAGTGGAAATAGGGTTTCGTGGTGCTCCTGGATGTTTACGAGGTACGTAGATATATATATATAGGTGAAGCAAGTCAGTCAGGGGAGCCACGAGGGTAGGAGGCGTGCCCACCCCCCTAGGGCACGCCCTGGACCCTCATGGCCGCCTCGTTTACTTCTTGACGTCCACTACAAGTCTCCTGGATTGCGTTTGTTCCAAAAAGATCCCTCCCAAAGGTTTCATTCCGTTTGGACTTCGTTTGTTATTCCTTTTCTTCAAAACACTGAAATAGGCAAAAAAAATAGCAATTTGGGTGTCGTGGGAACGAACACCTATGGGACCGGAGCCCCTTTTCGGTCCGGCGGGGGGTGAAGGTCGCACGAAGAGCGGATCGAGGCGAAGCACACGAGTGATTTTACCCAGCTTCGGAGCTCTCCGGAGAGATAATACTCCTAATACTGCTTTGTGGTTGTATTAGGTTCTTGCTTGAGAGTGTGAGTGTGTTCTATTTTCGAATGCTTCGAACCCCCTCTATGTTGTGCATGGGCCTCCTTTTATATGCTCAAGGGGTCACCGACAGGTGGCAACGTAGGCGAGGGTAAAAATGTAAAAGGTGTGGTTGGTACAACTACTTCTACGGTGCATCGTACCTAACCCTGACGGCAAGGGACAAAAGCATTAAATGCCCGTCTGCGTCGCCCAAACAGTGCAGAAAAATGACCGTTAGGGGCGCCACCACTTGCCACGATGGCCATCTCGTCATCTCCGCCTGCCACCTCGCACCGCTTGGCTGCACAGCCTCTCGCCACGTGCGCCTAGAACGGTCCTGTGGCGACACGCCGACGGATGCGCTGGAGCATGGGCACAGAGTGGTGGCTTCAACGCGGCAAGCGCCTTGCCGCGGTTGTTGTCTTGTCGCGCCCGGAAGCTTGTCTCTCGTCGGGCCTTGTCTGGGCGCGCGGCGCGTCGCGGCAAGTTCCTCGAAATGCTTTGGTTGGCCTTCCCGGCAAGCTCCTCTTGCCGGGGCCTTGTCTCCTCAGCTTGAACACTTTGTTCTTGAATGGCTCCAATAGGAACCACGGAGGATCTTGGCGGTCACCCGGCAAGCCTTGCCGCTGAGCGCCATTGACGCTCAGGCACAAGTTTGGGATACTAAGGTACCCCTACTTTAGTACACCGACAGGAGCCCCCGGGCCTGGGCCACACACGGTGCCGCGCGCTGTTGGGCCACGCCCAAAACAGAACACGGCACGCGCGCCCGGGTCCACACCGTGTCGACTCAGATCCACCGCACCCTCCCGTAACGGGCACGCGTCCAATGCGGCGTTGTGGGAGAGATCGTGGTGATTCTTTATTCGGAAAAAGCGTAACGTTCGCCTCCTCCTCTTTATAAGCAGGGGAAACAGGGGCAGTTCCCCCACCTTCGACACTTGCGGTTCCAATCTCAGAAATCTCTGCCGCTCCCCTCCGCTTCCAAAGCCGAAAGAGAGCAGCGCTCCGCCCCCCATCGCCGCCGTCGCCGCCAACGCCTTCGATCTCCCCCACCTCCTCCGCCATGGCTCCGAAAACCGGGAAGGGTGTGAAGTCGGCCGAGGCACTGCGGCTCGAGGCACTGCGAAAGGAGCGGGCAACTTTCCCCCCTGAGCTCTTTGCAAAGGAGCTGAGGGAGTGGTTCTACCTCTTCTGGTCGATGAAGGCGCGAGCGCATCCACGCACCAAGGTACTCTCCGCCGCCGCTTCCGAACGGGCTCCGAACGGATACCCTTTCTTCGCGCTGTTCTTCTACTGCGGGCTCTGCCCGCCCTTCTCTGAATTCTTTTGTGACATCATGAACACCTACGGATTCCACCTCCTTGACTTCACCCCCAACGCCGTTCTGACCATGGCGGTTTTTGCACATCTCTGCGAAAACTTTGTCGGAGTCCACCCAAATGTAGCCCTTTTCCGCCATTTCTTCATGCCCCGGGTCGAGAGAGGAGAGCCTCTAGCCGGAGGAATCGCCTGGATCTCGAGAGCCGGCAAGAAGGAGGCCTATCTGGATGGGGAGCTCCGCAGCAAATGGGAGGAGTGGAGAGCGGAATGGTGTTGGATCGTTGAGGAGAACCCGCAGCCGTTCACTGCCCTGCGCCAAACCCCAGCAGTGCGCGGCAATGATTGGAGCAACCTGGCCGCAGACGACGACAAGCTGAAGATTGCCATCACCCGGATCTTGCGGCTCAGGCTTGCCGGACTTACTATAGGCGCTGTTGGCACGGATTTCCATCGCCGCCGCATCGCCCCCCTGCAAGAGAGGAGGAGACCCGCCTGGGAGTTCGGGGGTCCGGCGGATATCATGAGGCTGCGCCCGGGCCTCAACTTCAACTTCACCGTCCTGGAGCTGGATGCGATGCTCAAGGAGCTGTTCAAGCTTGATACTCAGCATCCAGAATGGTTCAGGCTGCCACAGGGCGTCATCCCGTTGTGCAACAATTCCTCGCTCAATCACATCCGGGCAATGATGCCGGAGTGTGACTCGCATGGAATTATTCTAACTTGGCAGGAGCCCGCCGACGACGTCGTGCAGCAGTTTTTCGACGGCTTGGTGAAGGTGGCGGTCCGCGCCGACGAACAGAGGAGCCTCACCCGCAACACCACCGAAGATGAGATGCGGCGCATCGCCACCACGGCGGAAGAGGCGGCGGCGGCCGCTGCCGTGGGTGAGTTTGGGTTTACCGTGGAGGAGGCAGAGGCAGCCGAGGTGGCAAGCCTTGCCGATCGAGACGAGCTTGTCCGAGAGATCGCCGGCGAGGGAGAGCCCGAAGCCGAATCGAGCGAGCCCGCTGAGGGTGCAAGCGGCCAGCCGTCTTCAAGCAGCTTGCCGCAAGCAGAGCTCCCAGTGCAGCCCCCAACTCCACCAAGAAGGCGCCTCCGCAGGACCGGGGACGTAGCAGGGCGGCAGACGGGCCAACAGCCGCCGCGCCACAGGACACGCTCCACCGTGACAAGCACTATTGCCGTGAGGGCGTCTCACGCCGCTGTGGCAACTGGAGCGAGGTCCTCTCGGACCGCCGCTTCTGATCCTGCCGCTGCCCCCGCCAAACGGCCAAGGGAGCCTACTCCTCCGCCTCGTCGCACCGAAAGTGGACCGGACTTCGACCTCTCCGCGCTCAGCTCCGACGAGGAGGAAGAAGAGTAAGATTTTTTTTGTTGTACTTATATTTCTTCAGTTCTTGCTGTTTCTTGTCTTGCATCTGACTTGCTTCACTCTGAACTTATTCCTTTTCAGGACCCTAGCCCAGAGAGCGGCGAAGAGGGTCAAGGCTCCGGTGATTATCATCGAGGACGAGCCCACTCCGACAGCAGGGGGTGCGCCCGAGACCACCTTGCCGGACCCGGCAACTACTCCTCGAAGCAGCCCCCGGCGCAGCCCCTAGCGTAAGTATTTGTTTACTTCCTGTTGTTGGGCGCGCATGGGTGCTCTTTCCTTTGTTGACATCTGACTGTTGGTTTGTTTGCGTAGGAGCATAACAAGCTCACCAGGAGCAACCGGAAGCCGCCCCTGAGGTGCTATCTGCTTCGACTACGCCGCCAAGGGAGGATTCCCCGGCAAGGGAGTGCTCTCCGTCAAGGGACGGCTCTCCGGCAAGGGACGGGACCAGCGACCCCCCGGTGGTGGAGCCCATGACTGCGGAGCCCAGCACAGGTAATCCTTCTTGTCAGAAAACTTCCCTTGGGTTCTTCTTCTTTTGATTATTCTTCTTGGATATTTGCTTGACTTCTTCTCCCTCTTCCTGTCTTCAGATCCGCCATCCACGGAGCCGATGGAGACCGAGGCCACCGGCGAGGAGAACGCGCGCGGCGACACCAACGACGCCGCTGCCCCCGAAGGAGAAGCTGGCGCCGAAGATCCCGCCGGCGAAGAGGCCGCCAAAGCTGCCAACACAGGAGCTGGCAAGGGGTCTGGCGATCGCACTGACGGCCCCGAGGCCGCAGGAGCGCAAGGCGCTACGCCGACCGCCGATCCCTCTGCCGCTGCCGCTGCGCCAGGCTCCGAAGAGCCCCAGCCCGGCGCCTATCTGAAGGCCGGCGATGGCATCTTCATCAAACTCCCCTGGGCGTCAAGCTCCAGGGCGCCGATCGAAGGAGAAGCCTTTGACGGAGAAGTGCTCGCCTCCGCTGGGTTGACACTTGTCGACGCGCCAAGCAGCAGCGGCGGCGAGCCTGAGGAGGAACAGCTGCTGCGGAGGCTGCTGTCACTCTACCGCGCCCGACAAGCCAAGGTAGAATCCCGGGAAGCGCTTGTCGCGCAGGCGGGAGTGGATATCGAGAGGCGCACGGAGGAGCTCCGGGAACGCAATCAGGAAGCCCTCCGGTCTATTGCAGAGGAGCGGGCGCGGCTTATCGAGGCGCGGAAAGCCTTCCTCCTCGAGAAGGCCGAAGCCGAAGAGCAACAGCAGCTTGCCGCCGAGGAGCTGTCCGTGCGGGAAGGCGAGTTGACGTAGCGGAAGGTCAATCTGGACAGCTATGAGGAGGAGCTTGCTGCGTGCGAGCAAACACTTGGCGGGGCTCTCAAGGAGGCAAAGGATGCTACCGAAGCTGCCGAGGCCGCCAAGAAGGAGCTGGAGGTGAAGGTGGTGCAGCTAGAGGCCGATCTTAAGGCGAGGAATGAAGAGCTTGCCACGCTCCAGCGCGAGCGCGAGAAGGACGCCCTTGCCCACGGTGACCTACAGGGACGTCTCCTCGAGAAGGGCAAAGAGCTGAGCGCCGCCAAGGACTCCAACGCCGATCTTGAGTTGAAGCTGGCCACTTTGACCGAGACGTTGGACGGCGCCAAGGAGTGGGAGGAGGCCTTGAAGAAGGAGATCAAGGCCAACGAAGTGCTGTTGACGAGGGCCGCCGAAACCCTGAACACTTTCAGGGAGACTGTGGTGCTCTGGACAGAGGGCCTCATCAACATCGCCGCAGTCATCAACGAGGAGCTAGCGCAGCTAGAAATGGAGGGTTTCGGGTACTCCTCCGATGAGAACCTCCAGCCCAGCGCTAAGCTCACTCTGTTCTTCAAGGGCGTGGCGACAGCCCTCCAGCAACTCCGGGAAAGGATCCCAAGGCAGCTGGCCGTCGAGTCGCGCACGATCTGCGCGAGAGTTCTGAAAAAGGTGTTGGTGAAGGTGGCCTTCGCAACCCAGGCCTCAACCTCACCAACATCCTCAAGAAGCTGCCGGCAAGCACTGATCTGGAAGAGCTCAAGGCCCTTGTCGCACCCATTGTGGACAAGGTGAATGAAGTCAGGAGGGTTGACGGCGATCGTGTAGATTAGGCCGCCTGTTTTCTCCTTTTCTTGCCGCTGCTAGTCATGTTATGAAAAACAATCTGTTAGAGCTGCGACAAGTTATCTTTGTAATATAACTTTATCTTGGGCAGTATTTGCTATGTTATTTCCTTTACTTGATTCCTTCCTTTGTATGTTTTTACCCTACGCTCTCAGGGAACTTGTCGGCGCAGGTACCCTTGCCGCGAGCGCTGAGTGCGGAACATCAGCAGCCTGCTGGCGGTGCTGCTACCGGCAAGAAACCTTGTCGCAACTAGTCGCTGCACACTTAAGTTGTTGAGCGGACTCGAAACAAAGTAAGGGCGCAACTAGCTACGAGTTGGTTCCTCCGCGCACAGGTTTTCCATACAAAGTACGGTCGTTCGAGGAAGATAACTTAAAAAAAATTAAAACTGATTGCTCAAACTTTGGCAACTTAGCTTTTCTGTCGTTTGCGTCCCGGCAAGGCGATACTTTCTTGAACGACGCCTGGTCCACACCATTATCTCCATTATCTCCTCCTTCCCCCCCCCCCCGGCAAACTTGTGGGCGAGGGAACCTTCTTTTTGAGAAAAAGAAAGAAGAGAAAATAAAGATATGGAGCCTTAAGGCTCGTTATTGCTTACCGGGGGCAGGTGCTGCACAAAGTGTCAGATAACACATGCAAAAATAGAAAGCATGAATTTTGACAAGATGTGCGGAGCACATGAGCTTTATTTATGCACGGGGTCTGCGCCCGGCTTTGTACATAGGATTACATGCAACAGCGGCAAGACTTGTACCAAAGGTGGTTGCCGGAACAGGTTCCGCAACCGCGCTCTGAGTAAAACTTACGAAGATGCTCAATGTTCCAGAGTTGCTCACGGAAAGCCATCTTCGGTCTCAAAATCGACAGCGCCAGGCCTAGTGACTCGCTTCACCCGATAAGGGCCTTCCCACTTTGGCGTCAACTTGTTGGAATTCTTGGCGGACTGAACGCGCCGAAGAACAAGGTCGCCTTCCTCGAGACTTCTGGCATTGACTTTGAGGCTATGGTAGCGGCGCAAAGCTTGCTGGTATCGAGCAGCTCGTACAGCAGCCTGAAGACGATCTTCCTCAAGGAGCAGCGCGTCATCTTGTCGCAGCTGCTCTTGCTCGAGCTCATCATAAGCGAGCACTCGAGGCGATCCGTATACGAGTTCCGTGGGGAGAACTGCCTCTGCTCCATAAACTAGAGCGAAAGGTGTCTGGCCAGTGGCTCGATTTGGCGTCGTCCTGATCGACCAAAGAACCACCGGCAGCTCCTCAATCCAATTCTTTCCGCACTTGTGCAGCTTTGCCGAAAGTCCTGGTTTTGAGCCCGCGAGCGCCTTCATTGCCCTCTCCGCTTGACCATTGCTTCTTGGGTGAGCAATGAAGCGGCAGACCTTGGCGCCAAGATCTTGGGCGTCTTGCATGAAGGTGCGGCTCGTGAATTGCGTGCGTTGTCGGTGATGATCCCGTTAGGGACTCAAGCGGCAAACAATCGACATGAAGAACTTGATCGCTGACCGTGCTATCACCTTCCTCCTCGCTTCCACTTCCGGGCACTTTGTGAACTTGTCGATTACAGCGTACAAGTACTCAAAGCCCCGACAGCTTCGGGAAAGGGGCCGAGGATGTCGAGCCCCGCACGAAAATGGCGAGGATAAAGGGATCGTCTGGAGAGCTTGAGCTGGCTGGTGTATCTGCTGGAATGGGCCGCACGCTTCACACTTGGTTACTTGTGCGATTGCATCACGGAGGGCTGTCGGCCAAAAGAAACCTTGCGGAATGCTTTGCGGCAAGTGCTCTTCGCCAATGTGGTGACCACATATGCCTCCATGTATCTCTGCCAACAGCTTCATCCATCTTCCCGGGAATACACTTCAATTTCACACCGTTGAATCTTCTTACATGCAGTGTGTCATCGACAAACTGGTACATACTTGATTGCCGGGCTAATCTCTCCGCTTCTTCTTGCTCTTGGGAGTTCTCTGTCGAAGGAAATGGACGATCTCTGTGCCCATCTTTGGAGCTTACGCTCGACAACATGGACCAAAGGCACATATGCTTGCTGCTGGGAACATCCGCTTCTCGGCAAGAACACGTGGTTCAGCCGGAGTTGATGTTCCCGACAAGCTTGCGGAGCAAAACTTGTCGGGGCGTGCGCTTCAACGGAACAAACCCTAGGGCTTGTCGGAGCAGACTGCTCCTCAGCACTCTTGGCGTTCATCTTAGGGACCTTCTTGGCGGCGGCTTCGGGTAGCTCTGCCGGAAAATAGTCACCAGAAACCAACTTCCTCTTCTTGCTCTGTCCAGTCGATGTTGTTACAGATGGTTGAGTCAGCTTGAGCACGAAAATCCCTGGTTCCACAGGTAACTTAAGTGCAGCGCACTTTGACAGGCCATCAGCAATGTCGTTCTGAGCTCTTGGAACATGTTCCATCTGTAGGCCGTCAAAGTGCTCTTCTAACCTTCTCACTTCATCAATGTAAGCTTCCATCAACGGACTCTGATAGTCTTTGTTTACTTGATGGACGACAAGCTGCGAGTCACCCCTGACAATGAGCTTCTTGATCCCAAGGTCTGCTACTATTCTGAGACCGGCAAGCAAACCTTCATACTCTGCAGTGTTGTTTGTTGCTTGCTCCTTGGGAAAGTGCATCTGGACTACGTACTTGGGGTGCTCTCTGGTGGGGGCGACAAGTAGCACGCCCGCACCGGCGCCTTGCAGCGAGAAGGCACCATCAAAGTACAATACCCACTCTTTGCTCGCTTCCTTGACGGGGATGCTCGTTTCTGGAATTTCTTCATCTGGTCTTGGCGTCCACTCTGCTATGAACTCTGCTAATGCTCTGCTTTGGATAGTTGAAGTACTCTCAAACTTGAGGCCAAAGCTTGATAGTTCTAGTGCCCACTCGACAATCCTGCCTGTCGCTTCTGGATTCTGCAGTATCCTCTTCAGCGGAAAGCGAGGGACAACTGTGATCTCATGTGCTTGGAAGTAATGGCGCAGCTTTCTCGAGGCCATGAGGAGGCCGAAAAGCAATTTCTACACACCAGAGTAGCTTGACCTAGCCCCCTGCAGAAGGGAACTGACAAAGTAAACTGGGCGAGCACCATTTTCTTCTGTTTCTCCTCCTGTGCCTGCGCAGATCCATCCTTGTTGGGACCAGAACTTGTCGGGGAAGCCCCCTGCTTGTCGCTGGATGCACTTGCCGTGGTTGCTAGCTCATCATCCGCCTCCCTCTCCGCTACTAACGCAGCACTAACCACTTGACTGGTTGCCGCTAGATACAGCAGCAACTTCTCTTGTGGCTTAGGTGCGACAAGTATTGGAGTGGAGGACAGGTATCTCTTCAAGTCTTAAAATGCAGCCTCCGCTTCCGGAGTCCATTTCATTGGACCTGCCTTTTTCAATATTTCGAAAAATGGCAAGGCACGCTCAACAGACTTAGAGATAAACCTGCTGAGAGCAGCCATGCAGCCGGCAAGCCTTCGTACATCCTTGACGCGCTTCGGTGCTTCAATCTGCTCAATGGCCTTGATCTTGTCGGGATTGGCTTCAATTCCCCGTTGAGACACGAAAAACCCGAGAAGCTTGCCGGAAGGAACTCCAAACACACACTTCTCGGGGTTGAGCTTGAGGTTGATCTTGTGCAGATTTGCAAAGGTCTCGTCCAAATCCTGAACCAAGGTTGCTTTGTCCTTGCTCTTGACCACTATGTCATCCATGTAGGCTTCCACATTTCTGTGCAACTGCGGCTCAAAAGCGTCATGGACTACTCTTGCAAATGTTGAACCAGCATTCTTCAAACCGAAGGGCATCCGTACGAAACAGTACGTGCCACATGGAGTGATGAATGTTGTCTTCTCTTCATCCTCTTCTGCCATGAAGATCTGATGATATCCTGGATATGCATCAAGAAATGAAACCAAATCACATCCTGCCGTGGAGTCGACAATCTGGTCAATGCGCGGCAAGGGAAATGGATCTTTGGGACAAGCTTTATTAACATCAGTAAAGTCAATACAAAGCCTCCATTTCCCGTTTGCCTTGCGCACGACTACAGGATTGGCCAGCCACGTGGGATGGAGTACTCCTCTGACAAGGCCTGCTGCTTCCAACTTCTTGATCTCTTCTGCAATGAATTCTTGGCGCTCCACTGCTTGCTTCCTGACTTTCTGCTTGACGGGCCACGCGTGAGGACAGATGGCAAGATGGTGCTCAATTACTTTCCTGGGAACACCGGGGACGTCAGACGGTTGCCATGCAAACACGTCGACGTTCGCCCGCAGGAAAGCAATGAGCGCGCTTTCCTATTTAGGGTCGAGCGTAGCACTGATGGTGAAGGTACCACCAATGCCGTCCTCCTTGGCGGGCACCTTCTTGGTCTCTGACGGAGCTGCCTTCGTCTTCTTACACTTGCTGGTGGAGCTCGATGGTGCGTCCTCGACGGTAGCGCAGCACTCCGAAGAGGTGCGCTTGCCGGAGTGGGCATCAGAGCTCTTGCCGGACTTGTTCTTCTTCCCCCCGGGAGCTTCAGCGGCAAGTGGCTTGCGATCCGCTGCGACTGCTGCTTCCCGGTAGATCTTGTCGGTGCAGATAAGAGCATCTTTCTTGTCGCCAGGGACAGAGATGACACTTATTGGACCTGGCATCTTGAGCATGTTGTAGGCATAGTGAGAGGCTGCCATAAACTTGGCGAGCGCTGGACGGCCGAGTATCCCATTGTAGGGCAATGGAAAATCAGCAACGTCAAAAGTGATCCTCTCAGTCCTGAAGTTCAATTCGCTGCCAAATGTCATTGGCAACGTGATCTTCCCCTTCGGCTTGCACCTTCCCGGGTTAATTCCTTGGAATGTGCCGGTCTCCTCGAGCTCGCTGTCGGGGATCTGGAGTTTCTGGAGTACCGAGGAGGAGATCAGATTCAAGCCGGCCCCGCCGTCAACTAGCATCTTTGAGACTTTGAGGTTGCGGATAGTTGGTGAAACCAACATCGGCAAGCACCCGACTGCAGTTATGCGATCAGGGTGGTCCTCAATGTCAAAGATGATAGGCGTGCTGGACCACTTCAGAGGCTTGCGTGACTCAACTGGTGGTTCTGCTGCACTAACTTCCCGCACCCAATGTTTGAGCTGGCGTTGCAAAGTATGCAGAGAAGCACCGCCGTCAACGCACATAACCTCTGTGGCTTTCTGGAACTCCTGCTCGTCGGCCTCATCATCATCCATCTCTTCGTCTTCATCCTCATCTTCATCCTTGTCGCGGCCGCGGGGAGGCCTGTCTCCTTGCTGCTGCTTGGCCTTGCCACGGCGTCCTCCCCGGCCGGGACGCTTCTTGCCGGATCCTCCAGTACCTTCCTGGGCCTTCTCCTTGTCGCGTCGCTCGTACTCAACTTTCTGCTGCTCGACAAGCTGCTCGACCTTCTTGCAGCTCTGGAGATCATGGCCCTTGGTGCAGTGGATCTTGCAATCTTGCTTGTCGAACCGCCACACCTTGTCGGCGGCCGCCACGAGTTCGGCTTCCTTGGCGCTACCTCCGTTGCGGACTGCTCAACGACTAGCACATCTTTTCCCTTTTTCTTCCCCGTTGTTACGCGCGGTTTTTCCTTGCCGGGGCAGCATCATCACTGTCAGATCCTCCTGCTCCTGTGTTCTCTCCGGGGAGTTTCCTCCCCTCCTCAGCACGTGCACACTTGTCGGCCAGGGCGTATAGCTCACTCACGTCTCTGATCTTGCACATCGCCATCTCCTCCCGCATCCTGTGGTTTTGCACGTTCTGATGGAACGCGCTAATGACCGCGGCAGGCTGGACGTCTGGGATGTTGCGCTACACCTGGCTGAATCTCTGAATGTACTTGCGTAGGGGCTCTCCTTCCTTCTGGGCGAGCAGATGAAGATCGCTCTCTTGGCCATGAGGCTTGTGGCTGCCTGTAAAGGCGCCGACAAACTGATGGCAAAGATCCGCCCATGAGGATATGGAGTTGTCCGGCAAGTGCATGAGCCAGGATCTGACATTGGGCTTGAGCACCAGCGGGAAGTAGTTGGCAAGGATCTTGTCGTCGCGCCCCCCGGCAGCCTGCACCGCGATGGTGTTGATGTTGAGGAACTCCGACGGATGCAACCTACCGTCATACTTCTCTGGTACGTCAGGCTTGAAGTTCTTTGTACTGGGCCACTTGACTCGCTGCAGCTCACGAGTGAACGCAGGGCAACCTACCGCGTACGGCAAGTCGCCTGGTTCCCCTGGCGCATGCATGTCGACAGTGGGCCCAGCGCGCTGGTCTGGTTGACGCCACGCTTCTCTTCAACGCTCGATGCGTGTACGAGCATCTTCTTGCTGTCGCTCTTGAAGAACTTGGCGCTGATCGCGACGAGCTCGTGGATCTGATGACGCTGTGGAGTCAGTGTCGAGGTTGACCCAGCGAGTCGGCGATCTTGGCCTTCGGGGTGGAGAGTGCAAGGTGGTTGCACCTCCACCGGTCTTGTCGCCATCGGCTCACGTGCGACAATCTTGCCGCGGCTGCGACGCATTCGGCTGCCGTGGAGTGTCGCCGTTGGCGAAGCCGATGAGACTCTGAATGGTGGCCCTCCAATCGTCGATCTTGTCCGCCGTTGGAGGGTAATCCCGGAGTAGTTGGGCTCGAGCCAACGCTTCTTCTGGGGTCTTCGGTGGCGGTGGCGAACGGTGCGAGGAGCGGGATATGCTCGGACTTCTAACTATGTTAGAAGGAGCAGGATCCCGTCGGCGATCGTGTCTTGCTCGTGCGCGGCAGGTTGGCGTGCATGCTGGTCTTGAGCACCCTGAGATCCACCAGCTCGATTTTGGTCCAACGAGCGTATGGTACCGCGAGTACCATGACGCTGTTGACCCCGCACCTCCTGAGACGGGCGCGGTGCATGTACGGACGCCGAGGTTTGTGCGGCCTTGTCCTTGGACCTGGTGGTAGCGTGAGCTCCCTCGTCGGCGCCCGTTCCTCCGCCGGCGTCTACCCCACCACCCGTTTGCTCTGTTGGTGGTGGGATCGACGTGGACGGAGCAGCCACCTCCGAAGCCTTCTTCTTCGGTGGCATGTCGATGAAGATGATAAAGAAGATGAAGATCTGGCTCGCGTGAACGCCGGATCGGGTTCACACAACCTCGACGCCCCCTACCTGGCGCGCCAAAGATGTCGTGGGAACGAACACCTATGGGACCGGAGCCCCTTTTTGGTCCGGCGGGGGGGTGGAGGTCGCACGAAGAGCGGATCGAGGCGAACCACACGAGTGATTTTACCCAGCTTCGGAGCTCTCCGGAGAGATAATACTCCTACTGCTGCTTTGTGGTTGTATTATGTTCTTGCTTGAGAGTGTGAGTGTGTTCTAGTTTCGAATGCTTCGAACCCCCTCTACGTTGCGCATGGGCCTCCTTTTATATGCTCAAGGGGTCACCGACAGGTGGCAACGTAGGCGAGGGTAAAAATGTAAAAGGTGTGGTTGGTACAACTGCTTCTACAGTGCATCGTACCTAACCCTGACGGCAGGGGACAAAAGCATTAAATGCCCGTCTGCGTCGCCCAAACAATGCAGAAAAATGACCGTTAGGGGCGCCACCGCTTGCCACGATGGCCATCTCGTCATCTCCGCCTGCCACCTCGCACCGCTTGGCTGCACAGCCTCTCGCCACGTGCGCCTGGAACTGTCCTGTGGCGACACGCCGACGGATCTTGCTGGAGCATGGGCGCAGTGGTAGCCGCGCGGCAAGCGCCTTGCCGCGGTTGTTGTCTTGTCGCGCCCGGAAGCTTGTCGCTCGCCGGGCCTTGTCGGGACGCGCGGCGCGTCGCGGCAAGTTCCTCGAAATGCTTTGGTTGGCCTTCCCGGCAAGCTCCTCTTGCCGGGGCCTTGTCCTTCCCGGCAAGCTCCTCTTGCCGGGGCCATGTCTCCTCAGCTTGAACACTTTGTTCTTGAATGGCTCCAATAGGAACCATGGAGGATCTTGGCGGTCACCCGGCAAGCCTTGCCACGGGGCGCTGCGACTGCCCGTGCACAAGTTCGGGATACTAAGGTACCCCTACTTTAGTACACCGACATTGGGCTGGGCCTTCGGTTAATAGTTTAGTCCCAAAAATGATATAAAGGTGTCTAGTAAAGCCCATAAACATCCAAAATGGGTAATATAATAGCATGGAACAATAAAAAAATTATAGATACATTGGAGACGTATCCGGGCACATGCCATAGGGCCAATAAGTAAGGGAGCCACGAGGATGGGATTCTCGCGAGGCCCTTCAAGGCCTACCGGGTGCACCCCCCACTCATCAAAGAGGGGCATCTGCCTCATGAAGTCCTTGTTTGAGCACTGGTACAGGAGGCGCTGGGTCACCCATCAGATGCCCGAGCACCGTGCACAGCATCTTGGAAGGAAGCGCAGGCATCTGGAGCCTCATGGGGTCCTTGCTGCCGGTGATGGCTGTAACGCCCCGAGACCGACGATCCAGAAGACTTTCATATTTTTGTGTCCTCCGTGTGTTACATTTATGCTTGCTCTTTTATTTTTGCATTGCATCATGTCATCATGCCATCATGTCCTTAATTTTTAAAACTTAGCTAAATAAATTGCATAGATCGTTGATCTATTTAAATCGAGGGATTCACATGGTGATTTCTCTTTATAACATATCCTCTCGATATTAGGGAGCTATAATAAAATTATTCCATTTTTTGGAATTAACCATAACCCACTTACAAAATATCCCATGCCGTTGTTATCTCAATTCTTGTTCTCCAACCTTGCCCGTAATTTTTTCGTCATTTTCTGGAGCTCCACCAAAAATCCGAACATTTTTGGACCTTCCTTTTATCAAGTTCTAGTTCAAACCCATTTGAATTAAATTCAAATGAGTTTGAATTTAAATCTTTCAATCATGGCCTTTCTATTTTTCTTGGAACGAGCATATTTTTGCGAGTCCGGGAAAATTACCCCCATGCTCAAATTATTTCTCCAACCCTTTCTTTATCTCCTTTTTCTTTCTTTGCTATTTACTGCTTTTGGTAGATAAAAGAGAGAGGGAGAAGCAAGCCCAGCCGGCCTCCTGCAGCCCAGCTAGGCCCAACCAGCAGCCCAGCCGCCCCCACCAGCTCTAACCCTAGACCGAGCCAGCCCCCACGCATCTCTCTCGATCCCTCGCTCTCTCCCTCGTTCCCCTCCCTCGCGCCGCCATCTCTCCCTCCTGCTACCGCGCCCGGCCTCCGCAACCCCATCAGCGCGACCAACTCCGGCGGCCCTCAGGCCATGGCGCCACCTTGCTCCTCCCTCCTTGCACGACCCCCTCTCCCTTTTCCCCTCGCCACCACCTCCTGGTCCGGCCGCCACCGCCCACTTCTCCGCCGCCGCACCCTCGTCCCGTCCCCTTGGCCTCCTTCTCGAGCGCGACCTCTTCACCCCGCGTCCCCACCGGATCCCCGTCGCCCTGCCTCGACGCCTGCTTCTCCTCGCCCTGCGTGCCCGACGCCGCCGCCGGCAGCAGCAGCTGCTGCTGCACCCTCTCACCGACGCCGCGCCCGATCCCCATCTCCCGAGCGCCTCCTCCACCCCGCAGCCATCCCCGTCGCGCCCTCCTCCTCTCCTACCAGGCTCCTCGGCCCCGCCTCTCCACTTTCGCGCCGGCTGCCGTGCCTCGCTGCTGTTGGTGACCACCAGGAGGCCGCTGCCTCGCGTCGCCATCCGTCCTCGCTACGCTTTGCTCGAGGCCACGCTCTGCTTCCGGCCGCCGCCAGCGAGCAGCTCCGTCGAGCCCGTCCGCTGCGCTTAAGCCCCCTGCACCGGCGCCGAGGCCCAGCGAGCCCCTTCTTGTTGCTCGACTCCTGCCCAGTTTTTCATCATGGGCGTGGGGAGCTGCTGAACCTCGCCATGGTTCTGTCCTTGGATTCGTCAAGACTGCCAAGACCCATACCTGGATCGTCAAGTTCGACTACACGGAACCGCCGAGTACCACAACGATTGCGTGTACATCTACGGACGCCAAGACAGGACCAACAAGTACCCCGACGATGCACCAAGTACCTCTACCCGAACGTCTACGACCCGTGAACCTCTACCGTTGCCGTGAACGACTACTTCCACGACGTCCGTGAACCTCTACCGTCGACCTGAACATCTACGAAAACATGTACATCTACCGTCGCCATGTGAACAACTACTTCCTCTACGACCGCTACGAGAACGTCTACTTCCTTCGCCGAACCCGAACCGCTCCGAAAACGCACGCTTCAAAGGTATAACCTGAGACGACCGCGATGAGATGCCCTTGCATGTATGAGATGCTCGAGTTTTGCACCGTGACCGAATTGTCCTTGCACGTTCCTCTATTGCCATGCCACCGTCCCGTGGGAACCCGGTAGTCGGGATCACCCCCACCATCTTGCATGACTCGCATCCGCACGCCTCCTTTTGCACCGGTATCTCCGTGAGCTACCGGAACCGATATGTTGCCGTGGCATCATTTTCGGATATGTTGCCGTGGCATCATTTTCGGATATGTTGCCGTGGCACCATTTTTGTTTCGCCGCCATGGCACCCTTTTTGTTCCGCCATGGTGACCAAATGCTTCAAAACATGCTCATGTCAACAGTTTCATAAAATTGCATAAAACTTGCATATGTCATCCGCATCATGATAACAAGAATTAAAATGTTTTAAACTTGTTGTTGCATTAAATTGCTAAATGACATGGGGATTTTCCGGAATTATCGTTTGTTGTTTCCGGCCTCATTTAAACTTGCCTGGATAGGTAGTTTATATTATGATTCACCTCTTGCCATGTTTAACAACAGTTAATATTGTTGGGTAGCATAACCGAGAGAGAACTAAATAATTGATGTGGTGTTTCGTCAATATGCAACTCATTGCATATTAAGCTCCACTTAACTTGTAGTATTGTTTGTTGCACTTTGCCATGCCATGCCTCATTAAACCGGACATGCATCATACTTGTTTGTGCATCATGACATGTTTATGCTTGTGTGTTTACCATGTTGTTTGCTTCTTTCCGGTTTGCTTCTCTCGTTAGCTTCGGTTTTGTTCCGGAGTTGTGAGGATTCGTTCGACTTCGTTCGTTTGTCTTCTTCATGGACTCATTCTTCTTCCTTGCGGGATCTCAGGCAAGATGACCATACCCTCGAAATCACTTCTATCTTTGCTTGCTAGTTTGCTCGCTCTTTTGCTATGCCAATGCTACGATGCCCACCATTTGCTTGTCAGCCTCCCAAATTGCCATGTCAAACCTCTAACCTTTGACACCATTCCTAGCAAACCGTTGTTTGGCTATGTTACCGCGTTGCTCAGCCCCTCTTATAGCGTTGTTAGTTGCAGGTGAAGATGAAGTTTGTTCCTTGTTGGAACATGGAGATGTTGTTCCTTGTTGGAACATGTTTACTTGTTGGGATATCACAATATCTCTTATATTATTAATGTATCTATATATTTGGTAAAGGGTGGAAGGCTCGGCCTTATGCCTGGTGTTTTGTTCCACTCTTGCCTCCCTAGTTTCCATCATACCGGTGTTATGTTCCCGGATTTTGCGTTCCTTATGCGGTCGGGTGATCTATGGGACCCCCTTGACAGTTCGCTTTGAATAAAACTCCTCCAGCAAGGCCCAACCTTGGTTTTACCATTTGCCTCACCTAGCCCTTTTTTTCCCTTGGGTTTCCAGAGCCCGAGGGTCATCTTTATTTTACCCCCCCCCCCCCCCGGGCCAGTGCTCCTTCAAGTGTTGGTCCAACCTAAGCGATGTCCGGCGCCCCCTGGGCAACCAGGGTCTATGCCAACCCAACGTCTGGCTCATCCAATGTGCCCTGAGAACGAGATATGTGCAGCTCCTATCGGGATTTGTCGGCATAGCGGGAGGTCTTGCTGGTCTTGTTTTACCATTGTCGAAATGTCTTGATGTACCGGGATACCGAGTTTGATTGGAGTGTCTCGGGTGAAGGTCTATTCCCTCGTTGATCGCGAGAGCTTGTCATGGGCTAAGTTGGGACACCCCTGCAGGGTATAAACTTTCGAGAGTCGTGCCCGCGGTTATGTGGCAGATGGGAATTTGTTAATGTCCAGTTGTAGAAAACCCGAAGTTGACCTTAATTAAAATACATCAACCGTGTGTGTAACCGTGATGGTCTCTTTCCGGCGGTGTCCGGGAAGTGAACACGGTGTTGGAGTTATGCTTGACGTAGGTTGCTATAGGATCACTTCTTGATCATACTTTTATCGACCGTGCTTTGCCTTCTCTTCTCGCTCTCATTTGCGTATGTTAGCCACCATATATGCTAGTCGCTTGCTGCAGTTCCACCTCATGCCTTTACCTTACCCATAAGCTTAAAAAGTCTTGATCTCGCGGGTGTGAGATTGCTGAGTCCTCGTGACTCACAGATACTTCCAAAACCAGTTTGCAGGTGCCGATGAAACCGTGCAGGTGACACATTCGAGCTCAAGGAGGAGCTCGATGAAGATCTTGCCCTTTGTGTTGTTTCGTTCTAGTTGATCAGTAGTGGAGCCCAGTTGGGTCGATCGGGGACCTTTGTCTCATTTGGGGTTCTTCTTTTATTTTGGTTCTGTAGTCGGACCTTGATTGTATCTGGATGATGTAATGCTTTATTCATGTAATTGTGTGAAGTGGCGATTGTAAGCCAACTATGTATCTCCTTCCCTTATGTATTACATGGGTTGTGTGAAGATTACCTCACTTGCGACATTGCTTTCAATGCGGTTATGCCTCTAAGTCGTGCTTCGACACGTGGGAGATATAGCCGCATCGAGGGCGTTACAAGTTGGTAATCAGAGCCTTCCCCGACCTTAGGAGCCCCACTGTTTGATCGTTTTTAGCGGCCGAGTTGTGTCTAGAAAAATGTTTTGAGTCATTTAGGATTATATATATCGGAGAGTTAGGAATTCTTTTTACTCCCGGTCTCTTCATCGCTCTGGTAAGTCATCTGGCGTAGAGTTTTGACTCTTCTCTTCTCAAATTTCACTAAAAAATTTTAGGATCACGCGGGTATCTTGGAATCCTTAGATGGTTTTATGATGAGAACATTTCTTGGTGCCTCTGTCGGGGTTTAGTGGAAGTGTCCCGGGAGTTGAGCTACGAGGTGTTGTCGTCATAATTTCATCGTTGCGATTCTGGAATACGAGTTTAATGCGCCGACATCGAAAATCTCTTTTATGCAGTTGTTGGTGAGATAACCCCCATAACCCAGTACTGAGGTGAGTACGGGAGTATTGCCATGACTCATATAACGGATGCTTTTCGAAGGTTGAGTTAGATGATTTCCGAAGGTTTCTTGGTTATGTGTTGAAGGATGGATACAGCTGGATGTAGGATTTGCTAGTTTTGGGTGAGATATTATGCTTCCCCTGTATCCCCAACACCTGATTGCATAATCGGAAAATTTCGGGAGTTTCATAGGTGGGAATTCAAGTAGCTCCTAGAATATCTTTTCGACAGATGCATGATATGGGATTGGGTAAATCTCTATCATATGTATTTGTTCCGGCTTATTCTGCAAGCCAAATCCTTTGTTTTGTGTTATTTGTGGTATTCGAGTTGCTTCGATGTCAAATGTTGAATCCATACCTTTCCTAAACGGTGTTCTCATATTGCTATGTGAATACTAATCCTTTTGATCATTGATTTTGTCATGTCAACTCCTTTCCAACCGGTGTGCTTCTCTTCAAGTGGATCCCATCATTCTTTCCATCCACAAGATCAAATCTAAGTTTTCTCAATGGTGTTTGTTTCATCCGTCCCAAGTTGCCTTTGTTTTCCCGCCCTCCCACCCTTTTTCTTCAAGGACACAGATTTCTTAATCAAGTATCCATTTATTCATGTGAAGTCTCTTCATTCTTTTCAATCAATTTTCTTATCCGGTGATTTCCCATGAAGATGCTCAACAGCTTCAAGTTCATCATTCTTCATTCTCGTATTCTTCTCCGGTGGATCCAATTCAAGCTTTTGATATTCATCATATCCCTTTCCTCGTTACAAATGCTTTTTCATACCGGTGCACCTCTTGAGCTTTCACTTCTCGCTATTCATTTGTTCTGGAGTGCTGAAGATTTCTCACAAGACTTGTGTTTCCATTCTCAAGCCGTTCAAGATATTTCGAGGTTGTTATCTCATTCAAGCTATTTAATTCTACCGGTGCAATCTTTATTTCAAGCAAGCCTTCAACGATATTTCTTTCGAGTGGGCCCTAACCCACAGGTCTTTTCCCAGGATCTTACCTGACTCTTCTATTTTCCCAGAGCTATCCTAAATTCTTCTCCAAGTTTGACGTAAGAATGAGTTATCATCAGTCAAATGCTTTTCTTCAAGATCTTTCAAATTCTTTTCGTAGTTGGCTCAACCTCTTCGCTTTTGATTCTTCCAGTGTGCCTCAATAATTCTTGGTGGTGTTTCTCGTTGTCATTCTCATCATTTGAAGACCGAAGAAGAGTTTCTCTTTAATCTTGCTCTATTCTCTTCAAGATTCATGGTTCTGGCTTGATATCATCCTCTCATAATTGTTTTCGATTGTGAGAATTCTTTTCACCAATTCGGAGCATCTCATGAGTTGTTTCCACTTCTTTCCTCCGTAGGTCATCATGTCATAATTCCTCATTCTCAGCTTTCAGCTCTCGTTCTCCAAAATCATACCGGTGCATCATTCAAGTATTATCTAATCAGCTCGGGATCTCTGCGTTCACTTGGATCTAAATCCCCTCAAATATCTTCATTCGTTTTCCAATTCTTCCCGGTGAATTGTGCCTTTGCTACGGTCATTTTCAATTCTTACGGTGGTTCATTCAAGAGTTCTCTTTTCTTGGTTATCATATCAATTCATTTGTTGTTTCCAAATCCAACCGGTGATTCCATCAAGACCTTCTCAAGTTTACGCTATATCTCTCTTAATCCTTTTTACGAGAATAAGTAGTATGCCAAATCTGTTGCTTGTCATCAATTTAAATTGGTGAAGTATACGCATAACGTAATTCTTATTATTGTTTCATCCAAGTGATCTAGTTTCTTCTTTCCATCGTTGTTCATCATGTCACATTTCCTGGTTCGAGATGCTTCATCTTTTCTTTTTCGGAGTTCTAAGTTTTCCGCATTATCTCGTCGCGAAGCTCCATCTAAATCATTGCAAGGCTTCACCTTGTGTTTTCAACTTCTCTTTCCTTCTATCACCCTTTTGTTTACTGGAGTTCTTCATGGAGGCTCTACATGGTGCTTCGTCAAGGATTCTTTTCATTCTTCAATTGTTCATCAAAATTTCTCTCGAAGTTAAGATCCGTCAAGCCATACTTCAAAATAAACATGGTGCTCAACACATGTCTTGTTTTGAGGAGTTCAAGCATTCGTCATCTTGCATTCCGAAGTGCAATTCTTTCTACCTTATCTTTTGAGATGGTGTTATATCATTCTTGACAATTTCCCTTCGCGTTTCATGATTCACAAGTTTTCAAGGGTGACATAGTTAAATCCATCATTTTTCTCTTTGTTCAAGACATCTTTTCAACCATCAACCTCGTTGCTGGAGTTATCTTGTGTCATGTTTCACCTAAAGCCTTCCCTAAGGAATGTTGCTATTCGTGGTGCTATCAATGATCCAAGTTTTCTCCTATCTTCTCGATGAAGAAGTTTTTCATCTCTTTGGTGCTCTCAATCTAATCAATGGTTTCCATTAGTGGCCGGTTGTCACCTCATAATGTTGAGATGTTTCCATAAGCCCACTACAAACTTATTCTTTTCGTTGTTGGTAATCCAACAACTCTATTCTAACCATCTTGCAAGGATGCCTTCCAAATTCAATTGTGGTAGAAGTTTTCATTTTCTTCTCCATTCTGTTATTCCAATGATTTATCTTCTATTCTTTCTTCCGGAGGCATTGTGATGTTGCTCTCGTTGACCCATCAACTCGTTTTCTCAAGATCATGTTATTTTCTTGCTTATCCATTTAACCGGAGTGTTGTGTGCTCATTCAAGTTCTTTCATCTTATCAAGTTTTGCCTCCCGTTTCAATCGGAGTGCTGTCTGAAATCCTTCTTACCCCTTGTGCCATTCTTTCAATAGTTCCGGAGGCAGTGTGTTGTTCATTTCATCAAGTATCCTCTCATCTTGTCAAGTTCATGTTCTATTCCTTCCATGTTCAACCGGAGTGCTGCCCGAATTCTTCCCCTCTCATCTTGTTTTAACCAGAGTGGTTTCGAATTCTATCTTGTCCATTAAACTCTTGATTCATGTCTTTGCAACCTTCAAGTTCCCATAATGTTCCTTGTTCCTTTTTTTTCTAACGGTTTGTTTGCAATCTTGTTCATCTCAGTTGTGCTCTTTCTTTTAAATTGCTCAACCTCTCAAGGTTCGTGGTTTCACTCGTTCGTCAAAGAAGCAACTTAGTTTTACCTCTCCTCTTCCTCTTCCTTTTCCCTCCGGTGCCATCCTAGATCTCGGGACGAGATCCTCTTGTAGTGGTGGAGTGTTGTAACGCCCCGAGACCGACGATCCAGAAGACTTCCATATTTTTGTGTCCTCCGTGCGTTTCATTTATGCTTGCTCTTTTATTTTTGCATTGCATCATGTCATCATGCCATCATGTCATTAATTTTTAAAACTTAGCTAAATAAATTGCATAGATCGTTGATCTATTTAAATCGAGGGATTCACATGGTGATTTCTCTTTATAACATATCCTCTCGATATTAGGGAGCTATAATAAAATTATTCCATTTTTTGGAATTAACCATAACCCACTTACAAAATATCCCATGCCGTTGTTATCTCAATTCTTGTTCTCCAACCTTGCCCGTAATTTTTTTCATCATTTTCCGGAGCTCCACCAAAAATCCGAACATTTTTGGACCTTCCTTTTATCAAGTTCTAGTTCATACCCATTTGAATTAAATTCAAATGAGTTTGAATTTAAATCTTTCAATCATGGCCTTTCTATTTTTCTTGGAACGAGCATATTTTTGCGAGTCCGGGAAAATTACCCCCATGCTCAAATTATTTCTCCAACCCTTTCTTTATCTCCTTTTTCTTTCTTTGCTATTTACTGCTTTTGTTAGATAAAAGAGAGAGGGAGAAGCAAGCCCAGCCGGCCTCCTGCAGCCCAGCTAGGCCCAACCAGCAGCCCAGCCGCCCCCACCAGCTCTAACCCTAGAGCGAGCCAGCCCCCACGCATCTCTCTCGATCCCTCGCTCTCTCCCTTGTTCCCCTCCCTCGCGCTGCCATCTCTCCCTCCTGCTACCGCGCCCGGCCTCCGCGACCCCATCAGCGCGACCAACTCCGGCGGCCCTCAGGCCATGGCGCCACCTTGCTCCTCCCTCCTTGCACGACCCCCTCTTCATTTTCCCCTCGCCACCACCTCCTGGTCCGGCCGCCACCGCCCGCTTCTCCGTTGCCGCACCCTCGTCCCGTCCCCTTGGCCTCCTCCTCGAGCGCGACCTCTTCACCCCGCGTCCCCACCGGATCCCCGTCGCCCTGCCTCGACGCCTGCTTCTCCTCGCCCTGCGTGCCAGCGCCCGCCGCCCGGCAGCAGCATTCTTCTGCACCCTCTCGCCGATGCCGCGCCCGATCCCCATCTCCCGAGCGCCTCCTCCACCCCGCAGCCATCCCCGTCGCACCCTCCTCCTCTCCTGCCAGGCTCCTCGGCCCCGCCTCTCCACTTTCATGCAAGCTGCCGTGCCTCGCTGCTGTTGGTGACCACCAGGAGGCCACTGGCTCGCGTCGCCATCCGTCCTCGCGCGCCTGCTCCGAGGCCCTGCCTCTGTTTCCGGCCGCCGCCAACGAGTAGCTCCGCCGGAGCCACGTCCGCTGCGCCAAGCCCCCTGCACCGGCGCCGAGGCCCAGTGAGCCCCTGCTTGCTGCTCCGACTCCTTGCCCGAGCTTCGTTTTTCATCATGGACGTGGGGGAGCTGCTGAACCTCGCAATGGTTCTGTCCTTGGATTCGTCAAGACCGCCAAGACCCATACCTGGATCGTCAAGTTCGACTACACGGAACCGCCAAGTACCACTACGATTGCGTGTACATCTACGGACGCCAAGACAGGACCAACAAGTACCCCGATGATGCACCAAGTACCTCTACCCGAACGTCTACGACCCGTGAACCTCTACCGTTGCCGTGAACGACTACTTCCACGACGTCCGTGAACCTCTACCGTCGACCTGAACATCTACGAAAACATGTACAACTACCGTCGCCATGTGAACAACTACTTCCTCTACGACCGCTACGAGAACGTCTACTTCCTTCGCCGAACCCGAACCGCTTCGAAAACGCACGCTTCAAAGGTATAACCCGAGACGACCGCGATGAGATGCCCCTGCACGTATGAGATGCTCGAGTTTTGCACCGTGACCGAATTGTCTATGCACGTTCCTCTATTGCCATGCCACCGTCCCGTGGGAACCCGGTAGTCGGGATCACCTCCACCATCTTGCATGAGTCGCATCCGCACGCCTCCTTTTGCACCGGTATCTCCGTGAGCTACCGGAACCGATATGTTGCCGTGGCATCATTTTCGGATATGTTGCCGTGGCATCATTTTCGGATATGTTGCCGTGGCACCATTTTTGTTTCACTGTCGTGGCACCCTTTTTGTTCCGCCATGGTGACCAAATGCTTCATAACATGCTCATGTCAACATTTTCATAAAATTGCATAAAACTTGCATATGTCATCCGCATCATGATAACAACAATTAAAATGTTTTAAACTTGTTGTTTCATTAAATTGCTAAATGACATGAGGATTTTCCGGAATTATCGTTTGTTGTTTTCGGCCTCATTTAAACTTGCCTGGATAGGTAGTTTATATTATGCTTCACCTCTTGCCATGTTTAACAACAATTAATATTGTTGGGTAGCATAACCGAGAGAACTAAATAATTGATGTGGTGTTTAGTCAATATGCAACTTCGTTGCATATTGAGCTCCACTAACTTGTAGTATTGTTTGTTGCACTTTGCCATGCCATGCCTCATTAAACCGGACATGCATCATACTTGTTTGTGCATCATGACATGTTTATGCTTGTGTGTTTACCATGTTGTTTGCTTCTTTCCGGTTTGCTTCTCTCGTTAGCTTCGGTTTTGTTCCGGAGTTGTGAGGATTCGTTCGACTTCGTTCGTTTGTCTTCTTCATGGACTCATTCTTCTTCCTTGCGGGATCTCAGGCAAGATGACCATACCCTCGAAATCACTTCTATCTTTGCTTGCTAGTTTGCTCACTCTTTTGCTATGCCAATGCTACGATGCCTACCATTTGCTTGTCGGCCTCCCAAATTGCCATGTCAAACCTCTAACCTTTGACACCATTCCTAGCAAACCGTTGTTTGGCTATGTTACCGCGTTGCTCAGCCCCTCTTATAGCGTTGTTAGTTGCAGGTGAAGATGAAGTTTGTTCCTTGTTGGAACATGGAGATGTTGTTCCTTGTTGGAACATGTTTACTTGTTGGGATATCACAATATCTCTTATATTATTAATGTATCTATATATTTGGTAAAGGGTGGAAGGCTCGGCCTTATGCAGTGTTTTGTTCCACTCTTGCCGCCCTAGTTTCCGTCATACCGGTGTTATGTTCCCGGATTTTGCGTTCCTTACGCGGTCGGGTGATTTATGGGACCCCCTTGACAGTTCGCTTTGAATAAAACTCCTCCAGCAAGGCCCAACCTTGGTTTTACCATTTGCCTCACCTAGCCCTTTTTTTCCTTGGGTTTAGGAGCCGAAGGTCATCTTCATTTACCCCGGGCGGTGCTCCTTCGAGTGTTGGTCCAACTTTGAAGCGATGTCCGGCGCCCCTGGCAACCAGGTCTAAGCCAACCCGACGTCTGGCTCATCCGGTGTGCCCTGAGAACGAGATATGTGCAGCTCCTATCGGGATTTGTCGGCACAGCGGGAGGTCTTGCTGGTCTTGTTTTACCATTGTTGAAATGTCTTGATGTACCAGGATTCCGAGTCTGATCGGAGTGTCTCGGGTGAAGGTCTATTCCTTCATTGATCGCGAGAGCTTGTCATGGGCTAAGTTGGGACACCCCTGCAGGGTATAAACTTTCGAGAGCCGTGCCCGCGGTTATGTGGCAGATGGGAATTTGTTAATGTCCGGTTGTAGAAAACCCGAAGTTGACCTTAATTAAAATACATCAACCGTGTGTGTAACCGTGATGGTCTGTTTCCGGCGGAGTCCAGGAAGTGAACACGGTGTTGGAGTTATGCTTGATGTAGGTAGCTATAGGATCACTTCTTGATCATACTTTTATCGACCGTGTTTTGCCTTCTCTTCTCGCTCTCATTTGCGTATGTTAGCCACCATATATGCTAGTCGCTTGCTGCAGTTCCACCTCATGCCTTTACCTTACCCATAAGCTTAAATAGTCTTGATCTCGCGGGTGTGAGATTGCTGAGTCCTCGTGACTCACAGATACTTCCAAAACCAGTTTGCAGGTGCCGATGAAACCGTGCAGGTGACGCATTCGAGCTCAAGGAGGAGCTCGATGAAGATCTTGCCCTTTGTGTTGTTTCGTTCTAGTTGATCAGTAGTGGAGCCCAGTTGGGTCGATCGGGGACCTTTGTCGCATTTGGGGTTCTTCTTTTATTTTGGTTCCGTAGTCGGACCTTGATTGTATCTGGATGATGTAATGCTTTATTCATGTAATTGTGTGAAGTGGCGATTGTAAGCCAACTATGTATCTCCTTCCCTTATGTATTACATGGGTTGTGTGAACATTACCTCACTTGCAACATTTCTTTCAATGCGGTTATGCCTCTAAGTCGTGCTTCGACACGTGGGAGATATAGCCGCATCGAGGGCGTTACAATGGCCCACATTGGGCGAGAATGGCACTGGAGTGGGGCAATGCGCCACCGAATGAATTCCCGCACCATCATCAGTGCCGTCACCCCAAGCATCTTCAACTTGGTCAGCCGAGTCCAGACACGGGCAAGTCGATGGTCGACAAGTTTCGTGTGCTCCCAGCCGGAGCTGGGCACCACTGGTGCCAGAGGAAGCAGGAGCAGGGGGCTGCGTGCGCCAGCATCCACAAATAGCCATTGTTTCCGGAACCCCTTCACATCTGGCAAGAGCTCGAAGTCGATCCCCGAGCCAGCCGTCGCTGCTACATCCTGGAAGACCACGCACCGTGAGCGCTGGCGGGCGTCGCTAGGCGAAGCAAGAAGAAATGGCGAAACAAGGGTACGTAAGGAGCAATGCCAACCATGGCTTCACAAAGGAAGACAAATACGGCGAGAAGGATGATGGACTGGGGGTTGATAACCCACAAATGTAGGGGATCGCAACAACTTTTGAGGGTAAAGTATTCAACCCAAATTTATTGATTCGACACAAGGGGAGCCAAAGAATGTTCTTAAGTATTAGCAGTTGAGTTGTCAATTCAACCACACCTTGATAACTTAGTATCTGCAGCCAAGTATTTAGTAGCAAAGTAGTATGATAGTAATGGTAAAAGTAGCAAAAGTAAAGATAATAGTTTTGTAGTAATTGTAACAGTAGCAACGGAAAAGTACATAAGCAAAGCACAATATGTGAAAAGCTCGTAGGCATTGGATCAATGATGGATAATTATGTCGGATGCGATTCCTCATGTGATAGATATTACATAGGGTGACACAGAACTAGCTCCAATTCATCAATGTAATGTAGGCATGTATTCCGAATATAGTCATACGTGCTTATGGAAAAGAACTTGCATGACATCTTTTGTCCTACCCTCCCGTGGCAGTGGGGTCCTAGTGGAAACTAAGGGATATTAAGGCCTCCTTTTAATAGAGAACCGGAACAAAGCATTAGCACATAGTGAATACATGAACTCCTCAAACTATGGTCATCACCGAGAAGTATCCCGATTATTATCACTTCGGGGTTGTCGGATCATAACACATAATAGGTGACTATAGACTTGCAAGATAGGATCAAGAACACACATATATTCATGAAAACATAATAGGTTCAGATCCGAAATCATGGCACTCGGGCCCTAGTGACAAGCATTAAGTATAGCAAAGTCATATCAACATCAATCTCAGAACATAGTGGATACTAGGGATCAAACCCTAACAAAACTAACTTGATTACATAGTAAATCTCATCCAACCCATCACCGTCCAGCAAGCCTACGATGGAATTACTCACGCACGGCGGTGAGCATCATGAAATTGGTGATGGAGGATGGTTGATGATGATGATGGCGACGAATCCCCCTCTCCGGAGCCCCGGATGAACTCCAGATCAGCCCTCCCGAGAGAGATTAGGGCTTGGCGGCGGCTCCATATCGTAACACGCGATGAAACTTTCTCTCTGATTTTTTTCTCCGCGAAACAGAATATATGGAGTTGGATTTGAGGTCGGTGGAGCCTCAAGGGGCCCGCAAGATGGGGGGCGCGCCCATGGGTGGAGGAAGCGCCCCCCACCCTCGTGGACAGGGTGTGGGCCCCCTAGCCTTGATTCTTTCGCTAGTATTTTTTATATTTTCCAAAACTTATCTCTGTGGATTTTCAGGTCATTCCGAGAACTTTTGTTTTTTGGACAATAAACAACACCATGGCAGTTCTACTGAAAACAGCGTCGGTCCAGGTTAGTTTCCTTCAAATCATGCAAATTAGAGTCCAAAACAAGGGCAAAAGTGTTTGGAAAAGTAGATACACTGGAGACGTATCAACTCCCCCAGGCTTAAACCTTTGCTTGTCCTCAAGAAATTCAGTTGATAAACTGAAAGTGATAAAAAAACTTTTACAAACTCTATTTGCTCTTGTTGTTGTAAATATGTAAAGCCAGCATTCAAATTTTCAGCAAGTATTACGAACTAACCATACTCACAATAACACCTAGGTCTCACAATTACTCATATCAATGACATAATCAGCTAGCGAGCAATAATAATAAAACTCAAATGACAACACTTTCTCAAAGCAATCATAATATGATATAACAAGATGGTATCTCGCTAGCCCTTTCTGAGACTGCAAAACATAAATGCAGAGCACCTTTAAAGACCAAGGACTGACTAGACATTGTAATTCATGGTAAAAGAGATCCAGTCAAGTCATACCCAATATAAACTAATAGTAATGAATGAAAATGACAATGTGCTGTCCAGCGGGTGCTTTTTAATAAGAGGGATGATGACTCAACATCAAAGTAAATAGATAGGCCCTTCGCAAAGGGAAGCATGGATTTGTATGCCAGAGCTCGATTTTAAAAGTAGAGATGAATAACATTTTGAGTGGCATACTTGTCAATGCAACAACTATGAGATGGCTATATCTTCCATTCTACATGCATTATAGGCAGTTCCCAAATAGAATGGTAAAAGTTTATACTCCCCCACAACCAACGAGCATCAATCCATGGATTTCTCGAAACAACGAGTGCCCCCAACTAACAACAGCCCTGGGGGAGTTTTGTTTAATTATATTGATTTGCTTTGATCTTTTTGGATCATAGGACTGGGCATCCCGGTTTCCGGCCCATTCTCGTGTATGAGGAGCGGAGTCCACTCCTCTTGAGAATAACCCACCTAGCATGGAAGATACAGGCAGCCCTAGTTGAAACATGAGCTGCTCGAGCATACGAAACAGAATTTCATTTGAAGGTTTGGAGTTTGGCACATACAAATTTACTTGGAACGGCAAGTAGATACCACACATAGGAAGGTATGGTGGACTCATATGGAATAACTTCGGGGTTTATGGAGTTTGGATGCACAAACAGTATTCCCGGTTAGTACAGGTGAAGGCTAGCAAAAGACTGGGAAGCGACCAACTGAGAGAGCGACAACAATCATGAACATGCATTAAAATTAATTCACACCGAGTACAAGCATGAGTTGGATATAATCTACCATGAACATAAATATCATGCAGGCTATGTTGATTTGTTTCAACTACATGCGTGAACATGTGCCAAGTCGAGCCACTCAATTCATTCAAAGGAGGATACCATCCCATCACACCACATCACAATCAATTTAATAGCATGTTGGCACGCAAGGTAAACCATTATAACTCATAGCTAATCAAGCATGGCACAAGCAACTATAATCTCTAAAGGTCATTGCAAATATGTTTACTTGATAATAAGTTGAATCCGGAACGATGAACTCATCATATTTACAAAAACAAAAGAGGTCGAGTTCATACCAACTTTTCTCATCTCAATCAGTCCATCATATATCATCATTATTACCTTTCACTTGCACAACCGAACGATGTGTATAATAATAATAGTGCACGTGCATTGGACTAAGCTCGAATCTGCAAGCATTCAACTCAAGAGAAGAGAAATATGGGCTCTAAGTTAAATAAACAATCATGCATATGAGAGCCACTAAACATTTTCAGTGTGGTCTTCTACTATCGACCCCAAAAGGAAAGAGAAGAAAATAAAACTATTTACACGGGAAAGCTCCCAACAAGTAAAAGAAGAACGAGAAATCTTTTTGGGTTTTCATTTTAATTTCTACTACAAGCATGGAAATTAAACTAACTAATTTTTTTGGTTTTTCTTAAGTTTTATCAAACACACAAGAAGAAAACAAGAAAAAAGGAAAATTAAACTAGCATGGATAATACAATAAAAGAGTATGAGCACCAACAACTAGAATAGTGTGTGAACATGAATGTTAAGTCGGTGAGAAATACATACTCCCCCAAGTTTAGGCTTTTGGGCTAAGTTGGTCTAATGCTAGGGGTAGCCTGGCTGATATCCGTAGTTGTAACTGGGGTCGTACTTAGATGCAGCAGCAAATGCCTCCTGAGCTGCGGCATGTTGGCGAGCCGCCTCCGCTCTCCCCTCGTGTTCAGCTGCCTCCTCCCTGTTAACAACATATCTTCCTTTTGCCTGGTAATCAAAAAGGAAATGAGCAGGGAGAGTAACATGGACAGAGCTATGTCTGTCAAAGATACTGGAGGAATTGTTCATTCCTTAAAAGAAAATGATGTTTGACCATAGCGTCATAATCTAAATAAGCAGGAGGCAACACCATATCCCCCTCTCGTGGGGCTATACCAAGATAATTAGCCACACTGGTCGCATAAATTCCTCCAAATAAATCTCCATCCCTACCATTATTATGCAACCTACGTGCAACTATTGCCCCCAAGTTGTAATCTTTATTACCTAACATAGCGCTCTTGAGGACACAAAGATTAGGGCCACACATATGACATGCTTCATCTTTACCGTTAATGCATATACCAATGAAGCGAGCAAAATAATGTATAGCAGGGAAATGAATGCTCCCTACAGTAGCTTGTGCTATATCCCTAGATTCTCCCACAGTAATACTAGCAAGAAAGTCTCTAAATTCAGATTCGTGTGGGTCATTAACATTGCCCCACTGCGGAAGTTTGCAAGGAGTTGTGAAATCCTCTAAGTCCATGGTATAATATTTATCATAAATATCAAATAGGACACTCTGAGAATTACGTAAACATTTATATTTAAACCTTCTCACAAATGAATCAGCCAATTGATAGTACTGAGGACACTTATCTTGTAAGAAGTCCTCAAGATCAGCATTATGCACATATGCGTCAAATTCATGCTTAAAGCTTGCATTGACCATAAAATCGTCTGATGGCCACTCACAAGATCGCACTTCCGCGTCCCTCGGTAGTTCATCGTCTTGCTCACGCATAGCAAGCCTGGGTCCTTTTTTTATTGAGGAACCACCTTGATACATTCTCCTAGACATATTTCTTTTTTTTGAAATAATTCTGAAATTTTGGTAACTTCAAAATAAAAGTCAATAAAACTAAACAAGATTGGTAGCAACTACTCCTACAAGTGCCTAGAGCCTATATCATGCATTAGAATTAATTGGGACCTCATAAATTTGACATGCAAGCTCAAGAACAGGGTCACCTATGCTTTGCAATGAATAAAACAGTAGAACAAAAACTAATTGGACCAATGGAGGAGTCACATACTAAGCAACAATCTCCCAAAGCAGTTTTGTGAATGGAGCTTTGAGCAAGGAGATCGAAAATCGCAGCAAATGAGCTAGAACTCGTGCTTGAGTTGGATGGGGATTTTTTTGGGAAGAAGATGGAGTGTGTGGGTGCAGGAATAAGTGGAGGGGGGCCACCCTGGGCCCACGAGACAGAGGGGCGCGCCCCCCACCCTCGTGGCCAGGTGCTTGCCCCTCCTGCAGTGTTTATAGTGCCTAAAATCCTCAAATATTCCATAAAAATCATACTAAATTTGCAAGGCATTTGGAGTACTTTTATTTTCGGGATATTTTTTTATTGCATGGATAAATCAGAATACAGACAGATAATACTATTTTTGCTTTATTTATTCTAAATATCAGAAAGTAAAAAGAGGGTACAGAAGGTTGTGCCTTCTAGTTTCATCCATCTCATGATCATCAAAATGAATCCACTAACAAGGTTGATCAAGTCTTGTTAACAAACTCATTCCGAATAACACGGAACCGGAGAAATTTTGAATAACACTAAGTTACCTCAACGGGGATATGAACATCCCCAACAATAAGAATATCATATTTTTTCTTGACAGTAGGAAGAGGAAATTCAAAACCTCCAATAATGATAGTTGGAACTTTTCCAATAGAATTGATGCTATGAACTTGAGGTTGTTTCCTCGGAAAGTGTACCGTATGCTCATTACCATTAACATGAAAAGTGACATTGCCTTTGTTGCAATCAATAACAGCCCCTGCAGTATTCAAAAAGGGTCTACCAAGGATAATCGACATACTATCGTCCTCTGGAATATCAAGAATAACAAAGTCCGTTAAGATAGTGACATTTGCAACCACAACAGGCACATCCTCACAAATATCGATAGGTATAGCAGTTGATTTATCAGCCATTTGCAAAGATATTTCAGTAGGTGTCAGCTTATTCGATTCAAGTCTATGATATAAAGAGAGAGGCATAACACTAACACCGGCTCCAAGATCACATAAAGCAGTTTTAACATAATTTCTTTTAATGGAGCATGGTTTAGTTGGTACCCCGAGGTCTCCAAATTTCTTTGGTATTCCACCTTTAAAAGTGTAATTAGCAAGCATGGTGGAAATTTTAGCTTCCGGTATCTTTCTTTTATTTGTGATGATATCGTTCATGTACTTAGCGTAAGGATTTACTTTAAGCATATCAGTTAAGCGCATACGTAAGAGATAGGTCTAATCATTTCAGCAAAGCACTCAAAATCCTCATCATCCTTTGTCTTGGATGGTTTAGGAGGAAAGGGCATGGGTTTCTGAACCCATGGTTCTCTTTCTCTACCGTGCTTCCTAGCAACAAAATTTCTCTTATCATAATGTTGATTCTTTGATTGTGGGTTATCAAGATCAATAGTAGGTTCAATCTCTACATCATTATTTTTGGTAGGTTGAGCATCAACATGAACATTATCATTAACATTATCACCAGGTTCATGTTCGTCACCTGATTGTGTTTCAGCATCAGAGATAGAAATTTCATTGGGATTCTCAGGTGTGTCGATAACAGGTTCACTAGAAGCATGCAAAGTCCTATCATTTTTCTTTTTTCTTCTTTTTAGAAGAACTAGGAGCCTCTAAATTATTTCTCTGATAATCTTGCTCGATTCTCTTAGGGTGGCCTTCAGGATAGAAAGGTTCCTGAGTCATTCTACTAGTTCTAGTAGCCACTCTAACAGCAAAGTCATATTTATTATTTAATTCATCAAGCAGATCACTTTGAGCTTTAAGTACTTTCTCATCTTGAGTGGTAACCATAGAAGCATATTTGCTAATGAGTTTAAGTTCACCTTTAACTCTAGCCATATAATCGCTCAAGCGTCCTATCTCGAAAGCATTATTCTTTAATTCTCTACCTGTCGGTGTACTAAGGTAGGGGTACCTCAGTACCCCAACTTGTGCACGTGGCGATTCTTCAACAGCTCCAGCTAGACCTACCACATGCTTGCCGGAGACCATCCCTGCTCCGTATCAAGCCATTCAAGAACAAAGTGTACAAGACAGAAGATCAAGACCCCGGCAAGAGGAGCTTGCCGGGATGGCCGTCCCAGGCTCAAGAATTACATCACTCACGCAAGGCCCTGGCGAGAGGAGCTCGCCGGGGAGACTAGAAGATTACATCGTGGAAGACACGCCTCGGCGCTATACGCGTCCCGGCGAGGGCCCGGGAAGCGGCAAGTTACAGAGCCCGACAAGCTCCCGGGCCCGGCAAGATCAAGACCCCGGCAAGGTACTTGCCGGGGAGAGCTGCGCTATGTGCCCGCACTCCAGCTCATCTGCCCACGCGTCGCCTTGAGCCCTCTCCAGAGGCGTGGCGGTGTGGTCAGTGCAGCTGGGGTGCGGTGGCACTCCACGGTGGTGGATCCATCGCCGTGGCAGACGGAGACGCAAGGGCGGGAGCTTTTGGGGTCGACGGCGACGGGCATTAAATGCCCTTGTCCCCTACTGTCAAAGTAGGTAGAAACCACTGTTCAAGCACTGTAGCTCCACTGTTCCCGCACTGTTCCAACTACCACCTCTTTTACATTTTTACCCCCCTCTCTCCTACGTTGACACCTGTTGGTGACCCCTTTGCACTATAAAAGGAGGCCCATGCGCAACGTAGAGGGGGTTCGAATCCTTGGCAACTCCCACGCTCGGTGTAGCTACTACTGTAGCTCTTCAAGCTCCCGAGCCTAATACAACACAAAGCAGCAGTAGGGTTTTACGCGTCCATCGCGGCCCGGTTGGGTAAAATCCGCCCGCGTGCATCGCCTCGATCTGCTCTCTGTGCCTCCTCTGCCCTCGTACCACACTCACGAAGGGGCCCCGGCCCCATAGGTGCTCGCGGCGGGCGTGTCCCCTCACGCCCGGCCCCGACATCTTTAGCGCGCCCGGTAGAAGCGTCGAGGTTGTCGCGGACCTGATCCGGCATTCGCGCGCGCGTTCTTCATCAACCTCTCCGGTTTCATCGGCGACTTCGCCGACAATCTGCGCCATGGCCCGAAGCGAGGGCTTCAAGGGTTGCAGACCGTCTGCGTCTCACCCGCCGCCACCGGAGCCAGCGGTGGGCGGAGGAGACGCCAGCGAAGGGTGGACACCGGCGAGGGTACTCGCGGCGCCACGAGATCGAGGGCAGGGGCGGATGACCGCGCCTCGGTCTCCGTGGATCCACGTCCATCTCAACAAGCCGACGACGACCAGCAGCGCCATACCACGGGAGGTGGTATCCGCTTTCTTTGAGGCAAGAACATGCCGGAGGCTCGCGGGGTGCTCCGGACCGCTGTCCATGCATGAGCAAAGCGAAATTGCCGGGGCGGGATCCTGCTCCTCCTATCACTATTAGGAGTCCGAGCATATCCCGTTCCTCGCGCCGCTCGCCCCCGCTCCCCTCTATTCCGGCAAGCGCATCTCCCTGGAGCGCTACGCTGCCGTCGAGGACGCGCCATCGAGCTCCGAGTCCAGCAGGGACAGCTCTGGTGCTCACTCCGGCGAGCGCAGCTCCTCGGAGCGCTCTAAGCCCGGCGAGGGCAGCTCTGGTGCTCGTTCCGGCAAACGCATCTCCCCGGAGCTCTGCGCCACCGTCGAGGACGCACCATCGAGCTCCACCGACAAGTGCAAGGGAACGAGAAAAAGAAAAGCTAAGTCGCTCGAGCTTTTGTGCAGAGCACTCCTTAATTCCATGCTTTTATATGTTATATCCCTCGTGCGTTCGTCCTTTGTGCGCAAAACCTGTGCGTGGAGGAGCCTGCCTGTGAATAGCCGCACCCTTATCTTGCTTCGAGCACACTCAACGAGTTAAAAGTGAGCCGCGACAAGCTTCGCGCCCTTGTTTCGTTTCCGAGTCTGCTCAGCAGGTTAAGCGCGTCGCGACTGGACACGGCAAGGCTGCTTGCCGGAAGCGACACCAGCCAGCGGGCTGCTGATGTTCCGCACTCAGCAAGTGTGTTAAGCACCGGCAAGTTCCCTAGAAGCGTAGGGTGAAAGCGCACAAAAGATGTAAAGTAGAGGGTGTAACGTGGCAAGCCTTGCCGTGAGATGTCCTTCGTATGAGAGACTTGTGCGCGAGAGGAGCCAAGTCGTGGTCCAGTTGCGCCCTTGCCTTGTTTCCGAGTCCGCTCGGCGAACACAAGCGCGCTGCAGCTGGCCCGGCAAGGTTGCTTGCCGGAAGCAACACCAGCCAGCGGGCTGCTGATGTTCCGCACTCAGCAAGCGTGTTCGCGACCGGCAAGCTCCCCGAAAACGTAGAGTGCAAACATACGAAGGGCAAGGCACGGCATCGTATTGCAAAGTCAAGATTTATATACATACACATGTACATGATGAAGGTGTTGCAGATCTATCTCAGCTGTTTTCATGGCGAAATTGCAGCAACAAGAAGAAACCAAAAGAGCGCCAGCACTGGGCCCCGCAAGCCAGGGTTGCTGGGGCTGCCAGCATAAGATTCGTCTCCGCGAGCAGCGTCGCTGGGGCTGCAAGTACTAAGATTCGTCTCCGGCAAGCCAGAGTTCTTTGGGGCTGTTGTATCGATAACTTTTTCATCCTCGTCATGCATCCTCCTATGGACCGGGAAGGCGGGGCTGCGTCTTTGAACGGCGTGTCTTGTAAAACCCGTGCGCGGAGGAGCCAAGTCGTGGCCCGATTATGTATTTGTTTTGTTTCCGAGTCCGCTCAACAAACACAAGTGTGCTGCTGCACCTTTACCTTGCTTTCGAGCCCTCAGCAAGTTAAGCGTCATAATCGCCCGGCAAGGTTGTTTGCGGAAGCAACACCGCCAGTGGCTGTCCCTTTTCGGCAAGCATGTTCGCCCGGCAAGCTCCCGATAAGCGTAAGAACATACAAGGCACGAAGTCAAGTAAAAGACTCAGTCCGCAAGTTTTCCCTCTTTTCATTAAAAACATCCTAGTTTAATACAAGTCCATAGAGGATGAAAAACATGATAGAGAGGATTACAAGTTTCTAAATATAGCTAAGGCCCGAGGGCGTACAAGTTAAAAAGATAAGGTGCCCGTGATCCCTCTCCTGTTTCTCTGTTCAGGAGTTCAGGAGGTAGGTCAAGGAGCCCCCGGCAAGAGAAGCTTGCCGGGGAGGGCGAAAGGAGCGCCTAGGAGAGCGCGGCGGTGAGCGCCCACTGCGGCCCGCGGGTGGCGTGCCCTCAGAGCTGCGCAAGGTGGCGGGCATGGAGGAGCGCGCCGAGAGCTGCAGGCGCCGAAGACACCAAGAGAACTTCCCGGGGGCCGGCCAGAGCTTGGCGGAGGCGAAGGCGTCGGAGGCAGAGCTTGAAGACGGGGTGGCGGGACGTCAGCACGCTGTCGAGGGCACCTCGCCCTCGTACTCCGATTTGACGGCCTTGCCGCCACCCCCCCTCTTCCTCTTCTGCTGCCTCTACGCCAGCCGCCCAAGGAGACGGCCCCGGGGAGTTCAGAAGGCCGGCGACCCGGATTACGGGGTCGCCGGTGGCGCGCGAGGCAGCGGTGTCCGACGCCTAGTCGGACCCGCCATCCCCTCGTCGTCGCCGTCGCTCCCCTCCTCGTCACTCTCGCTCGAGGAGGAGCCTTCGCTATCCGAGGAGCTGTCCACACAACATCTCACCCGGGTCCCGTAGTCCCCGAAGACCTTGACGGCGAGAAGGTCGCCCTCCATTAACTTGAAATGGAGGGTGAACCCCGCCGTCAAGCTATGGATCCGGGCGAATGTCTTCCACCCTCGGTCGAAGAACATCACGCCGGGGGCTGGGGACACGACACTCACCCGAGTGCCGCTGATCCCACAGCCCCTCATGCGCAACTCCATCACGTCGGGTGGATCCGGTCCCATCGCGTCCGCAAACGGGGCCGGCAGCCGGAGGCGGCGACGAGGCGCTCAGCGAAGCTTGATGAAGAACTCCCAGGGGTCATCTCCAGTGTGGACCGCATCGTGGACAGGAGACGTCGGGGGAGACGGGGGAGGCACATCACCACGACCACCTCTCACCCGACCGCCTCGGCCACGCCCTCGGCCTCGTCCGCGGCCACGCCCCCTCCCTCTCCCTCTCGGGGCCGGCTCCGCCGCCACGGGAGCGGGGTAGGGAGAGGTGCGCTGCCGGGAGGCGACCCTCGCTGCCACCGTCGAAGAACCGGGATTTCCTCCCTCCATGGCAGAGAGAAGAACGGAAGATGAAGACGAAGGGAGAAGAGGATGAGTGTGGCCATTGTGCTCCCCTTCCGCCCCTTTTAAAGGGGCGAGGTGGGGACTCAACCGCCCCGCTCGACCAATCGGGAAGCGAGGAGGCCAGAGGAGCGGGGCCGACTCGCCTTCTCCGCCCGTGACGGCTCGGTCTCCCACCTTCACCGCCCACGACCCCTGTGCATGAGGGCCGCGTGGCGAAAAAGCGGAGCCGGAGCGACGGGTGAAACGACCTCGCTCTGCACCACGATCACGGGGTGGACGCCTTAAAGACTGCATGCGCCGCCCACGTCTCCCACGACGCCGCAATCGACGCGTGCCGTTACGGGGGAGATGGCGGATGCAGAAGCGGATTCGACGTGCCATGGGCCGCGTGTGCCGATGCCTGCTTTTGGGCCTGGCCCAACAGCGCTTCGGCACCGTGTGTGGCCCAGGCCGGGGCTCTGTGTCGTGTACTAAGGTAGGGTACCTCGGTACCCCAACTTGTGCACGGGCGATTGCAGCTCCCCGCAGCTAGACCTACCACATGCTTGCCGGAGACCATTCCTGCTCCGTATCAAGCCATTCAAGAACAAAGTGTACAAGACAGAAGATCAAGACCCCGGCAAGAGGAGCTTGCCGGGAAGGCCGCCCGAGCTCAAGAATTACATCACTCACGCAAGGCCTGGCGAGAGGAGCTCGCCGGGAGACTAGAAGATTACATCGTGGAAGACACGCCTCGGCGCTATCGGCGTCGGCGAGGGCCCGGAAGCGGCAAGTTACAGAGCCCGACAAGCTCCGGGCCGGCAAGATCAAGACCCGGCAAGGTACTTGCCGGGAGAGCTGCGCTATGTGCCCGCCTCCAGCTCATCTGCCCACGCCGCCTTGAGCCCTCTCGAGAGCGCTGGCGGGTGGTCAGTGCAGCTGGGGGTGCGGTGGCACTCCACGGTGGTGGATCCATCGCCATGGCGACGGAGACGCAAGGGCGGGAGCTTTTGGGTCGACGGCGACGGCATTAAATGCCCTTGTCCCCTCTCACAAAGTAGGTAGAAACCACTGCTCAAGCAATCGTAGCTCCACTTTGTTCCCGCACTGTTCCAACTACCACCTCTTTTACATTTTACCCCCTCTCCCACGTTGACACTGTTGGTGACCCCTTTGCACTATAAAAGGAGGCCCATGCGCAACGTGAGGGGTTCGAATCCTTGGCAACTCCCACGCTCGGTGTAGCTACTCTGTAGCTCTTCAAGCTCCGAGCCTAATACAACACAAAGCAGCAGAGGGTTTCTGGCGTCCATCGCGTCCCGGCTGGGTAAAATCCGCCCGCGTGCATCGCCTCGATCTGCTCTCTGTGCCTCCTCCGCCCTCGTACCGCACTCACGAAGGGGCCCCGGCCCCATTGGTGCTCGCGGCGGGCGTGTCCCCTCACGCCCCGCCCCGACACTACCAACATAAGCATTAAAACTCTCTTGTCTAGCTATAAAGTCATCAAATTCATCTAAGCATGGGCTATGAAATTTAGTAGATGGGATTTCAACTTTATCATATCTATAGAGAGAATTTACCTTTACTACCTGTGTCGGGTCAAGACAATGTGTTTCCTCAACATGCGGTATATTAAGACCATGTATTTCTTCAATAGGTGGTAAATTCTTAATATCTTCAGCTTTAATACCTTTTTTCTTTCATTGATTTCTTTGCCTCTTGCATATCGGCGGGACTGAGAAATAGAACGCCCCTCTTCTTCCGAGTGGGTTTAGGAATAGGCTCAGGAGTTGGCTCAATTGGTTCAGGAATTGCCTCAGAAATTGGCTCAGGAGGAGTCCAATTATTTTCATTAGTCAACATATTATTCAAAAGTAATTCAGCTTGGTCGACTGTTCTTTCCCTGAAAACACAACCAGCACAACTATCCAATTAGTCCTTGGAAGCATCGGTTAGTCCATTATAAAAGATATCAAGTATTTCATTTTTCTGAAGAGGATGATCAGGCAAAGAATTAAGTAATCGGATAAGCCTCCCCCAAGCATGTGGGAGACTCTCTTCATTGATTTGCACAAAATTATATATTTCCCGCAAGGCAGCTTGTTTCTTATGAGCAGGGAAATATTTAGCAGAGAAGTAATAAATCATATCCTGGGGACTAAGCACACAACCAGGATCAAGAGAATTAAACGAAGTCTTAGCATCACCCTTTAATGATAACAGAAATATCTTAAGGATATAATAATAGCGAGACTTCCCATCATTAGTAAACAAGGTGGCTATATCATTTAACTTGGTAAGATGTGCCACAACAGTTTCAGATTCAAGACCATAAAAAGGATCAGATTGAACCAAAGTAATTATTTCAGGATCAACAGAGAATTCATAATCCTTATCAGTAACACAGATAGGTGAAGTAGCAAAAGCGGGGTCAGGTTTCATTCTAGCATTAAGAGATTGCTACTTCCATTTAGCTAAAAACTTTTTAAGATCATATCTATCTTTGTAAGCAAAAATAGCCCTAGCAGCTTCCTCGTCCATAACATAACCCTCAGGAACAACAGGGAATTCATAATCAGGGGGAGAACTTTCATCATCACTATCATCAATAATAGCATCTTCAATAATTTCATTATCTCTAACCCTAGCAAGTTGTTCATCAAGAAATTCGCCTAATGGCAAAGTAGTATCACACACAGAAGTAGTTTCATCATAAGTATCATGCATAGCAGAAGTGGCATCATCAATAGCATGCGACATATCAGAATTCATAGTTGTAGCAAGTTTAGGTGTCGCAAGCTTACTAATAACGGAAGGAGAATCTAGTGTAGAGCTATATGGCAGTTCCTTACTTCCCCTCGTAGTTGAGGGCAAAATCTTAGTTCTTTCGTCTTTCAAGTTCCTCATAGTGATCAACAGATATAAATCCCAAGTGACTCAAAGAACAGAGCTATGCTCCCCGGCAACGGCGCCAGAAATTAGTCTTGATAACCCACAAGTGTAGATGATCTCAACAGCTTTCGAGGGTAAAGTATTCAACCCAAATTTATTGATTCGACACAAGGGGAGCCAAAGAATATTCTTAAGTATTAGCAGTTGAGTTGTCAATTCAACCACACCTTGATAACTTAGTATCTGCAGCCAAGTATTTAGTAGCAAAGTAGTATGATAGTAATGGTAGCAGTGGCAAAAGTAAAGATAATAGTTTTGCAGTAATTGTAACAGTAGCAACGGAAAAGTAAATAAGCAGAGCACAATATGTGAAAAGCTCGTAGGCATTGGATCAGTGATGGATAATTATGTCGGATGTGATTCCTCATGTAATATCTATAACATAGGGTGACACAAAACTAGCTCCAATTCATCAATGTAATGTAGGCATGTATTCCGAATATAGTCATACGTGCTTATGGAAAAGAACTTGCATGACATCTTTTGTCCTACCCTCCCGTGGCAGCGGGGTCCTAGTGGAAACTAAGGATATTAAGGCCTCCTTTTAATAGAGAACTGGAACAAAGCATTAGCACATAGTGAATGCATGAACTCCTCAAACTATGGTCATCACCTAGAAGTATCCCGATTATTGTCACTTCGGGGTTGTCGGATCATAACACATAATAGGTGACTATAGACTTGCAAGATAGGATCAAGAACACACATATATTCATGAAAACATAATAGGTTCAGATCTGAAATCATGGCACTCGGGCCCTAGTGACAAGCATTAAGTATAGCAAAGTCATAGCAACATCAATCTCAAAATATAGTGGATACTAGGGATCAAACCCTAGCAAAACTAACTTGATTACATGGTAAATCTCATCCAACCCATCACTGTCCAGCAAGCCTACGATGGAATTACTCACGCACGGCGGTGAGCATCATGAAATTGGTGATGGGGGATGGTTGATGATGACGATGGCGACGAATCACCCTCTCCGGAGCCTCGAACGGACTCCAGATCAGCCCTCCCAAGAGAGATTAGGGCTCAGCGGCGGCGGCTCCATATCGTAAAACGCGATGAAACTTTCTCTCTGATTTTTTTCTCCGCGAAACGGAATATATGGAGTTGGAGTAGAGGTCGGTGGAGCCTCAGGGGGCCCACGAGACCGGGGGCGCGCCCAGGGGGAGGGTGCGCCCCCCACCCTCGTGGACAGGGTGTGGGCCCCCTGGCCTTGATTATTTCGCCAGTATTTTTTATATTTTCCAAAACTTATCTCCGTGGATTTTCAGGTCATTCCGAGAACTTCTGTTTTCTGCACAATAAACAACACCATGGCAGTTCTACTGAAAACAGCGTCAGTCCAGGTTAGTCTCATTCAAATCATTTAAATTAGATTCCAAAACAAGGGCAAAAGTGATTGGAAAAGTAGATACGTTGGAGACGTATCAGGGGTCCAAATGCAATGCATGAATCTGGTAGTGCGAGATTATGGCATTGAAGAAAGGGGAGAAAGGGGGGATCAAGCCTGCGAAGAGGGCGTGAAGATGGATGGGGATCTCGGTGGCATTCATGTCAATCGCGGCCCGAGAGGCAGGCTAGCCAATCATCGCCTTCCACTTATTGGAATTAGCGGAAAGAGCGGTACGGACCTTGGCCAACCCCTCTCGATTGATCACCGGCAACCGCTCGAGAGGAAGTTCCAAGGCCAGCGGGGATTCGGCCGGAGCGCGGGACTTCCCCTGCTTCCACTGCCGTGGGGCCATGGCGGAAGAAAAAAGGGGGGGTGGGAACGCAGGCACCAAATCTGCAAGAGGGGCTACTATCTCGATCGAAGAGGAGGAGCCAAGGCCAAGCACGACAAGTAATGGAGGCAGGACTATGCTGGCAATGGGTGGCCGCCAAACTTGGGGAAGCGGAGATGCCCACGTCCCAATCGCCACACATCGCCCAAGGCTGCAGGTGGTTAGGGCCCGTGGCGCTCCGCACTTGCCCTTTGGCTTCACTTCGAAGCCAAGTCCGAGCATGCCTTGGGCCCGGGGGCTACTGTCGGCATTCTGGGAATTGGGGTACCCAAACTCGCCTGCCTGCAGCCCATGATGCGGCTCCATCGGCGGCCTGGTATGGCCCAGCTTCGACATCGGCAACCTAAGACCCTCACAAGGTGCCAAGCCTCACGAGGCGGACGACACCAAGACCTCCAAAGGAAGCAGGCTGGCTCCCGTGGAGCGGATATTTCTATGCAAGGCTCGCCTCGTGAGGTTCAGGTGACGTGAGCCATGACGACCAAGGCTAGGCGGGCGTGAGCGAGCGCAGGTGTCGGTGTACTAAGGTAGGGGTACCTCAGTACCCCAACTTGTGCACGGGCAGTTGCAGCTCCCCGCAGCTAGATCTACCACATGCTTGCCAGAGACCATTCCTGCTCCATATCAAGCCATTCAAGAACAAAGTGTACAAGACAGAAGATCAAGACCCCGGCAAGAGGAGCTTGCCGGGAGGGCCGTCCCAGGCTCAAGGTTATCTCGCTCACGCAAGGCCCTGGCGAGAGGAGCTCGCCGGGGAGACTAGAAGATTACATCGTAGAAGACACGCCTCGGCGCTATACGCGTCGGCGAGGGCCCGGGAGCGGCAAGTTACAAAGCCCGACAAGCTTCCGGTCCGCAAGATCAAGACCCGGCAAGGTACTTGCCGGAGAGCTGTGCTGCGTGCCGCCTCCAGCTCATCTGCCCACGCGTCGCCTTAAGCTCTCTCCAGAGACGCGTGGCGGATGGCTGTGCTGCCTGGGGGGTGCGGTGGCACTCCACGGTGGTGGATCCATCACCGTGGCAGACGGAGACGCAAGGGCGGGAGCTTTTGGGGTCGACGGCGACGGGCATTAAATGCCTTTGTCCCCCACTGTCAAAGTAGGTAGAAACCACTGTTCAAGCACTGTAGCTACACTGTTCCCTTGCTGCTCCAACTACCACCTTTTTTACATTTTTACCCCTTTCTCCTACGTTGACACCTGTTGGTGACCCCTTGGCACTATAAAAGGAGGCCCATGCACAACGTAGGGGAGGGAGGGGAATCCTTTGCGACTCCCACGCTCGGTGTAGCTGCTACTGTAGCTCTTCAAGCTCTCGAGCACAATACAACACAAAGCAGCAGTAGGGTTTTACGCGTCCATCGCGGCCCGAAGCTGGGTAAAATCCGCCCGCGTGCATCGCCTCGATCTGCTCTCTGTGCCTCCTCCGCCCTCGTACCGCACTCACGAAGGGGCCCCGGCCCCATAGGTGCTCGCGGCGGGCGGGTCTCCTCCGTCCCGTCCCGACATCTTTGGCGCGCCAGGTAGGGGGCGTCGAGGTTGTGCGGACCTGATCCGGCGTTCGCGCGGGCGCGTTCTTCATCAGCAACTTCATCGACGACTGCGCCATGGCCCCGAAGACGAGGGCTTCGAGGGTCGCAGACCCGTCTGCATCTCACCCGCCGCCACCGGAGCCAACGGTAGGCGGAGAAGACGCCAGCGGAAGGGTGGACACCGGCGAGGGCACTCGCGGCGCCACCAGATCCAGAGACAGGACGGATGACCGCGCCTCGGTCTCCGTGGATCCACGTCCATCTCAGCGCACGACAACCCAGCAGCGCCATACCACGGGAGGTGGTATCCGCCTGCTGGAGCAAGAACGCGCCGGAGGCTCGCGGGATGCTCCGGACTACCGTCCGTGCATAGGCAAAGCGAAAGTGCCAGGGCAGGACCCTGCTCCTCCTATCGCTACTAGGAGTCCGAGCATATCCTGTTCCTCGCGCGCCACCCGCTCCCCTCCACTCCGCAAGTGCATCTCCTCGAGGCGTTCTGCTGTCGACGAGACCCGCCATCGAGCTCCAAGTCCGCTAGGACAGCTCGTGCTCACTCCGACAAGCGCCGCTCCTCGGGCGCTCTAAGCCCGGGCGAGGGCAGCTCGTGCTCGTTCCGCAAGCGCACCTCCCGAGTGCTGCGCTGCCGTCGAGGACGCGCCATCGAGCTCCACCGCAAGTGCAAGGAAACGAGAAAAGAAAAGCTAAGTCGTTCGAGCTTTTGTGCGAAGCACTCTTTAGTTCCATGCTTTTTATGTTATATCCTCGTCGTTAGTCCTTTGTATGCAAAACCAGCGCGGAGGAGCCCGCCTTGTGAATAGCCGCACCCTTATCTTGCTTCGAGCACACTCAACGAGTTAAAAGTGAGCGCGACCAGCTTCGCGCCCTTGTTTCGCTTTTCGAGTCGCTCAAGCGAGTTAAGTCGTCCTTGACCGACACGGCAAGGTTGCTTGCCGGATGCAACACCAGCCGGCGGGATGCTGATGTTCCGCACTCAGCAAGTGTGTTAGCACCGGCAAGTTCCCCTAGAAGCGTAGGGTAAAGGCGCACAAAGGATGTAAGGTAGAGGGTGTAACGTGGCGAGCCCTGCCGTGAGATGTCCTTCGTATGAGAGACTTGTGCGCGAGAGGAGCCAAGTCGTGGTCCAGCTGCGCCCTTGCCTTGTTTCCGAGTCCGCTCGCAAACACAAGCGCCGCAGCTGGCCCGCAAGGTTGCTTGCGGAAGCAACACCAGCCAGCGGGCTGCTGATGTTCCGCTTTTCGACAAGCGTGTTCGCGACCGGCGAGCTCCCGGGAACGTGAGTGCAAACATACGAAGGGCAAGGCACGGCATCGTATTGCAAAGTCAAGATTTATATACATATACATGTACATGATGAAGATGTTGCAGATCTATCTCAGCTGTTTTCATGGCCGAAATTGCAGCAACAAGGAGAAACCAGAAGAGCGCGCCAGCACCTGGGCCCCGGCAAGCCAGGGTTGCTGGGGGCGGCGAGCGCCAAGATTCGTCTCCGGCGAGCCAGCGTCGCTGGGGGCTGCGAGTACCAAGATTCGTCTCCGGCAAGCCAGAGTTGCTGGGGGCTGCGGTATCAGATAAGTTTTTCATCCCTCGTCATGCATCCTCTCATGGACCGGGGAAAGCGGGGCTGCGTCTTTGAACGAGCATGACTTGTACAACCCATACGCGGAGGAGCCAAGTCGCGGCCCAGTTGCGCCCTTGGTTTGTTTCGAGCACGCTCAAACGGTTAAAGTGAGCCGCGACAAGTCTCGCGCCCTTGTTACGTTTTGATACGCTCGGCAAACACAAGTCGCTGCAATCGCCCGACAAGGTTGCTTGCCGAACAACACCAGCCAGCTGGCTGCTGATGTCCCGTTTCTCACAAGCGTGTTCGGACCGCAAGCTCCCGAGAGCGAGGGATAGGAACATACAAGGCACAAAGTCAAGATTCAGTCCGGCAAGCTTTCCCCTCTTTTTCATTAAAAACATCCTAGTTTGATACAAGTCCATAGAGGATGAAAAACATGATAGAGAGGATTACAAGTTTTTAAATACAGCTAAGGCCCGAGGGCCTACAAATTAAAAAGATAAGGTGCCCGTGATCCCTCTCCTGTTTCTCTGTTCAGGAGTTCAGGAGGTAGGTCAAGGAGCCCCCGGCAAGAGAAGCTTGCCGGGAGGGCGCCCTAGGAGAGCGTGGCGGTGAGCGCCCACTGCGGCCTGCGGGTGGCGTACTCTCAGGAGCTGCGCAAGGTGACGGGCATGGGGGACGCACCCCCCCGGAGAGCTACGGGCGCCAGAAGACACCAAGAGAACACCCCGGGGGCCGGCCAGGGGCTTGGCGGAGACGGAGGCGCCGGAGGCAGAGCTTGAAGACGGGGTGGCGGGACGCCAGCACGCTGTCGAGGGCACCTCGCCCTCGTACTCCGACATGACGGCCTTGCCGCCATCCCCCTCTTCCTCTTCCGCAGCCTCCCTACGCCAGCCGCCCAAGGAGACGGCCCCGGGGAGTTCAGAAGGCCGGCGACCCGGATTACGGGGTCGCCGGTGGCGCGCGAGGCAGCGGTGTCCGACGCCTAGTCGGACCCGCCATCCCCCTCGTCGTCGCTGTCGCTCCCCTCCTCGTCACTCTCGCTCGAGGAGGGATCTTCGCTATCGGAGGAGCTGTCCACACAGCATCTCACCCGGGTCCCGTAGTCCCCGAAGACCTTGACGGCGAGAAGGTCGCCCTCCATTAACTTAAAATGGAGGGTAAACCCCGCCGTCAAGCTGTGGATCCGGGCGAACATCTTCCACCCTCGGTCGAAGAACATCACGCCGGGGGCTGGGGACACGACACTCACACGAGTGCCGCTGATCCCACAGCCCCTCATGCGCAACTCCATCACCTCGGGCGGATCCGGTCCCATCGCGTCCGCGAACGGGGCCGGCAGCCGGAGTCGGCGACGACGCGCTCGGCGAAGCTTGATGAAGAACTCCCAGGGGTCATCTCCAGTGTGGACCGCATCGTGGATAGGAGACGTCGGGGGAGACGGGGGAGGCGCATCACCACGACCGCCTCTCCCCCGACCGCCTCGGCCACGCCCTCGGCCTCGTCCGCGGCCGCGCCCCCTCCCTCTCCCTCTCGCGGCGGCTCCGCCTGCCACGGAGCAAGATGGGGAGAGGTGCGCTGCCTGGAGGCGACCCTCGCTGCCACCGTCGAAGAACCGGGATTCCCTCCTTCCATGGCGGAAAGAAGAACAGAAGATGAAGACGAGGGGGGAAGAGGATGAGTGTGGCCATTGTGCTCCCCTTCCGCCCCTTTTAAAAGGGCGAGGTAGGGACTCAACCGCCCCGCTCGACCAATCGGGAAGCGAGGAGGCCAGAGGAGCGGGCCGACTTCGCCTTCTCCGCCTGTGGACGGCTCGGTCTCCCACCTTCACCGCCCGACCCACATGCATGAGGGCGCGCGTGGCGGTAAAGCGGAGCCGAGCGACGGGTGAAGCGACCTCGCTGCACCACGATCACGGAGTGGATGCCTTAAAGATCTGCATCGCCGCCCACGCCTCCCACGACGCCGCAATCGGCAGCGTGCCGTTCACGGGGAGGCGGCGGATGCAGCGGATTCGACGCGCCATGGGCCTCGTGTGCCTGCAGCCTTGTTTTGGGCCTGGCCCAACAGCGCTTCGGCACCGTGTGTGGCCCAGGCCGGGGCTCTGTCGGTGTACTAAGGTAGGGGTACCTCGGTACCCCAACTTGTGCACGGGCAGATTCAGCCCCCGCAGCTAGATCTACCACATGCTTGCCGGAGACCATTCTGCTCCATATCAAGCCATTCAAGAACAAAGTGTACAAGACAGAAGATCAAGACCCGGCAAGAGGAGCTTGCCGGGAGGGCCGCCCTGTGCTCAAGGTTATCTCGCTCACGCAAGGCCTGGCGAGAGGAGCTCGCCGGGAGACTAGAAGATTACATCGTGAAGACACGCCTCGGCGCTTATACGCGTCGGCGAGGGCCCGGGAGCGGCAAGTTACAAAGCCCGACAAGCTTCCTGGTCCGGCAAGATCAAGACCCGGCAAGGTACTTGCCGGAGAGCTGCGCTGCGTGCCGCCTCCAGCTCATCGCCCACGCTGCCGCCTTAAGCTCTCTCCAGAGACGCGTGGCGGATGGCTGTGCTGCCTGAGGTGCGGTGGCACTCCACGGTGGTGGATCCATCACCGTGGCGACGGAGACGCAAGGGCGGGAGCTTTTGGGGTCGACGGCGACGGCATTAAATGCCTTTGTCCCCATCACAAAGTAGGTAGAAACCATTGTTCAAGCAATTGTAGCTACACTGCTCCCTTTGCTCCAACTACCACCTTTTTACATTTTTACCCCTTTCTCCTCGCTGACACCTGTTGGTGACCCCTTGGCACTATAAAGGAGGCCCATGCACAACGTGGGGAGGGAGGGGAATCTTTGCGACTCCCACGCTCGGTGTAGCTGCTCTTCAGTAGCTCTTCAAGCTCCCGAGCACAATACAACACAAAGCAGCAGAGAGGGTTTCTGGCGTCCATCGCGTCCGGCTGGGTAAATCCGCCGCGTGCATCGCCTCGATCTGCTCTCTGTGCCTCCTCCGCCCTCGTACCGCACTCACGAAGGGGCCCCGGCCCCATAGGTGCTCGCGGCGGGCGGGTCTCCTCCGTCCCGTCCCGACAGCAGGGTACCAGTTTCCTCTTTGGTGACAAGGGGGCAAGCACAGGCGCGGAGTCCCGAGGAATCAGCCAAAGGTTTCCATTCCCGTGCAACAAGACCAAGACTGCCAGGATGGTAGGACGGAGGTCATCACAGAGCCCACCACGGCGTCACGACCAGAGGATTTTGCAGGCGAAGACCACTTTTTCGCCAGGAGAAGATGTACTAGTTGTCTCCCTTCAATTTGGCCGTTGTGGGATCCCTTCCCGCCTTCATTTGGGAAGAGGACCATGGCCACTATAAATAGGGCCTAGCCACTACTATTGCGGGGAAAGAAGAACAAGAAGAGACAGAGGGATCGGATCCATTCCACCCTCACCAGCTCGCTCAAACTCAAGAACACACCTCCTGAGGTTGTTCTCCACTGTACTAGTTCATCCTCAGCCCTTCCAGGCCAATCCACCACAAAGCAGGAGTAGGGTTTTACACCACGACGTGGCCCGAACCTGCGTAAACTTCCGTGTCCCCTTTCGTTTGAGTTCGTCGTGCTAGGCTGTGAGATTGGCGAGTAGACAGACTAGGGTGGTTGAGATCTCCGCACGCACCCTGGATTTCAAACCTCTCAAGGGTTTGTGGAACCCGAAATCCAACATACCTCCAACAAGGGAAGGTCGTGGGAGTGCGGTACTGTCACACCCTGATTTTCATGCCACAACACTTAAGCTAATAAATCATGTAAAATACGGTTTGACAAAAACTTTTGCATTATTTGGCTTTTATTTGAATCGGACTTTTCTGTGTGGTTTCAAGTGCTCATAAAAGCCATATTATTGCTCCAACCTCTTTGCTTCATCTCCTTGCTCCAAACTTCTGCCCCAGTGATCATGCCATGTGTATAGTACAATATCGAATTTTCTTACAAAAATAATTTGGCCAAAAAGTATTTTCTAAATTTAGTTTTCCAAAAACCCCTGAATTGATCTTTGCACTACAAGTATTTGATTTGGGGTATGAAAAATCTTTCAAAGAGTATGTTTGACTCCTATTAGGTATAGGACTCCCATAAACCACAAAAATATAATTTTAAAAGTTTTTTGCTATTTTATTTAAAGGCTTTTTATTTAGGACAGAAATGGTCTCTAATACGTTAAAATCATTTTTAATAATTTAAAAATAATTGTGAAAATTTAGGGAAACTCAGTGGACATATATTGTCCCTATATAAGAGTATCAACACATGGTCATGTTCAAAATATTGGTCAAATCCCCCAAAAACCCCTTTTGGACATTTCACGCTTTTGAAATATTTACAAAGGCAATATTATCTAAAAAATCCAAGAAAATTCCAGCATGTCACAAATGCCCTATTTGGTGATCTTGCCAAGTCTCATGTCTTGGAAAATAAGATAACATCATCAAATCCCCTAAAAACCATTCCTGTCCATTTTGAAGTTTGAGAAACTTGACATTGCAAAACATGTTCAAATGTTCTCAAACATGGTTCACATGCTCAAATGGTCTAATTATGCATCCAGACTAAGTGGCACAAGTTGGGGAGAATGATATCTTGATCAAATTTCCTCAAACCCCTCTTTCTCCTGAATCAAATTTGAACAACTTTACAATCTTAACTTTCTTCTTTTTTGATCTCAAACTTTGTGGACATGCTCTAAACCCTAAATGATGACACTACACCAAGTGGTGCATCAAGGGGAATAGTTTTGCATGACTAGACCTTGGAAAACTTATTTCTGTTGATTTCTAGGGTTTACAAAAGTTGCATTGGCAACTTTTCCCATATGGACTCAAACTTGGTGGAACCTTCTATTTCCTCATGCCATTTGATCATGTCAAGCCTCATCCCAAGAGGAGTTCATCTTCCTGCCCAAACCAGCAACAAACAGCTTTTGCCATTTTTCTAAAAACACCACTTTGACCTCTTCCACTAATCTCCATGAGTTCAACTTTTTACCTCGGCCCCTCCTAGACCTCTTCTACCTCTAGTAGACTTCCCCTAGCTTTGCTCAATGATTGAAGGGTGAAACACCCTCATTTACCCACCATGGATAGCAGCTTCTCTCTCTTTCTCACCTCCCTCCTCACTCTAGTGGCCATCCATGGCATCCAAAGCTCTCTCCACATTCTTTACTCCCCCTAGAGCTACCAGACACGTCTGGTCGTGCCCACGTTGCCAAAAATATGGCCATACACGTGCTCTGGAGCATGCTACAGTGCGCTTCCGCGCTGTAGCCGCCCCCTGCCAACCACCTCTGGCCACCTCGGGCCTCCCCAGCGCGCCCGGCGATGTGCCTCGGCATCCGCAGCATGCTACGCCCTGGTCCCCTCTTCCTTCTCGCTCCTCCTGCCCCTGCTCCCACGTGCGTCGGTCGCCTGAGGGCACCAGTGAACGGGCTCACACGCACGGTGCCCCTGGGCCTCCTCCTGCTCTCTCTTTCTTCACCCACTCCCTCTGGACCAACTCCACGAGCACCCCAGACACGCACAAGCAGGCTCCCGTGACCCATGGCGACGGTAACGAGCTCGCCGGTGCAAGAGTCCTCGGTGGACCATCGCCCGTCTATATATAGGCCTCCTCGTGCCGTTCTCTCCTCACCACTCGCTCTCGATACTACCCAGTCCACCCGCTGCACCCCCAGTTCGTCTCCAGGAGCACCCGAGCTCGAGATCGAGCTCGAGCTCTGACCCTTCGGCTCGCCAGAGTTCGCGAGGTACAGTCTTCCCCTGCTCCTCCTCTGCCCCGATCTAAAACCGCCACCTCCCACTCACAATTTCCCCTCTCTCCCCCGCCTCGTTTGTAGCCGGAATCGACCAGAACGACCATCGCCCGACGCACCTCCACCATGCCTCCTCATCGCCGGTGAACCAGGCACCTCCGGTGATGTCCGCCACCACCACCTGAATGGCGACTCCACGCTGAGTCCAACCGTGTCTTCAGCTCACCGCGCCGTGCCCTGCATCGTCACCATTGAGCTCCCCGGCCCTCGGGTCGCAAGGTCAGTGATGACAAGTGGGCCCCGCCTATCATGCTCACCTCCCTCTCTCTCACTGGTGCCTGGGCCCCACCCGTCAGGTTCAAAACTGGCGCGTACTCGCCGTTCGGCTCGCCCGGGCCGAATCCCTTCTAGGCCTTTGCACTGCGGCTGCTGTGGCCCAGTTGTAAAGTGCCCTTTCTCCTTTTTCTTTTCTGTGTAATTTCAAAATATTCCATAGGATAACATATTTATCCAAATGCAATTATTCTAACTCCTAAAATCTTGGAATAATCTCACCTATTTATTGATGTAACTTTCATACACATCCATCAAACTTTTCTGCACTGTTCAAATTTAAATTTAAATTTGGGCATTTAAATCCTTCTTTGAAAATCCATTACTCTGTCCCTTTAGCCCCAAATCCAAAACTAAGAATTTTTCCCCTTCTTAGTTTTCACCCTAGTATTTAACAAAAATAAGTTGACATTTTTCTGAGCACTTTGGTTTTCTATTTTACTATTGCCTTATTTCTCTTGTTGTTATTCTGTGGCGATAGATTGTGTTGTTGATGAAGAGTTGGACCAGAAGACTTTGAAGACCCCGCAGACTTTGCTGAGCCAGGCAAGCAGCCCTCTGACCATTTCTATGAACCCTTTTTATGCATGTCATATAGCACTGTACTATCGTTGCATTGGAATCATGATCAGGTGGTGACCACTTTGGTGGTTTACCTGATACTTTCCTCGTTAATACTTGCATGGTGCATAACCCTACCTTTCTATGAGGGTGATGCGGGTGGGAGTATATAGGATGCTAAAGTAGTGGCTACACAAATGGGATGGGTATATGCATGGTGATGGAGACAAAAGTATTTTTAGAAGTCTTTTTGAAAACCCCGTCGGGTGCCACTAACGCCCGAGGAAGATACTGAGCTAAGTAACCACATGATGACGAAGTGGTGTACCGAGGCAAGTAAGTGTGTTGGTTTCGAAAGTGGATTGGTTTAAGTTGCAACCGTTACTCCAACCTTACATGTGCAACCACTCTACCCTTATATGGGAAAGGGCATTATCGATTACCTAGTACGTTACTAGCATGGTGCCTGCATTACTAGTGACGTGGGTGACACGAGGTCACTCTCGGGATGGGGTCGTGCTTGGATAGGCGGCCATGACTGTTTTTACAGGGCACCGGACACACCGTTGGTACCCCTTGCTTGTGGTATGTGATGAATATGGGAGCATGGCTCCACAGAATTTAGAGAGAATTCCATATTTGACCCTTTCTTAAAATTTGGTTCCCTATTTGGCCCAAAATAAAAAAAATTCTCTATTGGACACCTAAACTATTTTTTGTTCCTCATATGATACTTCTGTCCATTTTAGACACTAACGGTGTTAAGTGTAAGGCGAAAAGACCATCTTGCCCCTATTATATTGTGTAACTATCCTGGATGTAGTAAAAAGCCAATTAGTTCATCCATGTTTTAGGGATGTATGCTCCAATATTTTGGTTAGTCCATCATTTGCGAATGCGGCTGCAGAGTGTATATGTTCCACAGCGCTAAGGCGGGCTCAGCATTGGGCGTCCATACGGACATGGCGCCGCTGGCTCGTCTACATGAGTCATGGACGGCGCCGGCATCGCTTGCGGTTCGTGGCAGACATGATTAAAAATGTGCCCGCGGTCATCGGATATAGCACGACGATGCCCAAGCTCACGAGTGAGGCCTTGGATGGAGCGGCCGTGGGCGTCGTCATCTGCAGGCACGTAACTTGGTTCCATCGAGATGAGCTAAGCTAATTCTGCCGGAGTTGAGCTGCACGCTCACACCAAGCAGGCATGCACCCAGGTGGATTGATTCCACGTGAACCTAGTACGTGCACGTACACAGGGAGTTACGTTACTTACGTACGAAGCCAGGCTAAAACACGCGAGACACGAGGCAATCAAGACACAAGATTTAGTGTCCACAGCCATCGGCCTGTTGCTTCTTTCTTTGTATTGATGATGACCTAGGTACAAAAATATTACAGGCGCAACATGGTCTTTTCGCCTCACACTTAACACCGTTAGCGTCTAAAATGGACGAAAATGTCATATAAGGAACAAAAAATACTTTTGCTGTCAAATAGGGAAGAAATTTTTATTTGGGCCAAATAGGGAACCAAATTTTAAGAAAGGGCCAAATAAGGAATTCTCTCCAAAATTTATGATGTGAAATTTTGGGCACGGGGATTGCTACCAATCGAGTGGACTCTTTGTTAGTCACGGCTGGGGAAAGGTAGTGATCGGGTGCTTCCCCTGAGTACTTGAGGTACTGCGGGATCGTGGTTGACACGAAAGCTTTTCGGATCTTGTGGGTGAAGTGTGCAATCTCTGCAGAGTGTCTAACTATTCTTATAGTCGTCTCCATGGTCAAGGACAGTTGGGTAACCGTTCTTGGGCTAGGTCCATCGGTTTACAAAGCCTGGTGAGTGTGAAGGATAAGTGGTGAGAACTACCTGGTTCACGTTCAAGGACTTGGCATGATGAATAAGTTGGATTGTTTGCAACTCTATTTATGTTGATATCTGTAACCTGTTCTCCTGGTTACTTGAAACTCTCATGACACATGTCTTACAAGTTGCTGAGCATGTCATAGTACTGAAAACTAGCTTTCTGCAAAAAAATTACCTATATCATGCATTGTTGTACCTTAAACCAAAACATGGGTTGCTTGCGAGTATATTCAAAGTACTCATTGGCTTGCCACTGGTTATTTAATTGGCCAGGCATGGAAGAACAAGATTTCGAGGAAGAGTTCTTTGGTGATGAACATGCGAACTAGGATGCTTCCCAGTTAGAATGCCTGTAGGGTTAAGGCAGATGGCATGGGTTCTACTTATCGACGAAGATTTCCGCTGCTTGTGTTTCATTTGATGTTCAGCCCTTGAGGCTTTATTTATGTAAGACTTGACTATAATGGTCATAATTTGTGTAAGATGGTATGTATGGATGCAAGACTCTTGTTATTCGGCTTCTGTGTGTTCAGTGAGCATTGATCTCTGGGATCATTGTACATGTGCATTCGGTGATCTCCACTTATGAGTCGGTGTCCCCACAGAGCTGGTATGAGAGCCATCCTGACTGTTGGAAGCCTTAGTTAGCAAGGTCGTTAGTCAGGATAAAAAAAATTTCAAAACCATCTATACCTCGCCTCTTTTCTGATATTTCCCAAAACTAAGGGATATTTTCAGTATTGACCCCTCCTATTCAACTTTTTTAGATGGTCGTCGCCCCCTTGAGACTCCTTACGACGGGATTTCCATCACTCCTAAGAGATTGCCTCCAACAATGCCAATATCCCTTGCTGCCCATGTACACCCTGCACAAACTAGAAAATGATGTGTTCGAGAAGGAGTTCTACGCCAAGGTTTTTGTGCCTGCCAAGACCTCACCTCAGGGGTGGTTCTTCGTTGGACCACCCATTCCAACAAGAGACCTGGCCATTCAGCAAGTGGCATACGAAGCGCTCCTCCGTCTTTGAGACCTCCTTCGAGAAATAAAAGAGGAACATGCCACCCACTACCTACCTGCAAAGAGCGGATTTGGAGCTCCGACTCAAGTGATGATTTCCTCGAAAGACGAGGATCCAACCCTCAAGTACCAGATCCGTTTTGTCAACGCAGAAGACTACCTTCTATGTCACCTTACTGAAGCATTTCTTAAGGCTCGCCAAGACCTCCCTTCACTTCTGCACCTCCAATGCCTCGAGAAGAAGAAGGTGGTCGAGCAAGAATATCAAATCACTGCCCTACAAGCCCACATTTCCAATCAGGAGCAACAAATCAAGGAACTTTAGAAAGCTCGCAACCAAACCCCACGCAGGAGGCATAGGAATGGATTTCCATATCCACCTCGTAGAGGATCATCGTCAGGCCCCCGGCGACAATACCCTAGACTGAATAGTAACCTTTTTTCTTCCGTCACATGTCATGGGTGTGGTGAACTTGGGCATATTAACAGGATGTGTCCCAACAAGCAGCCGACTGTTGCATGCCCATTGGCACCCAAGAGAACCTCGAAGTTGAAGACCGAATGCCTTTCTCTTAAAGTGATGAAGCAAGCACGACTACCGAATCCGAGGACCCCTAGGGTAGGATGAGCCGCATACCCCCTATGTCAAGTCCATATGATGGTTCAACTGAAACCATGCTGAGTGTTGATTGTTCTTATCTTTCGTGTTTCGATATAAGTCGCACTTTTGCCTTAGGCAGCATGTATGCGACCATATCACCTATCTTATCTTAATGAAGTTGTGTGTGGCCTTTTGGCACCCGTTTGTTTGCACTTGCACTATAGAACCCCCTTTAGGCATCCCCCATCTATGCTACCTCCCCTATCATCTCTCTCATCAACTGAAGACCAGCAAGACAAGATGCACCAAGGATTCCACCTCGGCGACCAACTAGCACTGAAGACTTTTGTTGCAGCCACCTCAACCAAGTGAAACCTTGTAGAGTTATGTTTACCCCTCAAGACTGGAAACCCATCCCTAGACCCTTTGAGACTTCATGAGATACCCTAGCTCAAATCGTTAACCATGTGCTTAACCCACATAATTGCAAGAGAACCAGTTGAGCCTCCGTAACCTTGCTCGGTACTGGGTTCATTATGGAACTAGTGGACGTAGTGAGCAAGCACATTGTCATCCTAATATAGCATAAGAACTAACGATGCCATAGGAAAGACCACTCTGAGAATATAAGAATAAAGGACAAATGACTTCATGAGTTTGTATAAGCGACCTTGAGGAATTATCTGAGACTTTGGGGGATTATGAGGTGTTCATGTTGGTAGATGAACTTGGTGGGGTCCATATAATAGGGTAGCATAATTTTCTTTGCCCCTGAGTAAGTTGGATTTCATAGGACAATTATGATCACAAGCTGAAATTCCTGGTGGTGTAAGGATTTCACTTAGCTAGGGGATAATGATAGGAGATAGTTGACACTACGATATTGATTTGGGGGAAACCTATAGGAATTCTTGCTGGACATGAAATTTGGATTTAAAAAGGTGATGTTAGTTGAGTATAGATGCTAAGTAAGTCTACATGGTTCAGAGTAAATTGGATTTAGACTAATGATCTCGAGCATGATACCATGTTTCTTGGTGGACGATAAACAAGGAGATTGGATTAATTGTCGGAGTTGATTTAGGGATCTATATAAGCCTGACCATGGAGTTTACTTGACCATGATAATGGAAATCGGTGGACTTACTATAGTAGAGATAACCCCTTCAAAGTATGTGGGGGATTTTAGGTACTTTAGGAGATCATGTGGAACACCATAGACATTGGATCTGTAGAATTAATGGATTATGAAGTGATTAATGGAAGATAATGGGTTGTTGGAGTGATTCATAGGAAGGAAACAAGACCTTGGAGTGTCATATGACGTGTTTCCTTAGGATAGAAATACACTATCTTGGACCTTGGAAGAATAGGATGAACACTTGGATTGTGGCGTTTAAATTCAAGCTTGGCAGCTTGTATGTTCTACCCATGGATTTTGCATAGATATGAGTTTGGGGATGAGTATATGAATAGCATGAGAGAGATTGGAGTTGATCTATACAGGATGATTCTTTTGGTAATATGATGTGATTTGTTTGGAACACTAGATAGAACAATTGGCATCTCAGAAACTGTGCTCAAGGATAAGATGATAAACGTTCACTCGCACCCTCGAATCCTTGAAACCCTTAAGCCCTACCAAGCCACAACATGGTCAGATCATGACCACAGGCTTTGGATCTAGCTCAGGAAGACCTTGTCCAATACTTAACTGTCACCACCATCAATGCCGCATCCCACTTTATGTACCCCATGAACAAATCTTCATGTAGTACTTGGACAAGTAGGTTGTCATCTTTATTTGGTGACCTACTTGCCTACCTGAAGACGGAAGAAGAACCGTTTGGCTGGTTAGGGAACATCTGAAGACCGCCATGTCAAGGAGGTATAACTATACCAACCACCATCGTCAAGAAGTGAACTTCCGCGTCGAAGACCGTGCGTATCTACAAACCACTCCTCTCGAAGGAACCAAGCATTTGCCTGTCAAAAGGAAGCTCACACCAAGATTTACCGCCCCCTCCGAGATCACTACAAGACAAAGAGTAGAGAGCTACCAGCTGGAGTCACCACCTGAGTTACCCACTATGCGCCATGTTTTCCACATGACATAACTCCGGAATTGTTTTCGACTTCCTAACTAGCCTGATCACTAACAATGACATCGATCACCGAGCCATCGACCCCCAGCCAGATCTGACCTACCACGAGCTACCCATTAGCAACCTGGACAAAGCTGAACGCTGTACACGAATCTACACCATTAAACACTTCATGTTCAATGCAGCACCACTCAGAAGCAGAAGCAATATGAGGACGTGAAGACTACCCCAACTCCAAGTCTCCACACTCCTTTTCGCGCCTAGTTGGGAATCTCGATGACAAGATTCTTGTAAGGGGGGTAGGTCTGTCACACCCTTATTTTCATGCCACAACACTTAAGCTAATAAATCATGATAAAACATGGTTTGACCAAAACTTTTGCATTATTTGGCTTTTATTTGAATTGGATTTTTGTTTGTGGTTTCAAGTGCTCATGAAAGCCATATTATAGCTCCACCATCGTTACTTCATCAACTTCCTCCAAAATCGTACCGCAATGATCATGCCATATGTATAGTACAGTATACAATTTTCTTACAAAAATAATTTGGCCAAAAAGTATTGTCTAAATTTAGTTTTCCAAAAACAGCTAAATTGAGGTTTGCACTACAAGTACTTGATTTGGGGTACGAAAAATCTTTCAAAGAGTATATTTGACTCCTATTAGGTATAGGACTCCCATAAACCACAAAAATATAATTTTAAAAGTTATTTTTCTATTTTATTTAAAGGCTTTTTCTTTAGGCCAGAGATGGTCTTTAATTTGTTAAAATTATTTTTCATACTTTAAAATAATTGTGAAAATTTAGGGAAACTAAGTGGACATATATTGTCCATATATAAGAGTTTCAACACATGGTCATGTTCAAAATATTGGTCAAATCCCCCAAAAACCGTTTCTGGATATTTCAAACTTTTGAAATATTTACAAAGGAAATTTTCTCTAAAAATTCAAAGAAAATTCTAGCATGTCACCAATGCCCTATTGGGTTATCTTGACAAGTCTCATGTCTTGGAAAACAAGATAACATGATCTAAGCCCCTCAAAACCATTTCTATCCATTTTGAAGTTTGCGCAACTTTACATTGACAAACATGTCCAAATATTCTCAAACTTGGTGCACATGCTCAAATGGTCTAATTATGAATCTAGACCAAATGGAACAAGTTGGAGAGAATGATATCTAGATCAAAGTGCATCAACACCCTCTCTGTCCAGAATCAAATTTGAACAACTTTACATTGTCAACTTTCTTCTTTTGCTCTCAAACTTTGTGGACAGGCTCTAAACCCTAAATGATGACACTACACCAAGTGGTGCATCAAGGGGAATAGTTTTGCATGACTAGATCTTGGAAAACTCGTTTCTATTGATTTCTAGTTGCATTGCCAACTTTCCCCAAATGGACTCAAACTTGGTGGAACCTTCTATTTCCTCATGCAATTTAACCCTGTCAAGCCTCATGGCAAGAGGAGTTCATCTTCCTGCCCAAACTAGCAACAAGCACCTTCTGCCATTTTCCTAAAAACACCACTTTGACCTCTTCCACTAATCACCATGAGTTCAACTTTTTACCACAACCCCTCCTAGACCTCTTATACCTCCAGTTGCTCTCCCCTGGCCTTTGCTCAATGATTGAAGGGTGAAACACCCTCATTTACCCCCCATGGACATCAACTTCTCTCTCTTTCTCACCTCCCTCCTCACGCTAGTGGCCATCCATGGCATCCAAAACCCTCTACACATTCTTTACTCCACCCTAGAGCTACCAAACACGCCTGTCCGTGCCCACCTTGCCAAAAATATGGCCATGCCGGCCATACACGCGCTCTGGAACATGTTGCAGTGCGCTCCTGCATTGTAGCCGCCCCCCACCTCGGGGAATCCCCAGTGCACCGACGATGCGCCTCGGTGCCTGCAGCACGCTACGCCTTGGTCCCCTCTTCCTTCTCCCTCCACCTGCCCCTGCTCGCACACGCGTCGACCGCCCGAGGGCACCAGTGAAAGGGATCACACGCACGGTGCCCCTGGCCCTCCTCCTACTCTCTCTCTCTCTTCACCCTCTCGCTCTGGACCAACCCCACGAGCACCCCAGACACACACAAGCTGGCTCCTGTGACCTGTGGCGACAGCAACGAGCTCGCTAGCGCACGAGTCCTGGATGGACCATTGCCTACCTATATATATGCCTCCCCTTGTCGTTATCTCCTCACCACTCGCTCTCTGTAGCACCTAGTCCACCCCCTGCACCCACACTTCGTCTCCTGGAGCACCTGAGCTCGAGATCAAGCTCGAGCTCCGCCGCTTCGGTTCATTGGAGTTTGCGAGGTACAGACTTCCCCCGCTCCTCCACTGCCCCGATCTGAAACCACCACCTCCCACTGACCATTTCCCCTCTCTACCCCGCCTCGTTTGCAGCCGAAATCGACCAGAACGACCACCGCCCAATGCTCCTCCGCCGTGCCTCCTCATCACAGGCGAACCAGGCAGCTCCGGAGACGTCCACCACCACCACCCGAACAGCGACTCCACATTGAGTCTGACCGTGCCGTCAGCTCACCCCGCCGTGCCCTGCATCATCACCGGTGAGCTCGCCGGCCCTCGGATCGCGAGGTCAGTGAGGACAGGTGGGCCCCACCTGTCATCCTCACCTCCCCTCGCCTCCCTCTCTCTTACTGGCACTTGGGCCTCCACCCGTCAGGTTCAAATCTGGCGCGCGCGCGCCGCTCGGCTCACTCGGGTCGAATCCCTTCTGGGCCTTTGCACTGCGGCTACTCTGGCCCAGTTGCATACTGCCCTTTCTCCTTTTTCTTTTCTGTGTAATTTCAAAATATTCCATAGGATAAAATATTTAGCCAAATGCAATTATTCCAACTCCTAAAATCTTAGAATAATCCCACCTATTTATTGATGTAACTTTCATACACATTCATCAAACTTTTCTGCATTGTTCAAATTTAAATCTAAATTTGGGCATTTAAATCATTCTTTGAAAATCCATTACTCTAGCCCTTTAGCCCCAAATCCAAAACTAATAATTTTTCCCCGTCTTAGTTTTCACCCTAGTATTTAACAAAAATAAATTGACATTTTTCTGAGCACTTTGGTTTTCTGTTTTACTATTGCCTTATTTCTCTCATTGTTATTTTGCGGCAATAGATTGTGTTGTTGACGAAGGAGTTGGACCAGAAGACTTTGCTGAGCTAGGCAAGCAACCCTTTGACCATTTTTGTGAACCCTTTTCATGCATGTCATATAGCACTGTACTATCATTGCATTGGAATCATGATGAGGTGGTGACCACTTTGGTGGTTTGCCCGATACTTTCCCGGTTGATACTTGCATGGTGCATGACCCTACCTTTCTCTGAGGGTGATGCGTGTGGGAGTATATAGGATGCTAAAGTAGTGGCTACGCAAATGGGATGGGTATATGGATGGTGATGGGGATAAAAGTATTTTTAAAAGACTTTTTGAAAACCCCGTCGGGTGCCACTAATGCCCGAGGGAGATGCTGAGCTAAGTAACCACTTGATGATGAAGTGTGGTACCGAGGCAAGTAAGTGTGTTGTTGATGACCCACAAGTATAGGGGATCTATCGTAGTCCTTTCTATAAGTAAGAGTGTCAAACCCAACGAGGAGCAGAAGGAAATGATAAACGGTGTTCAGTAAGGAAATGATAAGCGGTTTTCAGTAAGGTTTTCTCTGCAAGCACTGAAATAGTAGGTGATAGATAGTTTTGTGACAAGATAAATGGTAACAAGCAAAAAGTATATAAAGTAAATAAAGTGCAGCAAGGTGGCCCAATCCTTTAGGTAGAAAAGGATAAGCCTGGACAAATTCTAATAATGAAGAAGGAGCTCCCGAGGACACATTGGGAATTATCGTCAAGCTAGTGTCCATCACGTTCATATGATTCGCGTTCGGTACTTTCATAATTTAATATGTGGGTGGACCGGTACTTGGGTACTGCCCTAACTTAGACAAGCATCCCAATTATGATTAACCCCTATTGCAAGCATCCGACACTACAAAAAGCAGTATTAAGGTAAACCTAACCACAGCATTAAACATATGGGTCCATATAAACCCCTAACGAAGCAACACATAAACTAGGGTTTAAGCTTCTGTCACTCTAGCAACCCATCATCTACTTATTACTTGCCCATGCCTTCCTCTAGGCCCAAACTATGGTGAAGTGTCATGTAGTCGACGTTCAAATAACACCACTAGAGGAAAAGACAACATACATCTCATCAAAATATCGAACGAATACCTAATTCACATGACTACTAATAGCAAGACTTCACCCATGTCCTCAGGAACAAAGGTAACTAATCCCAAAGCATATTCATGTTCATAATCAGAGGGGTAATAATATGCATAAAGGATCTGAACATATGATCTTCCACCAAGTAAACCAAATAGCATCAACTACAAGGAGTAATCAACACTACTAGCAACCCACAGGTACAAATTTGTGGTTTTGATACAAGATTGGATACAAGAGATGAACTAGGGTTTTGAGAGGAGATGGTGTTGGTGAAGATGTTGATGGAGATTGACCCCATCTCGATGAGAGTATCGTTGGTAATGACGTTGGTGATGATTTCCCCCTCCCGGAGGGAAGTGTCCCCGGCAGAACAGCTCCGCTAGAGCGCTAGATTGATTCCGCCAAGGTTACGCCTCGTGGCGGCGGAGTTTCGTCCCGTATGCTTGCCCAGGATTTTTTCCAGGACAAAACCCTTCATATAGCAGAAGATGGATGCCGGAGGCCCACCAGGGGGCCCAGGAGACAGGGGGGCCTATTTCTTTTGCTCATACATTCTTATAAAATCCAAAAAGTTGTTTCGTGGAGTTTCAGGACATTTGGAGTTGTGCAGAATAGGTTTTCAATGTTTGCTCCTTTTCCAGCCAGAATTCCAGCTGCCGGCATTCCCCCTCTTCATGGTAAACCTTGTAAAATAATAGAGAATAGCCATAAGTATTGAGATATAATGTGTAATAACAGCCCATAATGCAATAAATATTGATATAAAAGCATGATGCAAAATGGACGTATCAGTTGTTTTCGAAAGCGGATTGTTTTAAGTTGCGACTGTTACACCAACCTTACATGCGCAACCACTCTACCCTTATATGGGAATGGGCATTATTGATTACCTAGTCTGTTACTAGCATGGTTCCCACATTACTAGTGACGAAGGTGACACGAGGTCACTCCGGGATGAGGTCGTGCTTGGATAGGCGGCCATGACTGTTTTTGCAAGGAACCGGACACACTGTTGGTACCCCGTGCTTGTGGTATGTGATGAATATGTGAGTGTGGCTCCACAAAATTTATGATGTGAAATGTTGGGCACAGGGATTGCTACCAATCGAGTGGACTCTATGTTAGTCGCGGTTGGGGAAAGGTAGTGATCGGGTGCTTCCCCCGAGTACTTTAGGTACTGCGGGATAGTGGTTGACACGAAAGCTTCCCGGATCTTGTGGGTAAAGTGTGCAACCTCTGCAAAGTGTAAAACTATTTGAATAGCCGTGTCCAAGGTCAAGTACAGTTGGGTAACAGCTCTTGGCTGCGTACACCGGTTTACAAAGCCAGGTGAGTGTGAATGGATAAGTGGTGAGAACAACCTGGGTCATGTCCAAGGACTTGACATGATGAATAAGTTAGACTATTTCCAACTCTATTTATGTTAATATCTGTAACATGTTCTCCTGGTTATTTAAACTCTCATGACGCATATCTTACATGTTGCTAAGCATATCATAGCACTCAAAACTAGCATTTTGCAAAAATTTACCTATATCATGCATTGTTGTACCTTGAACCAAAACATGAGTTGCTTGCGAGTACATTCAAACTACTCATTGGCTTGCCACCGGTTATGTCGGTGCTATACAAATGGTTTCAAACCCCTTTCCATGAGGGCATTTGGAACTGTAGCCAAGTGAGTGTGGGCGATAGAGGGGCCCTACCCACACGACCTAGAAACCGTCAGGGATATGCCCTCCTGGCACACACGCTCGGCAAAATGAGGTCGTGTGCGACCAGCGAGCGAGCAAATACGGTTATACATACAGTAGTGCTCAAAAAACAATTATACAAGCGAAATCATTTCTGGTCATAAGTACATCCCACACAGTCAGCCCCCGCTAAACGTTCCCGTTCGTATGTACATTCCACACGGTCCATCCAAGGAATACGTTTCCGTTAGTATGTACAACCCACACAGTTAATCCAAGAAGTACCAAACGTTTGCGATGCGCACAACATCACAAACAGTCAATAATTTCGAAGCGTGTGTGGTAAGGTGACTATCACAAACATTTAATAAGAAAGAACTGTGTGCGATGTTGTTGCTAATCGCACACGTTTTTTCTTGGCTGATCGTGTGTGTAGTGGAGATTGATCGCACATGTTTCTTCCTAGTTGATCATCTCTGCGGTGGAGATTGATCGCATACGTAGTCCTTCCTAGAAATGTGTCTGATCTCCACGTCTATCATAGACGTTTTGCTTTTGCAATGTGCAGTGTAATCCCTAATTAAAAAATCACCTTTTTGAATTTGAAAGTAGGCTATCACTTATTTCGTATCCAACCAGGTTTCTTACAAATATAGGTTCAACCACGAATGCATAATTCGACGCACAGGTACATATATTGAAGAACTACAGAAGCACCAAGTAAGGAATAATGGACCACAGTTGTACTAAAGACTGTAAAGAGAGAGGTGAAAGACATTCTGGTTGCTGGGGAAGCTGAAGCGGAATGCCCATATTGAGCCCTCCTCCATGCGTAATGCATGCACGACTCTAGGCCAACCCCTTGTGATGGCTGCCTGTCCATCCTTCACTGTCTTCATTACGACTTCTCGATGCTCATTGTAGTCTGGATGAAATACTTTAACCTTCATTGTGTGTCCACCAATCATGTACTTTGCGAGGTAATCTTGAGTGAACTGCTTCTGGAACCACTGCGAACAAAAAAGATTCAGACATTGTTGTCTAACAACTCATTATAGGCAGTAAAAAGAAAAGGCTGCTGAGTTTGTAGTTACCATCCTACAACTCACTGTTGTGTTGGATAGAGCATACAAGATAATTTGCTTGCCACCATTCGTATCTTTTTGCTAATTATCCTTATCAGTTTCCTCACTTGATGCTTGTTCATCAATATCTCATTGCCCCATACGCAAAAAGGGTCGATTTGTGGATCCTTGCCAAGGGCATATGTACCTGCAAGCAACAAGTCAATTTTAGAAGCTAACAAGTGTCGAGGCCTAGATCTATATGCACTACATTATGAAACACAGGGGGAGTACAAGCTGAGGGATGAAGCTAACCTCGGCGGAAAATGGTGGCCACTCCCGTTGTTGTCCTGCATAAATAGTGGAAAGGCATGATAAGTACGGCAACCTTAACATCAAACGAATATAGCAAAGGTAAACAATATCATCTCCAAATGATAGCTTGAATGTGTTGGTTTCAGCATGCTGTTAAAGCATATATAAAATGGAAGGCAATGTTATCGACAGCAGGCTTAACAACCATCAAATATTGCAATTCAAACTGGTATTGTTGAAAATGAATAGAACGTAGGTAATGCTTAAACATCACTGGATAAATGTGTAAAACTGAAATAAAGGGCATGTGTTAACTGTTAACTACACCAGGCATAACTGAAACCAAATATAGCCGTTCAAACTGGTATTGATGTAGTCGAGCGGCATAGTTCCGAGTTGCACATAATGAACAACACATTATGAATGACTGAAATAAACAAGGCATAAATGATCAGTATAACAACCAAATATAGCCATTGAAAACTGGACAGAGTCTCACTAGAACCAACCTAACAAGCAAATATAGATAAACAGGGCATATGCTTGAAAACTGGACAAATGCTCACTGCAACAAACCTAACAAGCAAATACAGATAAACAAGGCATCTACTTGAAAACTGGACAAATGCTAAAAAAAGCAACCTAACAACCAAACTACAGATAAGCAAGGTATATGCTTGATAACTGGACAAATGGTCACTGCAACCAAACTAAGACAAAATACATATAAACAAGGCATCGGCTCGATAACTAGAAAAATTCTCACTTCAACCAACCTAACAACCTAACACAGAAAAACAAGGCATCTACTCACTATAAACAATCAAATATAGCCATTCATGAAACTGAAGTGGACAATTCATACTTAAACATCACATAGCCCTATTGAACAATACATTTTTGCATAACTGAAATAATTAAATAGGGCACATTTATAGCACCGCACGACAAATGCTACTACAACAAAGTGTATGAGTTGGCAAGCTAGAAAAGGTAAGATTTGCTGATAGGATGTTGACTCACATTTCATGGATGGGATCCTTCCAGTTGGAAGAGCATAGACCCATAGTGGAATAACCTTTGTGGGTGCCCTCCTTGTGGTCGTGGTCGATGAGAGCTGACTTGGCAATTGAGGATTCCAAGCCGCCGCCATAGAACGTGTCCTTCAGAAATGACAAAATGGGCTCGATCGTGTATAAGGATCGCAAATCCATGATAGCTTGGCAGAGAAGATCAGTGGCAGGGCCCGAATAGATCAACGGCGGTTGAACCAGAGGGCTTGGTGATGGGCCACGTAACCTGTGACATGGCCCGCGTAAAGCCGTCGTTGTCGACGAGCATGATGTCGCAGCCAGCTTTCCCGAGATACAGTAATACGCAAGCCTGCTGACATGGCGCCTTCGACATGGCAACGTAGTCAACGTCTTTGCTGGCTTCCGCGGTGATATGTTGCTCCGGGATTGATAGGTGGGGCGAATGGAGGCCACCTCGCCAACATCCGCTGGAGAGGCCATGATAAACCACTTCTTGGTCGAACGCTCGTCCGGCTCCTCGGGATACATGGTCGAGCTTAGGCTGCGACATTCTGGAGCAGGGGATGTGTATCTGGCGGGGAGGGACACTGCATGCCTCATCTAAAAACTCAAGGGAGTGGGGCGACGGTATGGGAATCGCTGGTAACCTGAAGTTTATTATCTAATCTAGGAGGAATTGGCAGATCGGCATGTGTTTGCGGCAGCAGCGGTCGCGAGATAGAGTTCCAGGGGGGAGGGGGCTAGTGGGGGGCTGTGGTGGGGTTGTGGTGTTTGAGGATACGCTGCGGCTACTGAAATTTTTAGTAATGGTGGACAGAGATGGTGGTGGACGAGGGAGGGCGACGGTTCAAATGCCTCGGCTACTGCAATTTTACTATAAGGTCGGTGTTTGGAGGAGTGCGGGCGACGGCTGAAGTACGGCGCCTACTAAAATTTGGATAAAGGAATTGATGCGGGGCGGGAGTGGCCAAGATCATGCAGTCGTGGTGATTTCATAGCACACTTGCATCTCACATGGTAAAGCCAGTACCTGCATCATTTTGCTCGCACTTGCGCAATCGTGGTGATTTCACAGCGCACTTGCATCGCACACGGTTAAACAAGTACCTCCACAATTTGCTCGCGCTTGCGCGGTCGTGCTGATTTTACAGCGCACTTGCATCGCACACGGTTAAGCCAGTACCCGCACCATTTTGCTCACACTGGTGACCCTATGGGACCTACTACCTCCTATCATGCACATTTGTTCTTTTAGAAACTGTGTGCGATGGCTCGTGTGTCACCGCCTAGCCTTTAGTGAGCACTAACACTGGTAGCAGGAAACCAAGGGGAGAAGAGGTGGGAGACTGATGAGAGGAGTGGCGGGAAACGATAGCCTGTTTAGAAAACTGTCGGCATTCTGGGAACGGGGGTCCCCAGACTTGCCTGCCTGCAGCCTGCGGCGTGGCTCAAGTGGTGGCCCAGTACGGCCCATCTCCATCAGCACAAGACTCAAGACCCTCGCGAGGGGCCAAACCTTGCGGGGCAGATGACACAAGACTTCCTCAGGAATGGCCTCACCAGGCAGGCTCACGAGGAGGCGAATAGATCAAGGCAGGGTACCTCGCGAGGTGCTCGTGATGCAAGCCATGACGATCGAGACCAGGCGGGCGCCAAGCGGGCGCCGGCCTGCGTAGTGTCCTTGTTTCCTCTTTGGTGCAAAGGGGGCAAGCATAGGCGTGGAGTACTGAGGCATCAGGAAAAGGTTGCCATTTCAGTGCAACAAGACCAAGACCAGCAGAGTGGCAGGATGCAGGTCACCGTGGAGCCTAGGACGGCGTCATCGCCGGTGCCTTTGGCAGCAGAAGACCAACTTTAGTCATGATAACTTGTACTAGATGTTCCCCTTAAAAATGGCCATTGTTGGCGCCCTTCCCGCTCAATATTTTGGAAGAGGACCAGGGCCTCTATAAAATGGACTAGCCACCACACAGTAGAGGGAATCTGATAGAGTGCTCATCAGCTCCCTAGAGGCGATCGAACTCACCCAAGCAGTTCATCACACCAGCTCAAGAACACCTGGAGTAGGGTATTACACCACAACGGTGGCCCGAACCAGTATAAATCTCGTGTCCCTTGTGCTGTTCACCGCTGTAGCTTATTCTCACGAGGAGACATGACGTAGATTGGTAGGGGAAAGATCTTCGTGCGCACCCAGAGTTCAAACCTTAAGGGTTTGCCGGAACCCAACATCCGACAAAAACGTACAAGAGAAGGAAGCGTGAGCTAGACGACGGATGCGCACAACGCTTACCCATGTAGTGCATGCGCTGTCAAAAGGGCTGAGGGGTGCCATTCGATCTGGGAGCATCAAACGGTGCAGACGTACGATCCGTGGGGTTTGGGTTCTCGCCAATCAGAACGCACGCGGCATCAGCCACTGTTTGGTAGGAAAACGGCTTTTGTTTGGCCTATTTATACACTAATTGAGTTTCCTAGTCATTTAATGTCCATAATTCAAATCTAAACTTCAAATACATGCTCCAGTTCACACAAATGGCTACAAAAATTATACATGAAAGTTGGCATGGTGTCACGTCATGAAGGTTGGCATGGTGTCACGTCATGGAGCATATATGTCATGGTAAAAACATTGTCGAATTTGGGCCAAGCTTTATTACAAACCTCAAATGAAATCTGAAAAGGTTGAAAGTTGGCATGGTATCATCATTTCACCCACATAGCATGTTCTAAAAAGTTGAGAGGGTTACGACAAAGACTGGATGCACTTCGTGTGCAGAATGGACAATCTCTTTGAAAGTATCAGGGTTTCGAGCGAAAACTCATCTGTTACAAAGGGATTTCACTTTTTTGAACTTATTTGAACTCCAGACTTTTTTGTTATCAAAATGCACCACTCAAATCCACATCATCAATTTTCAACCCTTCCTGACTTCATTTGGTATTTTTCATGCATTTACTGATTTTTTTTGAGCGAACTGACTCTGAAATTGAAAAGCACTTCAAATGAACACTGAAATGGTTGAAAGGTTGCATGCTATGGATCATCATTTCACCCGCATAGCATGTTCTAAAAAGTTGAGAGGGTTAAGGCAAAAACTGGATGCACTTTGTGTGTAAAATGGACAATCTCTTTTGAGGGCATGGTACATCATGACACATATATGTCATGGTAAAAACATTGTCCAATTTGGGCCAAGCTTTATTACGAACCTATTACAAATCGGAGCTTCTCTCAACAAGGAGCCTTGTGGTTCCGATAGGGAAATGTGTTCCCCTTGTGGTCGAAACATAATCACGGTCTCTTTTAGCTTTGTATTTTCTTCTATGGGCAACATGGAACTACATGATATCCATGCTGAAATTTAAACTTATTCAGGGTTCGTTTGGCCTTTTTATACACTAATTGAGTTTCCTAGACAACTAATGCCCATAATTCAAATCTGAACGACAAATACATGCTCAAGTTAACCAAAATGGCTACAAAAATTGTACATGCATGTGTCCTTGGGTGCATGTTTAATTAGGTCCCATGCCAGAAATGGGAACGAATTACAACTGTACCAGCTTCCTGGCTCGTCCTCAAACATTTGGAATCTCGGGTTTTAAATCCCCATAAAATCCAAAACTCACAAGAAAGTCAACAAAGGTGGCATGGTGTCATGTCATGACACATATATGTCGTGGTAAAAACATTGCCAATTTGGGCCAAGCTTTATTACAAACCGGAGCTTTCTCTCAACAAGAAGCCTTGTGGTTCTGATAGGGAAACATGTTCCCCTTGTTATCGAAATGTAATCACGGCCTCTTTCCGCCTTGAATTTTCTTCTACAGGCAACATGGAACTACATGATGTCCATGCTGAAATTTAAACTTATTTAGGTTTCGTTTGGCCTTTATATATATATATATATATATATATATATGTATGTATATATATATATATATATATATATATATATATATAGGACAAATGTTTCCTACAAGCACTGGTAGTTACCCCCACCTGCGTTTTGTATGTTGTATGTAGTATCTATCAAAATCGAGAGTATGTACGTGTAGTATGTAGTATATAATAATGATTAGGTAGTATATATACTAATTTTTAGGTAGTATTTACCATGTTTTGAGTATGCTCTTTTTTACGTAAAAATATGTACGTATTTCAAATATAAAAAATCTATAGGCTCATATGCACTTTTTTCATGTAACTTGCTTTGAAATATCTTAGATATAGTATACGAATATATTTAAAATGATAAAGTAGTATATATAGTACCACATGATAGTATATGAGACATATGGGTTAACTACCACCGGTGATAGGATGGATTTTCCCTCTATATAAATATATATATACATATATATATATATATATATATATATATATATATATAGGGTGGGTCTATTATGATAACACCCCTTAAGACCTTATTCTGCACACCAACACGCTTATTCTGCTAACAGTTCGGCACTGCAAAGAAAACCCGAACCGAACCGCACACGCAATAAAAAAACAAACCACCCCCGCCTCGCTACTACTACCATCTACCACCACCTCACACAGATCGCTCCCCCGATCAACGGGCTCCCAACCTCCCTCCCGACCCAGCCACTACCCGGCGCCCCGCCCCGGCCACCAAGCACCCCACGCCTCCTGCCGCCGGCCACCACCCCACACCGCCCACCCACTCCCTCTTCTCCCCACCTTCTTCCCCACCGACCGCCGTGGTGTCCGCCACGCCCACCCCGTGAGCACAACCCCACCCAACCGCTTCCTACCTGGGGTGAGCTGTGTGTCGAGCACCTTCCCCATCTTCTCCCCCACCCCTTCTTCCTTCCAGGCGGCTGCATGAGGGCGTGGTCGCCAGATCCGACCCTCCCTGGCCGCCGGTGCCGCTCCTCCCCATCCCGAGGCTGCCGCCGAGCCACCCCACCCCAGGCCCCTGCTGCACCGCCCCTCTGCAAGCAGCTGCAGCCCCAGCCCGCGCGAGGCCCCCGCCACGCCGCCCCTCTACAAGTCGCCCATGCGCCACCTCTCCCGAAGCCCCCACCAATAAGGCCTCATGCGCCTCCCACCGCTCCCCCCTGCCAGCTCCGTCCGACCCGGTGCTGCTCGGCCGCTCTCAGCCATCGGCGGCGAGCCTTGGCAACCGGATCCGGGGACACTTCCAGCGGGCCACCGGCCTCGAGCAACCACTTCCCGTCCCGCAGCTAGCGCCACCAACTAGCGAGGATGCGGCAGCAGCAGCTCCCTGCTCACGTGGCGGATCTGTCCCCGTGCAATCCTCTGGTTCCACCCACTAGAGCAGAGCATGGCAGCAAGCCTTCCCATGGTCGCACCTCCGCCTCCCGTCAGAGTCTGCATATGCTTATGCAGCTCACCTTCACTTTGTCTGCAGCTCTCTGTAGCCTCTCATGGTGTTCATGTCTGTTGCTTCTAATCTGGATGGCGATCGGCGTAGAAGCCACAGGCATGGAAGAAGGCCAGCGCCGGCAGCTGCTCCTCAGCCTGTGAGCGCAGGCATGGCCTGTACGAGAGCAAGACGAGGCCGCTGCCCACGTCGCAGATGGCGAGTTTTCAGAACTTCCAGCTCGCCCGCAAGTGGCTCGCGGTTCGCCTAGCTTGAGCGTGCAGCCCACTATTAATGTTTTTGTGGGTTCCAGATTCGCGTGAGCGTCGCCGTGTCCACCGACGAAGCAGCTCTGACTAGGTGGATGGGGCACTACAGTCCACATCGCACAACGGTGTGCCCCACTTCCTTTTCTACATGAAGTACACTGTCACAACCAGGGGAGAGTGATGCAGAGAACAACCGAGTAGGACTTGCAGATGAGGGAGGTGCAAGGGGAGGACGACACCACGGTGGTATAGAAGGGAGCTCGCTAGAACCCCTGAAAAAATGGATGTGATGATGCACCTTGTTGACACTTTGCTCGTGCTTTTTGTGTGCAGGTCGCATGCATGCCGAGTCGAGCTATGTGTGATGTGTTTGACGAGATGCAGTATAGACGGCAACGCCATGCAGCTCATTGGCGGCGTACCTGTGAATCGCCAGCTAGTGTGATTCACTAGTTAAAAAATTGATGTCGTTCGTTATATCAAACTCTGTTGTGCTGCACTAATATCATCCCTGCAATTATTTTGTAATTTGTTGATAAATACTATCCTTTTCCTTGCAGACCACTTGTCTTGTCTCTATGGTTCGCTTGCCTTGCCTCGATGTCACAGACCGCATTTATTTTACATGTGAAAAAATTCACTCTGATTTGAACATCTTCAGTGCGCTTTGTCTTCAGATATGGTTCATTTTCGAGAGCCATGCTGTCCAGCAGTGCGCTTCTGCACTTGTAACGCCCCAGATTCGATGCGCCAGGTGTCTGCCAGTTATTCGCCGTCATTGCCATGTCATTTGCTTGCGTGTTGCATTTTATCATGTCATCATTCGCATTGTGTCATCATGTGCATTGCATTGCATCGCATACGTGTTCATCTCAAGCATCCAAGCCTTTTCCCTGTTGTCCGTTTTGTAATCCGGCACTCCTATGTCATCCGGCGTCCCCTTCCTGACTCTTTTCGTGTGCGGGTGTTAAATGTTCTCGGAATGGACCGAGGTTTGCCAAGCGGCCTTGGTATAGCACCGGTAGACCGCCTGTCAAGTTTCGTGCCATTTGGAGATCGTTTGATACTCCTACGGTTAACCGGGTAACCGTAAAGCCCTCTTTGAGTTGCAGCCCAACACCCCTTCCAAAGTGGCCCAAAACCCATCTAACTCCCCTCCATGCTCTCGGTCGTTCGATCACGATCGCGTGGCCGAAAACCGCTCCTCATTTGGACTCTCCTAGCTCCCTCTACCTATAAATAAGCCCCTGCCCCCGAAATTCGCGGATGAAATCCTTCCCGAAACCCTAGCCCCTTCTTCCTCCGCGTGCCGGACACGTTCGCCCGGCGCCGGACGCGTCCGCCGCCGTCGCTCCAGCCAACGGGAGCGCCACGTAGCCTCGCCATCACATACGCCGCCCCCGCCAGTTCGCCGCCCGCCGCCGCCAGGCCCACGCGCCAAGGCCTCCGCACTCCCACGCCCAGCGCCGCTGCCGCCAGACGCTCCACGGCCGCCGACGCCGCCGCCACGGTGCCCGCGCCGCCCGCAGCCATCTTGCCGCCCGCCGCCGCCGCCTCCTGCGTCGCCGCCATGGCGCGCGCCGCCGCTGCGCCTCGGACCAAGCTGCCGGTGCCGCCGCCCGCCGCCGCCGCGCGTCCCCGCGAGGTCGCCGCCTCCCGCCGTCGGCCCTCGCCTCGCCACCGCGCGCCGCTCCGGCCGCCGCCCCGCAGGTCCCCGTCGCCTCCTCCACCTCCCCTCGCCGGGATCCGGCCGGATCCGGCGAGATCCGCCCCGGATCCGCCTCCCCGGCGTCTTCCCCGTCATCTCCGGCGAGCAACTCCGGCCATCCTCGAAATCCGTGCAAAACGAGGTTGACCCCGAAATCCATCAAGTCCCTGTTTTCAAACATAATCATGCCATGTTCATCACACTGTATCTCTGCATCCGTAGCTCCGTTTCGTGCATATAATATGTCAAATTGTTCGTCTCAACGAGTACTTCATTTCATTCCATTGCATCATTTTCATTTGAGTTCATCTTGATGCCCGAAATGCTGTTGGAAGAGTGCATGTTGATGTTAACTCAATAAACTGTTATAACTTGCTCATTTGTCATTTTTGCCATGATTGATGTGTGCATCCTATGGGGTTGATGTCTACATGTGTTTTGATCTATGCCATGCCATATTTCCAGGGGTGTATGACATGTATTTTTGTGATCAATGTGGTGACTAGCACAAGCACGCAAACTAGGCTTCGTGATATTGCTGATTTTAGTCCCTGTTCTGCTGTTATTTTGATGCCATGTAAACTTGATGCTACAGAGAGATCCATGCGTATTTTGAGATACTTCAGTAAGGGTGTTTTGAACATATGGTTATTGTCTATCCATTCATACCCTTTTTTGCAATTATGGAGTAGTCTAGCATGTCATTTTGGTGCTCTACTTTTGCTTCAAAATGTTTCCTGGCAGATTGTTTACTTGTTATTCAATTTGGCCAAGGTTGCTATAGTTGATCCTTGCATGCTATGGACTTGTTCTTGACTTGGTTTGTTTCAAAAACATGTCTTCTTGATGATGCTATGCTTATCTTGTCATGCAATGACTTGTGGTGAGTGAATCAAGCTTGTTAAGTAGGCTACTTGCTGTTACTGTTTTGCTAGGCTGATTCCGTTATATTTTGTTGCTATGTTAACATGTTACTACTAATCATTATATGCATAATCTGGAGATGTTCTATAAACATGTTTTGATATACATGCCATGATCTACCCATTCATGCCCTTGGTTGCAATTATAGGATGCTGTAGCTTATTGTAATCTTGCTCCAAAGTTGCTAAATGATGTTGCTGTGAGCCTGTTAACATTAAGTTCAATGTTTCCATGATTGTTTTCTAGTGATCCATGCACCCTATGAACTTGCTCTTGCCATGTATAGCTTCTTAAACATGCCTTCTTAGTGTTGGTTGCCTTTCCATGCCATGTATTGCTCTGTGGTGAGTGGTTCAAGCTCACCAACATGCCTACTTATTATTGTTCCTGCCATGTATGAATCTGTCATATAACTTGCCATGTTTACATGGATGCCATCATATTTTCTGTGCCTTTTTGGCTCATGTTCAGTAAGGGACTTTTGATCTATGCATTTAGTAGTATCATGCCATGCCTTTGTTTGCCATGATAAGTTGCTGTAACATGTTGTTTGATAGCTCTAAACATTGCAACCTGATGTTATTTCCTGATAAGTCTGAAACTATTATTATTTGCAATCTTTCCATGTCATTTTGAGCATGTTCTAGTGATTTCTGGAGATAGCTCAGTGTTCATGTTTTGTTATGCTTTACCTGTACTTCATGCTCATGCCTTTTTTTCTTATGTTGGGGTGCTGTAGCTTATTGTTTTGATGCTTGCAAGATTCCTAGTTGCTGTTATGGACAGATTGTTGTTATGACTTGTATAGAGTGTATGTGTTGAACTGTTGCTCCGTTTTGAGTGTGCTCTATATGAAACTTGCTTGTTTTTTCATGTAGCTTCATATTATCATGTTGCATCCTTGTTTTGAGGTGTTTGCTTGATGTTTGTATGCATTCTGCATCAATGCCATGTTTAACTTATTTTGCTCATATCTTCTAGGCCGTAGCTCTGAATCTAATGAACTTTATATGTAACTTGACTAGAATTCTGTGTAGATCATCTTGGTGATCTTTAACTTTCTGTTTAACAACTTGAACATAAGGTTTATTCAGTTCTGGACCAATTTCGAAATATGCACATGAGGACTTACCGGAATTGTTATATGTTGTTTCCGGCCTCATTTAAACTTGCTTTGATGTGTTGTTCTTGTTCGCATCATCTCTTGCCATGAGTAGCTTCATGTAGCCTTGTCATGCATCATGCTTGTTGTGCATCATGTCTTGTTCATGTGTGGTGTGTTTACCATGTTGTGTGCTTCTTCTCGATAGTTCCCGTTTCGTTGCGATCGTGAGGATTCATTCGTCTCCGCTTGGTTTGTCTTCGTGGCTTCATCTTCTTCATGGACTCGTTCTTCTTCCTAGCGGGATTTCAGGCAAGATGACCGCTACCCTGGATCTCACTACTATCATTGCTATGCTAGTTGCTTCGTTCTATCGCTATGCTACGCTACCTATCTTTTGCTCTTCAAGCCTCCCCAAATTGTCATGAACCTCTAACCTTTGACACCATTCCTAGCAAACCGTTGTTTGGCTATGTTACCGCTTTTGCTCAGCCCCTCTTATAGCGTTGCTAGTTGCAGGTGAAGTTGAAGATTTCTCCATGGTGGACAGGGTTATGTTGGGATATCACAATATCTCTTATATAATTAATGCATCCATATATTTGGTAAAGGGTGGAAGGCTCGGCCTTATGCCTGGTGTTTTGTTCCACTCTTGCCGCCCTAGTTTCCGTCATACCGGTGTTATGTTCCCGGATTTTGCGTTCCTAACGCGGTCGGGTGATTTATGGGACCCCCGTGACAGTTCGCTTTGAATAAAACTTGTCCAGCAAGGCCCAACCTTGGTTTTACCATTTGCGTCACCACCACCTATACCCTTCCCTCGGGTCGGCCAACCCGAGGGTCATCTTTATTTTAGCCCCCCCGGGCCAGTGCTTGTCTAAGTGTTGGTCCGAACCGAGCCGCCTGCGGGGCCACTGTTGGAAATATGCCCTAGAGGCAATAATAAAAGTATTATTATATTTCATTGATCATGATAATTGTCTTTTATTCATGCTATAACTCTATTATCCGGAAATCGTAATACACGTGTGAATACTTAGACCCCAATATGTCCCTAGTGAGCCTCTAGTTGACTAGCTCGTTGTGATCAACAGATAGTCATGGTTTCCTGGCTATGGACATTGGATGTCGTTGATAACGGGATCACATCATTAGGAGAATGATGTGATGGACAAGACCCAATCCTAAGCATAGCACAAAGATCGTGTAGTTCATTTGCTAGAGCTTTGCCAATGTCAAGTATCTCTTCCTTCAACCATGAGATTGTGTAACTCCTGGATACCGTAGGAGTGCTTTGGGTGTATCAAACGTCACAACGTAACTGGGTGACTATAAAGGTGCACTACAGGTATCTCCGAAAGTGTCTATTGGGTTGACACGGATCGAGACTGGGATTTTTCACTCCGTATAATGGAGAGGTATCTCTGGGCCCACTCGGTAATGCATCATCATAATGAGCTCAAGGTGACCAAGGTGTTGGCCACCGGATCATGCATTACGGTATGAGTAAAGTGACTTGCCGGTAACGAGACTGAACAAGGTATTGGGATACCGACGATCGAGTCTCGGGCAAGTAACGTACCAATTGACAAAGGGAATTGTATACGGGATTTGATCGAATCGTCGACATCGTGGTTCAACCGATGAAATCATCGAGGAGCATGTGGGAGCCAACATGGGTATCCAGATCCCGCTATTGGTTATTGCCCGAGAGTCGTCTCGGTCATGTCTGCGTGTCTCCCGAACCCGTAGGGTCTACATACTTAAGGTTCGGTGACGCTAGGGTTGTATGAATATGAGTATGCAGCATACCGAATGTTGTTCGGAGTCCCGGATGAGATCCCGGATGTCACGAGGAGTTTCAGAATGGTCCGGAGGTAAAGAATAATGTATAGGAAGTGGTATTTCTGCCATCGGGAAAGTTTCGAGGTCACCCGGTCACTACTAGGAAAAGGGCTATAGATAGGATTGATTCTAATGGCGCACCGTGGAGGCAGTGCGCCACTACTATATACTAATGGCGCACCTGTTCCAGATACGCCATTAGAGTGGAAGACACTAATGGCGCACCGTGGTGTGGGTGCGCCATTAGTATGATTTTTTTTCCATTTTCCCATACATACTAATGGCGCATGAGGCCTACAATGCGCCATTACTATATATAACTTCTAATGGCGCACCGTGGACAGGGTGCGCCTCTAGTATGTATTTTTTTCCATTTTCCCATACATACTAATGGCGCATGACTTCTACAATGCGCCATTACTATATATAACTTCTAATGGCGCACTAAGCGTGCAATGGCGCCATTACTCTAAATTTTGTTTTATTCTTTTTTTGCAAAACTACTAATGGCGCACGCTCTTCTGATGCGCCATTAGTAACCAGAGTTACTAATGGCGCATGAGGAGAGGGTGCGCCATTAGTAACCTGGGACCAACAAGATATTTTGGACAGCCCACACCTACCCACTCACTTTCCCCACTTCATTCCATCCACCTCCTTCTCCAAGATTTCGGCCATCTCCTCCTCCTCACCTCATTTCCACCATAGATTCAACAAAATTAAGTGGTTAAATTACCTATTTTTGATAGGTAAGTAAGGGAAAGCTATCTTCATGATATAGATCTACTTTTTTCTCCCTAGCCGCTCCAACAACGTGCACATGCACTTTTGTGGCCTAGCTAGATCTATGTATGTTTGTGGTGTTGCAAGTGTTTGTGGTGTTGCATATATGTTTGTGTTTGAAGGTACCGGTATTTGAAATATGCGATAGTTGCCAATATTTTGCGGAATGTTTTGATTCATTTCCGTTTCAAGCAGAATTTTGGCACTATGCATTCTTTTTGGTCCTATTTTTAGGGAAGGTCATGCCAAATTTTTCTTGGTTCTAACATATCGCTTTTGCTCTACCCATGACGCGTACCATGGTCCGCATGATGACCAAGGCATCGTGAATAGGTTTTGAGCTCCGCCAAGGCCGAGATGCTTCAAAAGAACGAGACGGAGATAAGATGTCCATGTCGAAGATGCAAGTTGAAGAGCCTTATTGCGGACCCGGATTCCGGCAGGTGCGGAGCCACCGCTCTTGCGTGGTTTCATGGATGGCTATCGGTGGCAAGGTGATGAAGATGACTATCAAGTCGCCCATGGCGGGGCGGGCAAGAAATGAGGAAGGGCAACAAGACAAGTACCACCGTGGCGAGGGCGGGCGAGAAGACGAAGAATCTCCGTGACATGATCACGACGGTGATCTTGCACACGATCATCATGTAGAAGATGTCGTACATGATGATGAGGAAGATCAAGACGAAGGGCATGATCATGAAGATGAAGATGCCGAGCGGACGACGATGGAGGCTGGGTGCAGGACCCTCATATTCAAGAGCTGCTTCTCAAGCGGACGGATAACGCAAGAGCTGCCGCCGAGAGAAAGCCAAGCTGGATCAACTAGAGATAGACGCGTTACTCCATTGTATGAAGGATGCAGGCCCGAGGATACCCGCTGAAAGTAACGCTCATGGCTCGAGATGAAGGTAAAACACAAAATGACCAACGATGCTTCGACGAGAACATGTCATTACGCACGAACGTCTTCCCAAGGGGAACAAGTGCCCACCAGTTCGAGGAGGCGAAGAAAATCGTGTGTCCTCTGGATTTACCGCCGTGAAATACCATGTGTGCATGAACAATTGCATCATTTATCGGGACGAGCACGCGGAGTCTACCATATGTCCGGTGTGTGGCGTCACTCGATACAAGAAGAGGAAGAAAGCTCCTCGAAAATCGGTGTGGTACTTTCCGATCACTCCTCGTCTGCAGCGGTATTTCGCGGACCCTAAGGTAGCAAAGCTCCTGCGTTGGCACGCGGATAGGGAGGAGAAGAAGCGAGAAGATGACGCAAATGATCCGGAGATAGATAAAAAAGACAAGATGCTGAGTCACCCTAAGGATGCGAGCCAGTGGCAAGCGTTGAACTTCGAAGACCCAGAATTTGGGAAGGATCCAAGGAACATTGTCTTTGGGCGCGAGCACCGATGGAGTCAATCCGTTTGGCAGCCAGAGAAGCACACATAGCACCTGGCCTGTGTTTGTGTGGATGTACAACCTTCCCCCTGGTTGTGCATGAAGAGGAAGTACATTCACATGAGTATGCTAATTGAAGGGCCGAAACAACCAGGAACGACATCAATCAGATCCGGGGCTCTTTGAAGGAGGAGCTAGACACGCTGTGGAAAACGCCACCAATACGTGGGGCGCCGCAGAGAAAGAATATTTCCGTATGAGAGCCGCACTGCTCATGACGGTGCACGACTATCTCGATTACGGATATCTCGCGGGCGGGTAGTCCACGGATTTTACGGATGCGTAAGGTGCATGGATGACACAACGTATCGCCAGCTAGATAGAGATCCCGGGTCTTCGAAAACCGTGTTCATGGGACATCGAAGGTGGCTTCGCGACGATGACCCGTGGAGGAAACGCAAGGATCTGTTCGATGGTGAAACCGAACCCCGAAAACGCCCGTGTACGAGGAGCGGCGAGGAAATAGACAAGCTGTTGAAAAATTGGAAAGACTGCCCACTGCCGGGAAAGATGCGAAGGCGCCAGAGCTGCTGAAGGTATGGAAAACGAGGTCTGTTTTCTGGGACTTGCCGTACTGGAAGATCCACCGTGTGCCTCACAGCCTTGATGTCATGCATATCACGAAGAACGTGTGCGAGAGTCTGCTTGGTACCCTGCTCAACATGCTAGAGAGGACCAAAGATGGGCCGAAAGCAAGGGCAGACTTGAAATCAATGGGCATCAGGCAGGAGCTTCACGCTAATGATGATGATGATGATGATGATGAGGCGAAGCAGGACACGGAAAGTCGTCGCAAAGGCAAAAAGGCCAAGAAGACCGGAAATGACTACTCTCTGCGTGCTTCACTCTAAGTCGAGGAGATCGAGCAGTTTTCACCGCCTCCTAGGAGTAAAACTTCCTTCTGATTCGCTGGGAAGATAAGCGAGATACCTAGACCCAGTGAAGCGAAGTTCAGCGGGATGAAGTCTCACGACGGTATCGCGTCTTGATGACGCAGACTTTCGATTGCAATCCGTGGGATCATGGACGCGCACGTCCGTGAAACGCTATTTGGCCATGCAACTTTTTCGACGCCATCTCTCGAAGTCGATTGGCGTGAGGCAACTCGAAGGCTACAGAAGAGATCGTGGTGATACTATGCGAGCTTGAGATGTACTTCCGCCCGCATTCTTGACGTTATGGTGCATCTGCTGGTCCATATAGTGGAGGATATCATCCAACTCGGGCCGACGTTCTCGCACAATGATGCCATTCAAAGGATGAATGGTGTCATCAAAGGATACGTTCGCAACATGTCACGCCCAGAGGGAAGCATAGCGGGGGCTTTCGATCAAGAGTGCATCTCCTCATCGCATGAATTATCTAGGCATCGAGAACCCGTTGGTCTGCCCGTCAGCAGCACCTCGGCAGGCTTGCTGGATGGGGTCACCATGAGGGTCGCCGCGAAATGCATGTCGACTTCGAGGGTCGACTCGCCGACTTTGAAAGAGGAAACCTAGTCGCGCTACAACACATAGACGTGGTCGATCCTTGGGTGGTAGAGCACAAAACCTTTATTAAGAAGACGTACAATGACCGAGGCCAACAGAGGACGGACGGAGATATACTCAAAGAGCACAACTCATGTTTCACGCGTTGGTTCAAGCAGAAGCTTCTGTCGTACCCTTTACATGAGGATTCTTCCGCGGAAGAACAACTACTATTCGCCTTGTCACAGGGCGCCGAGCACAACCTGATGACCTATTAGGCGTACGATATCAACGGCTACACATTCTACACCGAGGACAAGGACATGAAGAGCGATGGTTATCAGAACTCCGGGGTAATGATGGAATCCTACACCGGTAACGACAAGGACAGATACTACGGAAGGATCGAGGAGATCTGGGAGCTGAGCTACTGTTGGAGAGAAGGTCCCGATGTTCCGTGTCGATGGGCCAAAACGTCATAAAAGAAGACCGGTATTTCACCACCATGGTTATACCCGGCCAAATCAAGACCATGGGCGCAAACGCGTCATCGCGAAAAATGAGCCATGGGTACTGGCTTCCCAAGTGGACCAATGCTTCTTCATTACCGACCCGCCAAAGCCCAGTCGTGTTGTCGTGAGGAGAGGCAAAAGGAAGATCATCGGAATGGATGGCGTAGCCAATGAGCAAGACTTCGACAAGTACGGCGACCCGAAGATCGAACATGACGACAACGATGAAGTAGCAGCACACACCACAAGAAGAAGCAGGACCACCCTACCTAAAGGACGTCCGTTCCACAGAAGAACTCCGTTTGCGAAAAAGAAGGGCAAGAAGATTGTGAACAGAGATAGCTAGCTAAGACCGATTGTATTTAAATCGTAGTCTTCATTTCTCGATTGTATTTCATGCATGGGCACTTTTTGATATCATGAATATTTTTAAATTTCATGGGAACTTTTTGAATTCATGAGGACACTTGATCTCGATTCCCCCTCCATCTCGATCTCGATCCCCTCCATCTCGATCGCACCCGCACCCTCCCCGCTAGCTCCACCCACTATTTTTTAAAAAATATTACACTTTATTATAATTTAAACAAGTTTGAACATACTTAAACACAAATAAATATAAAAACAGCATTTAAAATGCATAAAAATATTACTATTATGATTTAAACATGTTTGTACATATTTAAACACAAATAAATATAAAAACAGCATTTAAAATGCATAAAAAATATTGGGGATCACAGGAATCGAACCCAGGACCTCCCGTGTGTGTGTGCTGCGTCTTGACCACGGGCTAGTGGGTGGGTTCTGTTGTAAATAGGGTTGGGCTGTAGATATGGCTATGAAACAAAATTCTAATGGCGCACCGAGGGTGGTGCGCCATTAGAATAGTCGTACTTATGGCGCACCTGCCTGTAGTGCGCCATTAGAGTCTTCCTCCACCTCTTCCCCTCGGCCTCTCTCCTCCCGCCAGATCCCCCAGCCCACTCGACCTAACTTTGCCCCCGCGCCGTCGCCGTCCCCCTCACCGCCCCCCTCGCCTCCTTCGCCATCCCCGAGCCGAGCGCCGCCTCCCACGCCGTCCCAGCCGAGTGCCCTCGACGTCCTCCCGCCCAAGCGCCCCTCCCAGCGGCCCGCCTGCGCCCTCGGCGTGCTCAGACGCCCAGAGGACCGCCACCGCTCGACGCCCTCGACCACTGCCTGCCTGCCCAGAGGACCGCCACCACTCGGCGCCGGTCCAGCACGCCTCGGCTGCCTGAGTCGCCCTCGACCTCCCAAGTGAGCACCCAGCCTTCCCCTCTTCCCCTCTTTCTTTCCTTCTGATGTGTTCTAGGGTTGGGGTTGGAGAAATTTGGTATTGAGAGAGACTAAAGTTCATGTTGCCATGGTTACCTTGTTAATCTTAGTGTCGGTGTTCATATTAGATGTATATAGTTGTATCTTTGTAATTATAGGAAGGGTCCCTGTTACCATGATTTTCTTTCTACACTTTTTTGTGTGGAGTTGAGTAGTGTGATGGTGGGTTTCTTATTATTACTTGTTGTATGTAGAGTATCGTGTTAGCATGGATGGAATTCACTGCTAAAAATCACCTCTCGAATTTAGTGTGGTATTTGACCATGGTATTGAAACTGATAGCATAGCATGTATTTGTCCATGGTTTGTATCATGCATACTGGATTGTGAAAACCATTAATTTAATACTAGTATTTTTTGATGCAAAGGGTTCTCATCAGGGACACAGTTTTGGTCAATCATTGTCTTGAGGTTGCCGATGGGAAGTTGTTTCTTCCCAAATAACCTTGATGGACTGGTCGTGAGTAGCTGTTGTTGAAGAGTGAACGTTGGCCTATCGAATCTTTTGACCTCGGGTTGGGCTTGATTGGTAGAGTATTAGAACTGAGAAAAATGTACAAATGTTAGGTGTGATTAAGGCTAGTAAAGATGGAGTATGGCTGCTGGGTAATCTATGTTTGGCTGTATAGTCCTTTTTCAATGTGTTTTGTTCTCCTTCGCTCCTGTTTTTTCGGTTATGAGCTCTCAATACTTGTGTAATATGATTGCCTTTGGGCTGTTTGAAGACATGTTGAATCAGGTTTATGTGTTATTTAGGATGAACTTCTTGCAATCTTGTTAAAGCCTAAATATATTGCTCTTTATTACTTTTATGTATACATATTGTTGGTCCATTGCATCCATGATGTCTTTTGGGCTGTTTGAAGACTCTGTTATGTAGGTTGAATATTTCTTGCATCGCTGTTAAAGATGTTACCAAATCACATTTCGTGTCCACATTGTTTTTGTATGTAATTAAAATGTCAAATACACAACACCGGGCTGTGACAATCAGAACTTGCTTAATTAGGATGAATTTTTGTTCTTCATTATAGTGTATACATCTAATTCAAGAAAAATAATAGGCATCACCTTTTGTGTAAAAAGATGTCCGAACCTTGTCTATGCCATTGGAAGAGAAATTTACAGATGCATAGATTTCTTTACTTCTGTTGTATTGAGGTTCATCTTGTCTTGAAGCAAACAAATTAGCATTGGAGGCTCATCTTTGAGGCTTATCTTTATTACATATCGAACTTGCAAACAAATCTGTGAAAGACTTGTAAAGTTGTTGGGTTTTGTCTCCCACCATTGTGTCGTGATGAATTTGCAGTACCCGAGAGGTTTTGAGTTTGCGGAATGTCGATTAACTTCCGTTCCGCAAATTCATTTCCATATGTCCTATTTTCAGCAAAGGTCATGCTGAAATTTTCCGTGAATTTTAGCATAACTTTGCTAAAAATAGGACATATGGGGTACTTATGACTAATGCATGGGCCGGGCTATCTTAGTACTTAGTTAAGTAGGATCAACTGCCTCTGCCATTCTTGCTGCATTAAATCATAGGTGGCAATAGAGCCAAGTGATTAGGCCCAACTTAGAATTATCCTTAGCATCGATAAACCCTAGATGATAAACCCAACATAGGTGGCAATAGAGCCAAGTGATTAGGCCCAACCCTAAATCATGAGACCATGATCTTGTTCCTTGACAATAACCATCTTTTGACCAAACTTTTTTCCTATTTAGAGAGAAACATGGCCCACAACGATGAGGCGGTGGTTGAGGCGGCAAGCAATTCGGAGATGTCCCAATAGTTGGAGGAACAACAACCTCACCGCTATGATGACGCCGCGGAAGACACCGATCCTGATTACACAACCCCTAGTGGCGTCGGGGATGACACCACTGATGGTGCCGCCGAGGATTCCACCACTGATGATGGCGGCGCACACACAGATGGCAGCCAACCGAAGAAGCAAAGGAAGGACCGGCGCCCGAATGCGCTCCGCACCGTCAAGGAGGAATTCACTCAAGTGGACTCCGACGGGAATCCAACGGAGCCCAAACATATAGTCAAGGGGTACGTGGTTCAGCTCGGGTGCATTCTCCAGAACACCGTCTCGATCAACACCGAGAACCTTAGGCATTCTCCGGAACACCGTCTCGATCAACAGCCTCCTCTTCACGAAGCTGCACGAACGATACAAGTTCCCTGACGAATTTGAAAACACACGCCTCTCAGGGAATAGAGTGAACAATGCCGCCCTCACGAAGATGAGCACGGCCCTGTCTACTTGGAGAAGCGCGGTGAAGAGAATGATTGATAAAGGTGATAGTTATGACAAGATCAAGGCGAAATATCATTTGATGAGCGAAGATGAGTACAAGGAGTTCAAGATCAAGTGCGAGCCCATAAGCTCCGAATCAAGTCGATGGGGAAAGAAATGCGGAGTTGAACTTAGGGAACACAAACTCGGTCCGGCGGTTATAGAGTGGCGGAGCCTATATGGGACAAGGAGGACGCGAGCGTGCCGAGCAAGGCCTACCGCCCGCTTCGAGAAATACAGCGGTGACAAGCGCATCAGAACTATGTCGGGGCCGGTACAAGGAGGACCCGATAACAAAGGAGCTTACCACGGATCCAAGACCAGGCGCTTGAGCTTGTTCTCGTAAGGAATACACCCCGTAATTAGCTCCATATGGTTGCACTCTAATTAATCACCAATATTTCTAAATGGCTCATGTTCCTTTCGCAGACAATGAAAGCGATGGCGGGGTCGCCTAAGAGCTCCCTTTCGACACCCCTTTAAATAGGGCATTGAACGTAATGAAAAAGAAGGATAAGCTCGATAAGCCGATGTCACTGGTCGTGTGGCGGCAAAGGCTTGTCCACAAAATGGGGTCATACTATACCGCTGGTGTGCGGAAGGAGAAAAAAGGCCAGCTCGGAAAGCCGACGCGAGGTTGAAGCACTCAAGGCACAAGTGGCGCGGATTCGGAGCTTGTCCAAGAGCAAGTGGAACAACAGCTGGAAACGAAGCTCGAAGCCATGGTGCCTACGTTGATTCATGGGCTGACGACGTGGATTGCGGGCGGTCAAAAGGGGCCTCCCCCGGTTCCCAGCTTCATGGCAACCTTCGCCTGCAAGCGGCGGCACCATTGGTGTCTCCGGCGGCGGCGACATTGGTGTCTCCGGCGGCGGCGCCATTGGTGTCTCCGGCGGCGGCGCCATTGGTGTCTCCGGCGGCGGCGCCATTGGTGTCTCCGGCGGAGGCGGTATTCGTGTCTTCGGCACCGGCACGGGTATTGGAGCTTAATGCACCCGGGTGTACGCCGACCGCACCTCGCCAAAGAGCGCCCCCTCCGTCGATTACCGCCCGCCGTTGGCGGTGCCTCGACATTAGCCGAGCTTGACGGCATCACGGTAACTAAGCCTCTCGGCCGATGACTTCATCTCCTTGCCTTTGATCGGCATCCTCGACGCCCTACACATGTTTCGCAGGCACCGCCGACGTTCCTTGCACTCTTCTTCGCGCTTCGGGCGCCGAGTTGGTCGATGTCGCCAAGGGCAAAATCGCTCAACCGGCAACCCCATGTTCCACGGTAATCCGATGCCACCCACAATGTATAGGGTTGAAGTGGTCCGGTGCTGCCGAGGCTGCGACGAGTTGTTACCTCCGATTCGACCGGCTGGGGCCGACGAAGAAGATGAGATGACCCTCGCACTGCATAACCGGCCCTGCTATGGCGAAGAGCCAGATTCGTTTGGGGCGGGGACACCACCCCACGATAACACCGCCCGATCGTGCGGCGCCAAGCCATGGCAAGAACGCAGCAACGCTACCGGACCTGCCGGACATCCCTATGGCACAGATCCGGACAGCCCTATGGCACAGATCCGGATGGCGGCGACAACGACGACGGTACATTTACCAAAGTTGACAAGTACTTTGCCAACATGGGTACGCCGACGATTTCTGCGGGCCTCTTTCTCAAGAACCCAGCCAAGACCACCGCGATCTAGCTGGTACGGCGGAGAAATCCAATTGCAACAAGCGTCGTCTCATGTTCAGTTCTCGTGACACGCCCAGCTCCGTCTTCACCGAGCCTCGATAGCTGAGGCGCGAAATATTATCAGCCCCAACATGTCAAGAAGGCGGTCTGTGAGCGTAACTTCGGTCCCATTACAGAGATCAAGAAGAAGGGCGGAAACGAAAGACTAACAAGGGCGCCGGTGCGAGCCAGCCGCACCGAAGTTCGATCCGTGCTCGGGGCGGGCCACCTTCACCTAAGGATATCTCGAGGAGGGTGCATGTGGCGGGTAGGGCGATGCTACCGCCAAATATGCTGAATGCTGCAACCGGTGCTATGCGGAGTCTGCATGATGTGTTCGATTTTGGAGAAGCGGCGTCTCGAGAGAAGGATGTGGCATACCGGTTTTCGTGGCCAAGGTGCCGAGAGCAAGGCTTTGTGGATGGCGACATCGGGGTATGATCGTCCTGCGGTTTGATGACATCTTTGCTATGTTTAACCTTCATCCGTTGCACTACACCTTCGTTCGGCTGTTTTCGCCGAGCATGCAGATGCGGATCATTAGAGACAATACCGGACATCGTGATAGTCGACCCTTCTACATGCGTGCCAAGCACTAGAGCAGCGCTGGGACCGCCAAGTTGCGAAGTTCACACCGAAGGCGCTATTCGCAAACGCAGATAAGGATAACTTCCTTGTGCCTTACTTTCCGAGTAAGTCATCCCTTAACCGCCCGTAACATATGATTTCTTAGATTTCGATCGTTCTTTTTTCTAACATTCCGTGTTCGTGCGGACACACATTGCACACTCATCCTCTTAAGCCGAAATATTCCATGGCCACGTATTTCACCCAACCAGAACTCCATGATAGACTACACAAATGTGAAGAAAGTTCTTGATGATGTTCTCCCGCCACGCCAAATCTGGAGGCACCTTCACCAGACAGTTAAATAAATCGGCAAGCACATCTTCTCACACAATACGAAGTTCTCTTTGCGTCAAGCAGCCGCTGTGATCGAAGGATGCCTACTACCCTCCATCACATGCGGGCGATCGTAAGGGACCATCATCACCTTCTGCTACCAGATAATCTCAAAGATTGGGCCGCGAGCTTGTCGGCAGTCCAGGACGCGGACCTCAGACAAGAATTCTTTCGCATCCAGTCGGAGTTTGCGGACATCATCCATCAAGATGTCCTTCATACGTCGGGGCAGTTCTTCCTCAGAAATCAACCGTCCAACAGTGAGATAGATGGAATGCTACAAATGCAGGGTGACAACGACCGCGATTTCATGACCATCGCGACAGACGGAGGCTTCATCCACGCTCCTGTCCGATGAGTCGAGTCGAAAGTAGTGATGTGTAGTTCTGAAACATTGATTGGCTCATGTTGTAATTAAACTTTTTAATGAATTCGTATGTCTCTTTAGTTTGGACGGTTGTTCAACTTAGATGTAATCGATGCTATTTTATTAGTAGGACCATGAATCGTGCTATTAATGTCTTGCTTTTCTCTTCCGATCCTTGTGTTGCATACTTACACATTGCTTATGTATTGTCTGTTGTTTGGCTTGTGCATAGAGATGCCGTCGTATGTCATGTACAAGGGTAAGGTTCCCTGAGTCTCGATGATCGGGAGGAGTGTTTGAGACAGGTTCACCGTTTCAGCGGTAATAGTTACAAAGGGTACACCACTAGGGCGGAGGCCGAATCTAGATACGCCCGCTATCTAGCGGTGAGAGAGGAGGAGCGTTGAGGAACCGGATGAAGACCAGTTTGATCGCGATGATGCTCATCGTGATGACCACAGCTCTCTTCTATGTGATGGTAATTTATATGATCGATATCGACTTGTAATGTGAAGGCAAACTCGATACTCGCGGTCTTGAGACTTGTAATGTTTTATCTTTGTCCGGTCTTTTGAATGCGGATACTAATATGATGAATTGTATTCGGAGACTAATCTTCTATTGTATTTGATGAATCTGATGTTGCTGTGTGCTGCTGTCTATATTCTATGCAATAATATATTTTGTAATCTGTGCAAAAATCAGAAAAGCAAAAAAAAAACCTAATATTCATACTAATGGCGCACCACAAAAGACACTAATGGCGACCGTGATCATCACACTAATGGCGATTCTTGGTAATGCGCCATTAGAATGCCATAGCACATTTGTACATATGGCCCCGGGAGGCATTCTAATGGCGCCTTTGCAGTTATACTAATGGCGCGAGGCGGTGCGCCATTAGAACACAGATACTAATGGCGCATCGGCGATGCGCCATTAGAATTTAATTCTAACGGCGTGATGCTAGTGGCGCCTTCGCGGTCTGCGCCATTAGAAGGCAAAACCAGTGCGCCACTAGCATGCCTTTTCCTAGTAGTGGGTAATGTACCGGGACCACCGGAAGGGTCCCGGGGGTCCATCGGGTGGGGCCACCCATCCCGGAGGGCCCCATGGGCTGACGTGGGAAGGGAGCCAGCCCATAGTGTGCTGGAGCGCCCCCCTAGGCCCACCCCCTGCGCCTAGGGTTGAAACCCTAGGGTGGGGGGCGCACCACATGCCTTGGGGGGCACTCCTCCCCCATAGGCCGCCGCCCCCTTGGGAGATTTGATCTCCCAGGGCCAGCGCCCCCCCTGGGGTCCTATATAAAGGAGGGCAGGGGGGAGGGCAGCCGCACCCATTGCCTTGGCGCCTCCCTCCCCCTGCTACACCTCGTCCTCCTCCAGACGCTTGGCGAAGCCTCGCTGGAGTTCTCACAGATCCACCACCACGCCGTCGTCTTTGCTAGATCATCATCAACCTCTCCTTCCCCTTGCTAGATCAAGAAGGAGGAGATGTCTCCCGTCCGTCACGTGTGTTGAACGCGGAGGTGTTGTCCGCTCAGACTTGGACATCGGTGATCTGAATCACGCCGAGTACGACTCCATCATCATCATCACCTTGCAAGCTTCCGCACGTGATCTACAAGTGGTATGTAGATGCAAACTCTCTCCCATGACTCGTTGCTTAGATGAACTCATAGATGGATCTTGGTGAAACCGTAGGAAAATTTTTAATTTTCTGCAACGTTCCCCAACAGTGGTATCAGAGCTAGGTCTATGCGTAATTCTCTAATGCACGAGTAGAACACAATTTTGTTGTGGGCGTGGATCTTGTCAACTTGCTTGCCTCTACTAGTCTTTTCTTGCTTCAGCTGTATTGTGGGATGAAGCGGCCCGGACCAACCTTACACGTACGCTTATGTGAGACCAGTTCCACCGATTGACATGCACTAGTTGCATAAGGTGGCTGGCGGGTGTCTGTCTCTCCCACTTTAGTTGGAGCGGATTCGATGAAAAGGGCCCTTATGAAGGGTAAATAGAAGTTGACAAAATCATGTTGTGGTTATTCATAGGTAAGAAAACGTTCTTGCTAGAACCCAATTGCAGCCACGTAAAAGATGCAACAACAATTAGAGGACGTCTAACTTGTTTTTGCAGCGATTGTTCATGTGATGTGATATGGCCAGAAGTTGTTTATGAATGATGAATTGTGATGTATGAGATCATGTTCTTGTAATAGGATTCACGACTTGCATGTCGATGAGTATGACAACCGGCAGGAGCCATAGGAGTTGTCTTTATTTTTTTGTATGACCTGCGTGTCATTGAAGAACGCCATGTAAACTACTTTACTTTATTGCCAAACGCGTTAGCCATAGAAGTAGAAGTAGTCGTTGGCGTGACAACTTCATGAAGACACGATGATGGAGATCATGGTGTCAAGCCGGTGACAAGATGATCATGGAGCCCCGAAGATGGAGATCAATGGAGCTATATGATATTGGCCATATCATGTCACAACTATATAATTGCATGTGATGTTTATTATGTTTATGCATCTTGTTTACTTAGGACGACGGTAGTAAATAAGATGATCCCTTAAAACAATTTCAAGAAGTGTTCTCTGGTAACTGTGCACCGTTGCTACAGTTCGTCGCTTCTAAGCACCACGTGATGATCGGGTGTGATGGATTCTTACGTTCACATACAACGGGTGTAAGACTGTTTTACACAGCGAAAACACTTAGGGTTAACTTGACGAGCCTAGCATGTACAGACATGGCCTCAGAACACGGAGACCGAAAGGTCGAACACGAGTCGTATGGAAGATACGATCAACATGAAGATGTTCAACAACGATGACTAGTCCGTCTCACGTGATGATCGGACACGGGCTAGTCGACTCAGATCGTGTGACACTAAGATGACTAGAGGGATGTCTAATCTAAGTGGGAGTTCATAATTTGATTAGAACTTTATTATCATGAACTTAGTCTAAAACCTTTGCAAATATGTCTTGTAGATCAAATGGCCAACGCTAATGTCAACATGAACTTCAACGCGTTCCTAGAGAAAACCAAGCTGAAAGATGATGGCAGCAACTATACGGATCGGGTCCGAACCCGAGGATCATCCTCATAGCTGCCAGAAGCAATATGTCCTAGAAGGACCGCTAGGTGACGCTCCGTCCCTGAGAGAACCAAGACTTTATGAACGCTTGGCAAGTTCGTGCTGATGATTACTCCCTCGTTCAAGCGGCATGCTTTACAGACTTAGAACCGGGCTCCAAAAGCGTTTTGAGCATCACGGAGCATATGAGATGTTCAAGAGCTGAAACTAGTTTTTCAAGCTCATGCCCGGTCGAGAGATATGATGTCTCCGACAAGTTCTACAGTTGTAAGATGGAGGAAAACAGTTCACGGTGAGCACATCCTCAAGATGTCAGGTTGCACAACCGTATGACCTAGCTGAACATTAACCTCCTGATGAGGCGGTCATTGACAGAATCCTCCGCGCTCCCACCAAGCTAAAGAGCTTTGTGATGAACTACAACATGCGGGGATGGTGAAGACCATTCTGAAGTGTTCTCGATGCTGAAATCAGCAGAGGCTGAAATCAAAAGGAACATCAAGTGTTGATGGTCAATAAGACCACTAAGTTCAAGAAGGGCAAGGGCAAAAGAACTTCAAGAAGGACGGCAAGGATGTTGCGCGCCCGATAAGCCGCCATCGGGAAGAAGTCAAAGAATGGACCCAAGCACGAGACGAGTGCTTTTATTGCAAGGGAAGGGTCACTTTGGCGAACGCCCCAAATACTTAGCGGATAAGAAGGCCGCAACACCAAAGGTATATTTGATATACATGTAATTGATGTGTACCTTACCAATACTGTAGTAACTCCCGGTATTTGATACCGTGCCGTTGCTCATATTTGTAACTCACAGCAGGAGCTGCGGAATAAACGGAGACTGGCAAAGGACGAGGTGACGATGCGCGTCGGGAATGGTTCCAGAGTCGATGTGATCGCCGTCGGCACGCTGCCTCTACATTTACCTACGGGATTAGTTTTGAACCTTAATAATTGTTATTTAGTGCCAAGTTTGAGCATGAACATTGTATCTGGATCTCGTTTAATACGAGATGGCTACTCATTTAAGTCTGAGAATAATGGTTGTTCAATTTATATGAGAGATATGTTTTATGGTCATGCTCTGATGGTCAATGGTTTATTCTTAATGAATCTCGAGCGTAATATTACACATGTTCATAGTGTGGATGCCAAAAGATGTAAAGTTGATAACGATAGTCCCACATACTTGTGGCACTGCCGCCTTGGTCACATTGGTGTCAAGCGCATGAAGAAGCTCCATGCTGATGGACTTTTAGAGTCTCTTGATTATGAATCGTTTGACACATGCGAACCATGCCTCGTGGGCAAAATGACCAAGACTCCGTTCTCCGGAACAATGGAGCGAGCAACCAACTTGTTGGAAATCATACATACCGATGTGTGCGGTCCAATGAGTGTTGAGGCTCGCGGAGGATATCGTTATGTTCTGACTCTCACTGATTACTTGAGTAGATATGGGTATGTTTTCTTAATGAAACACAAGTCTAAAACCTTTGAAAAGTTCAAGGAATTTCAGAATGAGGTGGAGAATCAACGTGACCGAAAGATAAAGTTCCTACGATCAGATCGTGGAGGAGAATACTGAAGTCACGAATTTGGACACACTTAAGGAAATGTGGAATCATTTCACAACTCACGCCACCTGGAACACCTCAGCGTAACGGTGTGTCCGAACGTCGTAATCGCACTCTATTAGATATGGTGCGGTCTATGATGTCTCTTACCGATTTACCGCTATCATTTTGGGGATACGCTCTAGAGACAGCTACATTCACTATAAATAGGGCACCGTCTAAGTCCGTTGAGACGACACCGTATGAATTATGGTTTGGGAAGAAACCTAAGCTGTCGTTTCTAAAAGTTTGGGGATGCGACGCTTATGTCAAGAAACTTCAACCTGAAAAGCTCGAACCCATGTCGAAAAACTGTCGGGTATACCTTCTACTCAAGATCCGAGGGCAAGATCTTTCTTGCCAAGAACGGATGCTTTCTGGAAAAAGAGTTTCTCTCGAAAGAAGTAAGTGGGAGGAAAGTAGAACTCGATGAAGTACTACCTCTCGAATGGGAAAGTGGTGCAGCTCAGGAAAATGTTCCTGTGATGCCCACACCAACCGAAGAGGAAAACAATGATGATGATCAAGGTACTTCGGATCAAGTTGCTACTTAACTTCAGGGTCCACAAGGACACGCCCGCACTGAGTGGTACGCAACCCTGTCACGGAAATCATGTTGTTACACAACGGTGAACCTTCGAACTATGAAGAAGCGATGGCGGGCCCAGATTCCAACAAATGGCTTGAAGCCATGAAATCTGAGATAGAATCCATGTATGAAAACAAAGTATGGACTTTGATAGACTTGCCCGATGATCGGCGATCGATAGAAAACAAATGGATTTTTAAGAAGAAGACGGACGTGGATGGTAATGTTACCATCTATAAAGCTCCACTTGTCGCTAAGGGTTATCGACAAGTTCAAGGAATTGACTACGACGAGACATTCTCTCCCGTAGCGAAGCTGAAGTCCGTCCGAATCATGTTAGCAATTGCCGCATACTATGATTATGAGATATGGCAGATGGACGTCAAAACGGCATTCCTTAACGGACATCTTAAGGAAGAGCTGTATATGATGCAGCCGAAGGTTTTGTCGATCCTAAGAACGCTAACAAAGTATGCAAGCTCCAATGATCCATTTATGGGCTGGTGCAAGCATCTCGGAGTTGGAATATTCGTTTTGATGAGATGATCAAAGCGTTTGGGTTTATGCAGACTTATGGAGAAGCCTGCGTTTACAAGAAAGTGAGTGCGAGCTCTATAGCATTTCTCATATTATATGTAGATGACATACTCTTGCTGGGAAATAATATAGAACTTCTGGACAGCATTAAGGCCTACTTGAATAAATGTTTTTCAATGAAGGATCTTGGAGAAGCTGCTTACATATTAGGCATCAAGATCTCTAGAGATAGATCAAGACGCCTCATAGGTCTTTCACAAAGCACATACCTTGATAAGATTTTGAAAAGGTTCAAAATGGATCAGTCCAAGAAAGGGTTCTTGCCTATGTTACAAGGTGTGAGATTGAGCTCGGCTCAGTCACCGACCACGGCAAAAGATAAAGAAGAGATGAGTGTCATCCCTATGCTTCAGCCATAGGATCTATTATGTATGCCATGCTGTGTACTGACCGATGTAAACCTTGCCGTAAGTTTGGTAGCAAGATACCAAAGTAATCCCGCAAGGAACACCGGACAGCGGTCAAGAATATCCTGAAGTACCGAAAAGGACAAAGGACATGTTTCTCGTTTATGGAGGAGACGAAGAGCTCGTCGTAAGGGTTACGCCGATGCTAGCTTCGACTCAGATCTGATGACTCTAAGTCACAAACTAGATACGTGTATATGTTGAATGGTGGAGCAAGAGCTGGTGCAATTGCAAGCGAGCGTCATGGCGGGATCTACGTGTGAAGCGGAGTACATGGCAGCCTCGGAGGCAGCGCATGAAGCGATTTGGGTGAAGGAGTTCATCACCGACCTAGGAGTCATACCCAATGCGTCGGGGCCGATCAAACTCTTCTGTGACAACACTGGAGCTATTGCCCTTGCAAAGGAGCCCAGGTTTCACAAGAAGACCAGGCACATCAAGCGTCCTCCATGAAAATGTTCAAGATGGAGACATAGAAATTTGCAAAGTACATACGGATCTGAATGTCGCAGATCCGTTGACTAAACCTCTCTCGCGAGCAAAACATGATCAACACCAGAACTCTATGGGTGTTCGATTCATCACAATGTAACTAGATTGGTGACTCTAGTGCAAGTGGGAGACTGTTGGAAATATGCCCTAGAGGCAATAATAAAAGTATTATTATATTTCATTGATCATGATAATTGTCTTTTATTCATGCTATAATTGTATTATCCGGAAATCGTAATACACGTGTGAATACTTAGACCCCAATATGTCCCTAGTGAGCCTCTAATTGACTAGCTCGTTGTGATCAACAGATAGTCATGGTTTCCTGGCTATGGACATTGGATGTCGTTGATAACGGGATGACATCATTAGGAGAATGATGTGATGGACAAGACCCAATCCTAAGCATAGCACAAAGATCGTGTAGTTCGTTTGCTAGAGCTTTGCCAATGTCAAGTATCTCTTCCTTCGACCATGAGATCGTGTAACTCCTGGATACCGTAGGAGTGCTTTGGGTGTATCAAACGTCACAACGTAACTGGGTGACTATAAAGGTGCACTACAGGTATCTCCGAAAGTGTCTATTGGGTTGACACGGATCGAGACTGGGATTTGTCACTCCGTATGACGGTGAACTATCTTTGGGCCCACTCGGTAATGCATCATCATAATGAGCTCAAGGTGACCAAGGTGTTGGCCATGGGATCATGCATTACGGTACGAGTAAAGTGACTTGCCGGTAACGAGACTGAACAAGGTATTGGGATACCGACGATCGAGTCTCGGGCAAGTAACGTACCAATTGACAAAGGGAATTGTATACGGGATTTGATCGAATCCTCGACATCGTGGTTCAACCGATGAAATCATCGAGGAGCATGTGGGAGCCAACATGGGTATCCAGATCCCGCTGTTGGTTATTGCCCGAGAGTCGTCTCGGTCATGTCTGCGTGTCTCCCGAACCCGTAGGGTCTACACACATAAGGTTCGGTGACGCTAGGGTTGTATGAATATGAGTATGCAGCATACCGAATGTTGTTCGGAGTCCCGGATGAGATCCCGGACGTCACGAGTTTCGGAATGGTCCGGAGGTAAAGAATAATGTATAGGAAGTGGTATTTCGGCCATCGGGAAACTTTCGGGGTCACCCGGTAATGTACCGGGACCACCGGAAGGGTCCCGAGGGTCCACCGGGTGGGGCCACCCATCCCGGAGGGCCCCATGGGCTGACGTGGGAGGGGATCCAGCCCATAGTGTGCTGGAGCGCCCCCCTAGGCCCACCCCCTGCGCCTAGGGTTGAAACCCTAGGGTGGGGGGGCGCACCACATGCCTTGGGGGGCACTCCTCCCCCCTAGGCTGCCGCCCCCTTGGGAGATTGGATCTCCCAGGCCGGGCCCCAGGGTCCTATATAAAGGAGGCAGGGGAGGCAGCCGCACCCATTGCCTTGGCGCCTCCTCCCCTGCTACACCTCGTCCTCCTCCCAGACGCTTGGCGGCCCTGCTGAGTTCTCACAGCATCCACCACCACGTCGTCGTCTTCTTTGGATCATCATCAACCTCTCCTTCCCCCTTGCTGGATCAAGAAGGATGAGACGTCTCCCGTCCCGTACGTGTGTTGAACGTGGAGGTGCTGTCCGTTCAGCACTTGGACATCGGTGATCTGAATCACATCGAGTACGACTCCATCATCATGATCACCTTGCAAGCTTCCGCACGTGATATACATGTGGTATGTAGATGCAAACTCTCTCCCATGACTCATTGCTTAGATGAACTCATAGATGGATCTTGGTGAAACCATAGGAAATTTTTTAATTTTCTGCAACGTTCCCCAACAGCCACCTCGGGGAAACTCGAAGTCTGGTTTTACTCGTAGCCTGTCTCATCCGGTGTTGCCCTGAGAACGAGATATGTGCAGCTCCTATCGGGATTGTCGGCGCATCGGGCGGCTTTTCTGGTCTTGTTTTACCATTGTCAAAATGTCTTGTAAACCGGGATTCAAATACTGATCGGGTCTTCCTGGGAGAAGGTCTATTCCTTCGTTGATCGCGAGAGCTTGTCATGGGCTAAGTTGGGACACCCCTGCAGGGTATAAACTTTCGAGAGCCGTGCCCGCGGTTATGTGGCAGATGGGGATTTATTAATGTCAGGTTGTAGATAACTTGACATCAGATCCGAATTAAAACACATCAACCGCGTGTGTAGCCGTGATGGTCTCTTCTCGGCGGAGTCTGGGAAGTGAACACGGTTTCTGGGTTATGATTGACGTAAGTAGGTGTTCAGGATCACCTCTTGATCATTGCTAGTTGACGACCGTTCCTTTGCTTCTCTTCTCGCTCTCATTTGCGTATGTTAGCCACCATATATGCTTAGTCGCTGCTGCAACCTCACCACTTTACCCCTTCCTTTCCCATTAAGCTTTGCTAGTCTTGATACCCATAGTAATGGGATTGCTGAGTCCTCGTGGCTCATAGATTACTACAACAACAGTTGCAGGTACAAGTTTTGCGATGATCATGATGCGAGAGCGATGTTTGCTTGTTTTGGAGTTCTTCTTCTGCTTCTTCGATCAGGGGATAGGTTCCAGGTCGGCGGCCTGGGCTAGCAGGGTGGATGTCGTTTGAGCTTCTGTTTGTGTTTCATCCTTAGTCGGATGTTGCTCTTATGTATGATGTGATGTTATATTCGTGTGGCATTGTATGCCTTATGTATGTATCCCCATCTATTTATGTAATGTGGATGTAATGATATCCACCTTGCAAAAGCGTTTCAATATGCGGGTCGATCCTTGGTGGGACCTTCGAGTTCCTCTTGGATACGGTCGCATATTGGGCGTGACAAGTTGGTATCGAGCCTCGACCGATTCCTAGAGCCCCTTGATTGATCGTGTAGTTTGGCCGTTGTCGAGTCTAGAAGAAAACTATTTTCGAGTCTAGTTATATCGAGAGTAGGAATTCTTTTACTCCTCAGCCCCTTGACGAATTCTTTTCGGAGTAGGAATTCTTTTCGGAGTCTAGTTATATCGGAGTCTAGTTACTCGCTCTGGTGAGGAATCTTGACGTAGGTGTTTTGAATTACTCCTCTTCTCCTTCAAATTTTTCTTTAGGATCACGTGGTTAGTTTCGTGAGTTGTCCATCCTCTTTTATCCGGTGCATTTCTCGTCAAGTCGTCTCGAACCTCTTTGTCTTTCGCGTGATCAATCCTCAGTTCTTCCTCCGACATCGTTGTTTTTCCCTATCCGAAGTTTTCTTTGTTTTTCCCACCCGCCCACCCTTCTTCCGCTTGGAACCGGAGTCTGTAATCGAGTATCCATCCTACTCGTGCGAAGTCTTTGTTTCCTTTCCTCAATGATTTCAACCGGGGTTTTTCTCTTCAAGATATCCGTCGGTTTCCCCTTCCAAGTTGCCTTTATTTTCCCGCCCTCCCACCATTTTTCTTCCTGGAGTCTGAGTCTGTTTCGACCATCAATTTCATTCGTACGGAGCCTCTTCAGTCTTAACTCAATTATTTCAACCGATGAATTCGCATCTCGTTTGTCATTCTTCATTTCTTTTCTTTTCCGGTGGACTCAATTCAAGTTTTTCGGGCTGTTCATATTCTTTCCCTCAGCTCAAGTGTTCTCCTTGCTCGTTCGCCTCTCGCCAGTTTATCCTTTCGGAGTGCTCAAGACATCTCAGGAGAATTGTCTGTGTTTGAATTAATTCGAGGGTGTCACCTCATTCAAATATTTCATTTGTCCGGTGCATCATCTATCTGTTCCACAATCCTTTCCAACGGTGTTTTCTTTTAGTGGGCCCTAACCCACAGGTCTTTTCCCAGGATCTTACCTGACTCTTCTAATTCCCCCGGAGTTATTCCCAAATTCTTTTCAAGTGTGACGTAAGAATGGATTCCATCAGTCACATGCCTTCTCCAAGATCTCTTTCAAATCATTTTCATTGTTGGCTCAACCTCATTGTTTTTCATTCTTCCGGAGTATCTCAGTAATTTTGGTGGTGTTTCTCGTCGTCATTCTCAACTTTTGAAGACCAAAGAAGAGGTATTCCTCTAAATCTTGCCCGTTCCCCCGAAGATTCATGGTTCTAGCTTCATGTTATCCTCTCATATTATTCCGTTTGTTAGATATTCTTTCTTGCCCATCCGGAGTATTTCAGGAGTTGTGTTCCCGTTTCTTTTTATCGGAGGCCATCATTCTAGTTATCGTTCTCTAATTATCCCGGTGCTCCATTCAAGTGTTCTTTAATCAGCTCATGATCTCTTCGTTCTTTTGCATCTAAATCCCCTATAGCATTTTGGTTCTTCTAATTCTTCCCAGTGATTCAGTCTCTTTCATCAGTCATTTTTGAATTCTTACGGTGGTTCGTTCAAGATTCTTTTCCTTGTTTATCATATTAACCCATTTGTTCTTTTCAATCCTACCGGTGGCTCATGAAAACTTTCTCAAGTTTTGTGCTATTTTCCCCTTAATCCTTTTCAAGAAGAATAAGTAGTATGCAAAATCCATTCCTTGTCATCAATTTAATTTGATGAAGGATAAGCATACAATAAATCTTATTCTTATTTCATCCAAGTTAGTAATCCCTTCCTTCGGAGTTTGTTCTTGATGAATAAATTCTAGTTCCAAGTGTTTTTCATCTTTTCTTTTCCGGAGTTTAAATTTCCTCGGCCATTTCATCAAAACCTTCATCTAAATCATCGCAAGGCTCATCTTATTCTTTCATCCTTCATTCAATCTCATCATCCTTTTGTCACCGGAGTTCTTCATGGTGGTTGTTCATGATTTAATTCATTCTTTCAAGAGTTCATCAAGTACCATTCCATCCTCTCAAGCTCGTGTTCTATTCCTCCATGTTTAGCCGTAGTGCTACCTAAATCCTTTCAGTCTTATCCGTTTCTTTTCTCATTCTAACCACTCCGGTTAGAACGAGTGGTTTCATAGTCTATCTGATTCCGTGAGCTTTCGATTCTCGTCATCCTCGTCGTTCCTCTCTTCTTCTCGAGTGCTCTCGATTCTTTGCTTCTTCTCTTGAGTTCTGGTTTCACCTCATCCCTTTTCCCTACCGTCTCGGTCCTAAGATCTTGGGACGTGATCTCTTGTTAGTGGAGGAGTGTTGTAACACCCCGGATTCGATGCGCCAGGTGTCTGCCAGTTATTCGCCGTCATTGCCATGTCATTTGCTTGCGTGTTGCATTTTATCATGTCATCATTCGCATTGTGTCATCATGTGCATTGCATTGCATCGCATACGTGTTCATCTCATGCATCTGAGCCTTTTCCCCGTTGTCCGTTTTGTAATCTGGCACTCCTATGTCATCCGGCGTCCCCTTCTTTACTCTTTTCATGTGCGGGTGTTAAACATTCTCGGAATGGACCGAGGTTTGCCAGCGGCCTTGGTATAGCACCGGTAGACCGCCTGTCAAGTTTCGTGCCATTTGGACATCGCTTTATACTCCTACTGCTTAACTGGTAACCGTAAAGCCCTCTTTGAGTTGCAGCCCAACACCCTTCCAAAGTGGCCCAAAACCCATCTAACTCCCTCCATGCTCTCGGTCGCTCGATCACGATCGCGTGGCAAAAACCGCTCCTCATTTGGACTCTCCTAGCTCCCTCTACCTATAAATAAGCCCTCCCCGAAATTCGCGGATGAAATCCTTCCCAAACCCTAGCCCCTTCTTCCTCCTCCACGGACACGCGTCCGCCAGGCGCGGATCGTCTCGCCGCCGTCGCTCCAGCCAACGGGGGCGCCCGTGGCTCCGACCATCACAGCGCCACCGGTGGCCGCCTGCCCGCCGCCAGCCCTGCAGCGGCCTGCGCCCGCTCCCTCCGCGCCCCAGCGCCCACAAGGCCGCCGCCAGGCGCTCATGACCGCCGGCACCCGCCGCCACGGTGCCCCCCGCCCGCCGCCATGCGCCCGCCCGCCGCGCCGCCGCCTCCACGCACATGCCCGCTGCCGCGCCGCCCGCGCCTCCCGGACCAGCGCCCGCGTTATGTGGCAGATGGGAATTTGTTAATGTCCGTTGTAGATAACTTGACACCAGATCCAAATTAAAACACATCAACGCGTGTAGCCGTGATGGTCTCTTCTCGTGAGTCTGGGAAGTGAACACGGTTTCGGGTTATGATTGACGTAAGTAGGTGTTCGTGATCACCTCTTGATCATTGCTAGTTGACGACCGTTCCTTTGCTTCTCTTCTCGCTCTCATTTGCGTATGTTAGCCACCATATATGCTTAGTCGCTGCGCAACCTCACCACTTTACCCCTTCCTTTCCCATTAAGCTTTGCTAGTCTTGATACCCATGGTAATGGGATTGCTTGAGTCCTCGTGGCTTTACAGATTACTACAACAACATTGCGGTACAGGTTTTACAATGATCATGACGCGAGAGCGATGTTTGCTTGTTTTGGAGTTCTTCTTCTGCTTCTTCGATCAGGGGATAGGTTCCAGGTCGGCAGCCTGGGCTAGCAGGGTGGATGTCGTTTGAGCTTCTGTTTGTGTTTCATCCGTAGTCGGATGTTGCTCTTATGTATGATGTGATGTTATATTCGTGTGGCATTGTATGCCTTATGTATGTATCCCATCTATTTATGTAATGTGGATGTAATGATATCCACCTTGCAAAAGCGTTTTCAATATGCGGGTCTATCCTTGGTGGGACCTTCGAGTTCCTCTTGGATAGGGTCGCATATTGGGCGTGACAAGTTGGTATCAGAGCCTCGACCGACCCTAGGAGCCCCCTTGATTGATCGTGTAGTTTGGCCGTTGTCGAGTCTAGAAGAAAACTATTTTCGGAGTCTAGTTATATCGGAGAGTAGGAATTCTTTTTACTCCTCAGCCCCTTGACGAATTCTTTTCGGAGTAGGAATTCTTTTCGGAGTCTAGTTATATCGGAGTCTAGTTACTCGCTCTGGTGAGGAATCTTGACGTAGGTGTTTTGAATTACTCCTCTTCTCCTTCAAATTTTTCTTTAGGATCACGTGGTTAGTTTCGTGAGTTGTCCATCCTCTTTTATCCGGTGCATTTCTCGTCAAGTCGGCTCGAACCTCTTTGTCTTTCGCGTGATCAATCCTCAGTTCTTCCTCCGACATCGTTGTTTTTCCCTGTCCGAAGTTGTCTTTGTTTTTCCCACCCGCCCACCCTTCTTCCGCTTGGAACCGGAGTCTGTAATCGAGTATCCATCCTACTCGTGCGAAGTCTTTGTTTTCTTTCCTCAATGATTTCAACCGGGGTTTTTCTCTTCAAGATATCCGTCGGTTTCCCCTTCCAAGTTGCCTTTATTTTCCCGCCCTCCCACCATTTTTCTTCCTGGAGTCTGAGTCTGTTTCGACCATCAATTTCATTCGTACGGAGCCTCTTCAGTCTTAACTCAATTATTTCAACCGATGAATTCTCATCTCGTTTGTCATTCTTCATCTCTTTTCTTTTCCGATGGACTCAATTCAAGTTTTTCGGGCTGTTCATATTCTTTCCCTCAGCTCAAGTGTTCTCCTTGCTCGTTCGCCTCTCGCCAGTTTATCCTTTCGGAGTGCTCAAGACATCTCAGGAGAATTGTCTGTGTTTGAATTAATTCGAGGGTGTCACCTCATTCAAATATTTCATTTGTCCGGTGCATCATCTATCTGTTCCACAATCCTTTCCAACGGTGTTTTCTTTTAGTGGGCCCTAACCCACAGGTCTTTTCCCAGGATCTTACCTGACTCTTCTAATTCCCCCGGAGTTATTCCCAAATTCTTTTCAAGTGTGACGTAAGAATGGATTCCATCAGTCACATGCCTTCTCCAAGATCTCTTTCAAATCATTTTCATTGTTGGCTCAACCTCATTGTTTTTCATTCTTCCGGAGTATCTCAGTAATTTCGGTGGTGTTTCTCGTCGTCATTCTCAACTTTTGAAGACCAAAGAAGAGGTATTCCTCTAAATCTTGCCCGTTCCCCCGAAGATTCGTGGTTCTAGCTTCATGTTATCCTCTCATATTATTCCGTTTGTTAGATATTCTTTCTTGCCCATCCGGAGTATTTCAGGAGTTGTGTTCCCGTTTCTTTTTATCGGAGGCCATCATTATAGTTATCGTTCTCTAATTATCCCGGTGCTCCGTTCAAGTGTTCTTTAATCAGCTCATGATCTCTTCGTTCTTTTGCATCTAAATCCCCTATAGCATTTTGGTTCTTCTAATTCTTCCCAGTGATTCAGTCTCTTTCATCAGTCATTTTTGAATTCTTACGGTGGTTCGTTCAAGATTCTTTTCCTTGTTTATCATATTAATCCATTTGTTCTTTTCAATCCTACCGGTGGCTCATGAAAACTTTCTCAAGTTTTGTGCTATTTTCCCCTTAATCCTTTTCAAGAAGAATAAGTAGTATGCAAAATCCATTCCTTGTCATCAATTTAATTTGATGAAGGATAAGCATACAATAAATCTTATTCTTATTTCATCCAAGTTAGTAATCCCTTCCTTCGGAGTTTGTTCTTGATGAATAAATTCTAGTTCCAAGTGTTTTTCATCTTTTCTTTTCCGGAGTTTAAATTTCCTCGGCCATTTCGTCGAAACCTTCATCTAAATCATCGCAAGGCTCATCTTATTCTTTCATCCTTCATTCAATCTCATCATCCTTTTGTCACCGGAGTTCTTCATGGTGGTTGTTCATGATTTAATTCATTCTTTCAAGAGTTCATCAAGTACCATTCCATCCTCTCAAGCTCGTGTTCTATTCCTCCATGTTTAGCCGGAGTGCTACCTAAATCCTTTCAGTCTTATCCGTTTCTTTTCTCATTCTAACCACTCCGGTTAGAACGAGTGGTTTCATAGTCTATCTGATTCCGTGAGCTTTCGATTCTCGTCATCCTCGTCGTTCCTCTCTTCTTCTCGAGTGCTCTCGATTCTTTGCTTCTTCTCTGGAGTTCTGGTTTCACCTCATCCCTTTTCCCTACCGTCTCGGTCCTAAGATCTTGGGACGAGATCTCTTGTTAGTGGAGGAGTGTTGTAACACCCCGGATTCGATGCGCCAGGTGTCTGCCAGTTATTCGCCGTCATTGCCATGTCATTTGCTTGCGTGTTGCATTTTATCATGTCATCATTCGCATTGTGTCATCATGTGCATTGCATTGCATCGCATACGTGTTCATCTCATGCATCTGAGCCTTTTCCCCGTTGTCCGTTTTGTAACTGCACTCCTATGTCATCCGCGCCCCTTCTTTACTCTTTTCATGTGCGGGTGTTAAACATTCTCGGAATGGACCGAGGTTTGCCAAGCGGCCTTGGTATAGCACCGGTAGACCGCCTGTCAAGTTTCGTGCCATCTGGACATCGTTTGATACTCCTACAGTTAACCGGGTAACCGTAAAGCCCTCTTTGAGTTGCAGCCCAACACCCCTTCCAAAGTGGCCCAAAACCCATCTAACTCCCCTCCATGCTCTCGGTCGTTCGATCACGATCGCGTGGCCGAAAACCGCTCCTCATTTGGACTCTCCTAGCTCCCTCTACCTATAAATAAGCCCCTCCCCCCGAAATTCGCGGATGAAATCCTTCCCGAAACCCTAGCCCCTTCTTCCTCCGCGCGCCGGACACGTCCGCCCGGCGCCGGACGCGTCTGCCGCCGTCGCTCCAGCCACGGGAGCGCCACGTGGCCCGCCATCACACCACCACGGTAGCCCGCCGCCTGCCCGCCCAGCCCAGCACCAGCGCCCGCTCCCCTCCGCCCCCGCGCCCGCGCGCCGCCGCCCGGTGCGCTCACGACCGCCGGCACCGCCGCCACGGTGCCCTGACGCCGCCCGCCGCCATGCGCCGCCCGGCGGCCGCCGCCTCCCAGCGCCGCCCGCCCGCGCAGCAAGCGCGCCAAGGCCTCCCGGACCCGCGCCCGCGGTTATGTGGCAGATGGGAATTTGTTAATGTCCGGTTGTAGATAACTTGACACCAGATCCGAATTAAAACACATCAACCGCGTGTGTAGCCGTGATGGTCTCTTCTCGGCGGAGTCTGGGAAGTGAACACGGTTTCTGGGTTATGATTGACGTAAGTAGGTGTTCAGGATCACCTCTTGATCATTGCTAGTTGACGACCGTTCCTTTGCTTCCCTTCTCGCTCTCATTTGCGTATGTTAGCCACCATATATGCTTAGTCGCTGCTGCAACCTCACCACTTTACCCCTTCCTTTCCCATTAAGCTTTGCTAGTCTTGATACCCATGGTAATGGGATTGCTGAGTCCTCGTGGCTCACAGATTACTACAACAACAGTTGCAGGTACAGGTTTTACGATGATCATGACGCGAGAGCGATGTTTGCTTGTTTTGGAGTTCTTCTTCGCTTCTTCGATCGGGGATAGGTTCGTGTCGGCAGCCTGGCTAGCGAGGTGGATGTCGTTTGAGCTTCGCTTGTGTTTCATTAAATGATCGGATGTTGATCTTATGTATGATGTGATGTTGTATTCGTGTGGCATTGTATGCCTTATGTATGTATCCCCATCTATTTATGTAATGTTGATGTAATGATATCCACCTTGCAAAAGCGTTTCAATATGCGGGTCTATCCTTGGTGGGACCTTCGAGTTCCTCTTGGATAGGGTCGCATATTGGGCGTGACAGCACTTCACTGACTTTGTGATTTTTGAAGAGAAAAAAGTGCAAATGAAGTCCACTATCGTTTGCTATTGAGGTTCATTTTACTCATTTTTGCAGGAAAAAGATGAAATGATGCAGTTCTATTGGATGCACCGCTACTTATTTTTGTTGTTGCTGAAGAGTGCACTTCATTAGTTCATTGTAAAAACTGCAGTTCATTACCGTGATTTGGCTGGTGGAGAGTGCAGATTCTGTAGGCTATAAACCTCCTCTGTTGTTCACTTGGTAAACACAAAACAAAAAAAGATCTCAAAATGAAGCTCGCTTCTATATTAGATGTAGTTCACTCGCTCGGTCCCTAGGGTCCACTCGCTTGGTCAACGCGCGTAAAAAATTAACAAGTGCAAAAAAAAGACAACAAAAACTCATGAGGTTCACTTTGGGTAGTGTTGCGTTGCACTTTCGGGAGTGTTGCGGTCCACTCACGTTCAAAAAAAAGTTGAAAAAAAGACAACAAAAACTTGTGCGAGAAAGTCTACGTCCGACAAAAAGAAATGATGCAGTGCACTTGTCTGTCTGTTGCAGTGCGGTTTTCAGTTTGAAGCACTGCGTTCTTCTGTCCCACGACGATTTTGGTGTCGCGAAAAAACAGTGTCCGCTTTTCACTAATTTTAAAACTGCTCTTAGACCGTAAAGAATTAGAGAGTGTGTTCTACATGAAAAAGTTCCGTATCGTCGATATGTTTCCAACGGCGTATCGTTTGAATCAATCCGACCACCGGTTTGCAAAAATTTCGCGAAAAAACAGCCGCTGCCTCTCGAAGTCGGCCGCACGATTTTACAAATTAACTAAAAACCGTAAGGAATCTCAAAACCATTTCAACATATGAAAGTTGCGCCTTGTCCGTAGCTTTCCAACGGCGTATCACATGCCCCGTTTCGACAAACGGTTCAAAAACTGGAACGAAAACAGTACCAAAAAATTTCAAAAAATTTGAAAAACAGAGTTCCGCGATTTAGTAAATTTGAAACTGCTCTTAAACCGTAACGAATTAGAGAAAATTTATATATGAAAAAGATGCGCCTCGACGATATCTATCCAACGGCGTATCATTTGCTTCATTTTGACGAGCGGTTTAGAATAAATCGCCAAAAAACGCTCGCTTCCACTCGTCATGGGCCGCACCATTTTCGAAACTGCTCTTAAACCGTGTGGAATCTCGAAAAGTGTTCAACATGTAGAAGTTGCACCTAATCCATAGCTTTTCAACGATATATTACACACCTCATTCCGATAAACGTTTAAAAAATTAGAGCGAAAATAGTACTAAAAAAGTAACACGTGCAGTTTTTTTCGACGAGAAGTTCACTAGTCTATATTGCAGTGCTCGTCGTCAAGAAGATGCAGTGCACTTACGTTCAGCGTGTAGTGCAGAAGTGGTGTGCAGAATATATATATATACAGATGGTCTATTCTGCTAATATTAGCAGAATAACTATTCTGATAACACTTCCGCACTGCACGCTCAACGCAAGCGAACTACATCTTCTTGACGTTGGGCACTGCAATGCTTCACGGGAGAACTGCTTCATTTTCTGGTGTTCCGCTCGCGTTTTCTGTGAGGAATCGGGTGTTGCGGGATGATCCAGTTTGTGTCTGCATGTCATTTTAGCTTTATTCTTTCTAATTTATAGGAAAATCTACTAGAGTGCTTGCAAATTGATGGATTTGGCGGACGAGCTTTCTCTATTCGTTCGTGTTCGCGTCAGATGCGGTTTTTTTGTGCTCGGATGTTACTTTTAAGTAGGAATTCTTTGGTTGCATTCGTTTCAATTGGTCCGTTCACTCTATAATTTGTTAATTTTTAGGAGTTAGTTTTCAATTCTTTGTTATTTTGATTGTTGCGGCGGGTGAGCTTCGTCCGCTCCTCTGTTCTTGTCAATTTTTTTGATTTTGCTCGTCCATGCGTGTTTGAATATTGTAATTACTGCTGCTATAGGTTTGAATTCATTGTATTGCAGGTATAATTGTCATTTTTGAATCACATTTTTTGAAATGGAAGCTGATGTTGTTCGTCCCGTTGCCGTGTCTTCCGTGTAAATTTTTTGCGGGGGTATTTTTCTATAGTTTAGTGGCTTTACAATTTTAGGCAAGTTATGGAATTGCGAGTGAAATTGACACCTCTGTTAGTCTATCACATGTCTGTAGTTTCACTGCTTTAATTTTATTTTTTGTAGTCGTGGGATACGTGGTAGTGCACTGCATTTTCTTTGGTAGTCTACTTCGTTGTAGCTGCATTACAGTGGTTATGGCTTCTTATGAGATTTCTCCTATTCTTAAACTACACTCTGTGTTCTAGATGATTGCATAATATGCATTTCCGTACTGCATTAGCAGTGTTGTTAATGTTCAATTCTTCTATTAGAATGGATGGTCCATTATACGCTTTTGTTAGCTGAATAGTTATAATAAGAATTTTTTGAACTGCATACTATGAGAATTGTTTTTGAATATGATATGTTAACTGCAAAATTTCGACCATTTGCATTTTCTTGTTACAGTTCAGAGGGCTGCTTTTTTTATTATTAGTACCACATTATGTGTTTGAGAGAACTGCATTACTGCCAACACCAACTTTGTCTAGAAAGGATGATAAAATGAGGCAGTTGAGGTTGCATACATTAAATAGGCATCATTCAAAATGTGTGATGGACATAATTTTAAAAGCATACAACATAACCAAAGCATTAGAAATATTGGTTGCTTCATATTAGACAGCCTAGAGTGCAAATATTGTAAACTTGATGGAGTCTTCTTCTTTGTAGAAAAACACCATGGCCACTTCTCCGACCTCAAAGCCATTCTGGGAGACAAAATCTTTCCAACCAGTAGTTATGTTGATGCAGTCTTCAGAGTCGATTTGGTAGTCAGCTTGCATGTCTGCATACCCATTCTTATGTTCTATCTCCAAATTAACCTTCCCTGAACTCGAAGCAGGAAATTTTACTGTGGATGGCAGTTTCTGCATATTGGAATGGGTAAAAAAGATTTTTATAAGTAAACAACAAATGTTTTTCTTTTATACTTAGTATGATCTGTTTATGTTGACTTAAATAGTTACATATATATGACTGCTATTTTCTAAAGTAGTTGCAATGTATGAACAAACTTATATACGCAATTGACCCCTAGTTTTACTAGGATATATATTATACTGCAACATGCTTGCACTGCAATGTCAGTAATAGTGTACTTCTCCAGCATGTTAAGATAACTGCAACATTTATCTACTGACCCTTTTTTTGTTCGTGTGTTGGGATTCTGATCTAACTAGTGTCGATACCTGGTGTGGTACTGAAGAAAGATAGGTGGAAGCATCTAGTCTTAATACCTAACAAATCCAAACAAAAATACATATTCTGTTTTGTATTTTTGTTGACACTACTGAACAAATTGATTGAACTATATATTCAGATGTGTATCTGCAGGCTAGATTATGTCCAAAATTGTGAGGGGAAAAACATACCCAACTTTCCTGCAGATCTGCGGTTTTGAGGCGATGAAGAAATGGCGCACGAAACACCCTGTCGAATATCATCAGGCACCCGAGCATGCTGCGCCACTCGGTGTTGGTGATCTCTAGACCTGCTGCGTACACGCATGTGTCCGCTACCGGCGCCATCCTTGTCAAACACCCACACTTATAGTCCATGGCGGGTTCAGTGGAATTGCAGAGAGGAGTTGTGGATGGGATGAACCCTAGATCTATGATTTGAAGAAAATGAGGAACGTGGGGAGGAGTTGTGTTAGTCTGGAGCACGAATGGATACGTTTTTATGCAACCAATTGAGCAGTGGAAGTAATAAATGTTGTGGTTGGTGTTAGGTGGTGGATTGGTTCTGATTCAGTGTACACGAATGCATTTGAGAAGTAACAGGACTGATTACTTGAAAATGGTGAACTGCATTGTCATATCACGACGAACTACGAACGCGTGGTTGGGCCTGTGTTTGTGTATGGTATGTAGGATTTTTTTTAGTTTTCAGTGGCCTCTCTTTTGTTTGTTGGCCTTGTGTTCGGGTAGTGAAGACGCATTCAGGCCCAAGTCGGCCTATGAGCACGGCTGGTTCCCGGTGCGCTGTGTGTGCGGCCTAATGTTTAGTCCCACCTCGCCCGCGGAAGGCGCGCCCGACATGTTTATAAGCGCTGGCGAGGCCCCTGTATCGAACTCCTCTTGTTACTTATTTGGGCGCTTATACACGGCGCTCGCAGCTCTATGCTCTCCGACCTGTGGGCCCATGTGTGGCCGGCCCCACGCATTGTGACTCAGAACGACTCGCCTTCTGTGGGCGGAGACCTATTACGAGACTGGCTGGGGTGGGTAGCACCTGGGTGGTCAATTTTTTTCTTTGTATTTTTGGGTCTTAGGTATTTTTTTAAATGTCGGGGCGTGCACTGCATTGATCAGTGCTCTGTACTACATGTGCACGCATTCCGTACTGCATGTACAATTCTCATTTTTTGTTTCCGTATTTTTGCTATTATGTAATCTTTTTTTCCATTGTATGGGAGTGCCCTACTTAGTAAATCATATGCGTAATGCATTGATTATGGTTCTGTACTGCACGTTCATATATTTCTGCACTGCATTGATTATTTACGTGTTTGCATTTTTCTTTTTGTGTTTTTGCTCTTATGTATTCTTTTTTCAAATTTAGGTTCGTGCACTGCTTTGTTGGTTATGTTAAAACTTCATTCGACAGAGCCCGAACTGCATTCATATAGAATTTGCACTGCATGCGTCCTGTTTGCACACTGCAACTTATTTTCATTTCGTGCACTGCTCAAATCTAATGATACATGAGCAGACAACAGAAAACAAATTATCACAGGTATTCTGTACGACAATTTCATCACCAGCAAACTAAGTTGAACAAAAAGCAAACTAACATAATCAAAGTTCATCATTACAAGCGATTCTGCATGGCAAGCAAATTAAGTTCAGCACACAAGCAAACTAACGATACATAAGCAAACAACATAGAGCAAATTTGATGATTATTCTAAGACGACGCTGGCACTGTTGGCTCTTGGCTGGCACCATCTTATTCTTCACCAGTTAGGCTCTTCCCAGCCCCAGCTGGTCCTAGCACGCTTCTTGGGGGCTCCTCCTTCTCCAGCTTTGCACGGTGAAGGCCGTCCTGGGTGAGGGTGATGCGGTTCCATATCTCGTACGCTGCGTAGGCATCCTTTGCCACGTACTCGATGTGCCTCATGGACAGAGGTAGGGTGGCCCAGCGCTTGTGCTAGTCGTCGGTGATCTTCTTCTTCATGTTGTTGTAGTACTCGTCGATGAGCATGCCGGAGACGTCTACAAGGGAGTCCAATGCCTTGGTTGCCTCGGGCACCCTCCACTCCTTCTGTATGTCGACGAACTTGGCGACCTCCAGTTTGACGCGCTCTAGCCTGGTTTTGTCACCGTCGATGGAGAAGCCTGCAAAGGTGTACCTGGGGTCGGCGAGGAAGTTGTCAAAGACAGTGCACCTTTCAGAGGCGCTCATTTGGAATAGCAGCACCGGGTGATTCTTGCCGATGGAGAGCTGGCACAGGGCGGGTTTCTGCGTCGCTTCAGGCTAGTTTTCGTACTCGAGATCAATGCCGATGATCTTGTGGTGCTGGAGGTTGAGGTGGCGCTCGTACTGCGCGAGGGAGATCGCCTGTAACACCCCAGATACAACTTTCCATATTCGTAACTCCAACTCTTGCCTTTTCCGGAGATGCGATATTTTATATTTCTCCGTGGTTGGGTTTTTGTCTTTTGTTTTGCATTTTGTTCATGTCATGCATTTCATCATCGCATCATTCGCATTGCATCGGCATCGTTTTTCATAAAACTCGCACCCGTTCGTAGTTGCGCGTGCCCCCTTTCTTTTGTTGACCGCCCGAGACCAAGCTGTGTTTCGTTTCCCTTTGTCCGACCACCTAACCTCTCTTGCCATTTCGCAGCCCCCTCAAGCGTCCGAAACTTGCCCCGAACCCGAACCGCTCGGTCATGACCGTTGGGTCCGGATCATCCCCTAACATCTACAAAACGTCCCCATTTTCTTATTTGGTTTTCCCAACCTAGTTTTTCGGACCGTCCGATTAATATCGGAGGGACCAAATATCCCCTAACCTAATCCACCGGCTATATATATATCATTCTAACCCTAGTTTTTAGGCCCCTTGTCCCATCGCGCCGCCGCCAATCATCCACTCCTCTCCTTCCTCGGGATCCATCCCGATCCACCCAATCCCTCCATCGAACCAACCCCAGGCCCCCTCGATCCACTCCTCAACAGAGCTCTCCGAGCCCCACGCCCGCGAGCGTCGGCCTCGTCCCCAAACCCCAGCAGATCGCAGCCTCCTCTGCTTCCCGCGCGCGCCGTCGGCCAGCAGGACCGAGCCGCCGTCGTCCGTCATCCCGGCAGCCTCCCGTGCGCCCCTGCAGCGCCCTGTTCCTCCCGCGCTCCTCCTCATGCCGCGTCTCGTCGCGCTAACGAGCCGCCCGAGCACCTGTTTCTCCTCCCTGTTCCCCTCGTCGTGAGCCAGGGACAGGAGCTCCCAGGCCGCTGCCTTGTCGTCCCTCCCCTTCTGCCCTGCCTCTGCTCGCTCGCTCCCGCGCGAACGGAAGCCGAGCTGCCGAAGCCACCAGAACCAGGGCGCTCCTTCCCTGCCCAAGGGCCCCGGTCCGCCTCCTCCGGCCACCTCCCCGTCGCGTCGCCCGCCGGATCCGCGGGGCCAGCCCCTCACCGGCGTACTCGTACCAGTCCTGCGCCACCGCGGTTCCCCTCTCGCCGCCGGCCTCTGCTCGCTCTGCTTCGTGCAGAGGAGCTCGAACCGCACCAAGCCTCGGCGACCCCTCCTGGACCGAGCCTCCGCCTCGAGCGGCCGGAGATCGCGCTCGCCGGATCCGTCCCCCCTCGTCCTTCCACTCGTCGCCGGGAGACGCCAGCGCCAGGTCCCGCCGCCGGTGTCCTCTGCTTCGGGGCGAGGCGCTCAGACGCCCAACCGGTCTTCCCTCCTCACCGTTGATCATTGGCCAGCAGCGCGTGGTGAGGCAGCGCCAAGGCCCAACGCGCCGTCCCTTGACCTCCCCAAACCAGTGACCGACTGGGCTTGGCCCATGGTGAGGCCACCCCCAGCGCCCCCTCCTTTTTTTTCTCCTGTTGTGGCCCAGCCAGTTTCGGCCCATATCATGTTTTTTTCCAGATCTACGAATTTAGCTAATTTCCAGGAACTGCAGTTTTACAGATTGGACCCTAAACTTCATGCATTTAATAACTCATCAACCGTGCATCACATGTAAAAACTTAATATATGAAAGTTGCTTAGAATTTTGTGTAGATTAATAATATGCCACTTTCATCCATGTTTAAAATGTTTAAACATGCTGTTTGATTAAATTTGCTTAAATATCATGCTAAAATGATTTAATTCATAACTAAATAACCGTAGCTCGGTTTAAAATAAACTTAATATGTAAATGGGGTGGAAAAATACCTAGTTTAACATGGTGCACTTTATTTTCCTGTTTAACAACTTTAAAATATATTTTAGGGCAGAACAGTAGCAAATTCATAAATTGCATATGAGGTTTTTCCGGAATTGTTGTTTGTTCTTCCGGCCTCATTTAAACTTGCCTAAATAGTTAGTTTACTTTTGTTACACCCCTTGCCTTGTTTAACAACATTTAACATTGCTGTGTACCTAAACGAGAGTGAACTAAATAACTTGAATGTGGTGTTTCGTCAATATGCAACTCGTTGCATATTGAGCTCCACTTAATTTGTAGTGTTGTTTGTTGCACTTTGCCATGCCATGCCATGCCTCATTAAACCGGACATGCATCATACTTGTTTGTGCATCATGCCATGTTTATGCTTGTGTGTTTACCATGTTGTTTGTTTCTTTCCGGGTTGCTTCTCTCGATAGCTTCGGTTCCGTTCCGGAGTTGTGAGGATTTGTTCGACTACTCCCGTTCGTCTTCTTCATGGACTCGTTCTTCTTCCTAGCGGGATTTCAGGCAAGATGACCGCTACCCTGGATCTCACTACTATCATTGCTATGCTAGTTGCTTCGTTCTATCGCTATCTTGCGCTACCTATTACCTGTTTATCAAGCCATCCCAAATTGCCATGAACCTCTAACCTTTGACACCATTCCTAGCAAACCATTGATTGGCTATGTTACCGCTTTGCTCAGCCCTCTTATAGCGTTGCTAGCTGCAGTGAAGTTGAAGATTTCTCCATGGTGGGCAGGGTTATGTTGGGATATCACAATATCTCTTATATTATTAATACATCTATATATTTGGTAAAGGGTGGAAGGCTCGGCCTTATGCAGTGTTTTGTTCCACTCTTGCCGCCCTAGTTTCCGTCATACGGTGTTATGTTCCCGGATTTTGCGTTCCTAACGCGGTCGGGTGATTTATGGGACCCCCGACGGTTCGCTTTAAATAAAACTTGTCCAAAAAGGCCCAACCTTGGTTTTACCATTTGCCTCACCACCACCTATACCCTTCCTTGGGTGGCCAACCCAAGGGTCATCTTTATTTTAGCCCCCGGGCGGTGCTTGTCTAAGTGTTGGTCCGAACCGAGCTGCCTGCGGGGCCACCTCGGGGAAACTCGAAGTCTGGTTTTACTCGTAGCCTATCTCATCTGGTGTTGCCCTGGGAACGAGATATGTGCAGCTCCTATTGGGATTGTCGGCGCATCGGGTGGTCTTGCTGGTCTTGTTTTACCATTGTCGAAATGTCTTGATGTACTGGGATACCGAGTCTGATCGGAGTGTCTCGGGTGAAGGTCTAATCCTTCGATGATCGCGAGAGCTTGTCATGGGCTAAGTTGGGACACCCCTGCAGGGTATAAACTTTCGAGAGCCGTGCCCGCGGTTATGTGGCAGATGGGAATTTGTTAATGTCCGGTTGTAGAAAACCTGAAGTTGACCTCAATTAAAACGCATCAACCGCGTGTGTAGCCGTGATGGTCTCTTCTCGGCGGAGTCCGGGAAGTGAACACGGTTTCGGGGTTATGTTTGACATAAGTAGGTGTTCAGGATCACCTCTTGATCATTGCTAGCTTCTCGACCGTTCCTTTGTTTCTCTTCTCGCTCTCATTTGCGTTTGTTAGCCACCATACTTGCTTAGTCGCTGCTGCAACCTCACCACCTTACCCCTTCCTTTCCCATTAAGCTTTGCTAGTCTTGATACCCATGGTAATGGGATTCTTTGAGTCCTCGTGGCTCACGGATACTTCAAAACCAGTTTGCGGTGCCTATGTTACCGGCGGTGGCGCAATCAAGCTCAAGGAGGAGCTCGATGAAGATCTTGCCCTTTGTGTTGTTTCGTTCTAGTTGATCGATAGTGGAGCCCGGTTGGGGTCGATCGGGGACCTTTGTCGCATTTGGGGTTCTTCTTTTATTTTGGTTCCGTAGTCGGACCTTGATTGTATCTGGATGATGTAATGCTTTATTCATGTAATTGTGGGAAGTGGCGATTGTAAGCCAACTATGTATCTCTTTCCCTTATGTATTACATGGGTTGTGTGAAGATTACCTCACTTGCGAAATTGCTTTCAATGCGGTTATGCCTCTAAGTCATGCTTCGACACGTGGGAGATATAGCCGCATCGAGGGCGTTACAAGTTGGTATCAGAGCCTTCCCCGACCTTAGGAGCCCCACTGCTTGATCGTTTTTAGCGGCCGAGTTGTGTCTAGAAAAATGTTTTGAGTCATTTAGGATTATATATATCGGAGAGTTAGAATTCTTTTACTCCTCGGTCCTTCGTCGCTCTGGTGAGGTCTCTGACGTAGAGTTTTGACTCTTCTCTTCTCAAATTTCACTAAAAAAATTTAGGATCACGCGGGTATCTTGGAATCGTTCCGATGGTTTTATGAGGACAACATTGTCTTGGTGCCTCCCGTCAGCAGGGGTTTAGTGGAGGTGTCCCGGAAGTTGAGCTCGAGGTGTTGTCGTCATAATTTTATCGTTGCAGTTCTCGAATACGAGTTTAGTACACGAAATCGAAAATCTCTTTTATGCGGTTGTTGGTGAGATAACCCGCTAACCCGATCTTGAGGTGAGTACGGGAGTATTGCCATGACTCATATAACGGATGCTTTTCAAGGTTGAGGTACCACGATTTCGAAGGTTTCTTGGTTATGTGTTGACGGATGGATACAATTGGATGTAGGGATTGTTAGTTTGGGTGAGATATATTGCTTCCTGTATCCCCAACACCAGATTGCATAACCGTAAAGTTTCGGAGTTTTATAGGTGGGAATTCAAGTAGCTCCTAGAATATCTTTTCGACAGATGCATGATATGAGATTGGGTAAATATCTATCATATGTATTTGTTCCGGCTTATTTTGCAAGCCAAATCCTTTGTTTTGTTTTATTGTGGTATTCGAGTTGCTTCGAAGTCAAATGTTGAATCCATACCTTTCCTAAACGGTGTTCTCATATTGCTATGTGAATACCAATCCTTCTTGAGCATCGAGGTCGTCATGTTAATTGTTTTCCAACCGGCGTGCTTCTCTTCAAGTGGATCCCATGATTTTTCCCATCCGCAAGATCAATTCTAAATTTTCTCAACAGTGTTTATTTCATCTGTTCCAAGTTGCCTTTGTTTTCCCGCCCTCCCACCCCTTTTCTTCAAGGTCATAGATTTCCTATTCAAGTATCCATTTATTCATGTGAAGTCTCTTCATTCTTTTCAATCAATGTTTTATCCGGTGATTTCCCATGAAGATGCTCAACAGCTTCAAGTTCATCATCCTCCATTGTTGTTTCTTCTTCGGTGGATTTAATTCAAGCTTTCGATATTCATCATATTCCTTTCCTTGTTTCTAATGCTTTCTCATACCGATGCACCTCTTAATCACTCACCTCTTGGTATTCATTTGTTACGAGTCTTGAAGATATCTCACAAGATTTGTGCTTCCATTCTCAATCCGTTCAAGATATTTCGAGATTGTTATCTCATTCAAGCCATGTAATTCAACCGGTGCAACATCTCTTTTAAATCTTTTCAACGGTGTTTTCTTTTGAGTGGGCCCTAACCCACAGGTCTTTTCCCAGGATCTTACCTGACTCTTCTAATTATTCCGGAGATATCCTAAATTCTTCTCCAAGTTTGATGTAAGAATGAATTTTCATCAGTCACATGCCTTCTCCAAGATCTTTCAAATTATTTTTCATTGTTGGCTCAACAACCTTGTTTTTTTCATCATCCCGGACTATCTCATACAATTCATGGTGGTTCTCATCTTCATTCTCATCATTTGAAGACCGAAGAAGAGTTTCTCTTTAATCTTGCTCTATTCTCTTCAAGATTCATGGTGCTAGCTTGTTGCCATCCTCTCATAATTGTTTTCGATTGTGAGAATCTTTTTCACCCATCCGGAGCATTTTAGGAGTCTTTTCAGTTTCATTCTTTGAAGCCCATCATCTCAGTATTATTCATTCAAGCTTTCAGCTCTCGTTCTCCAAATCATACCGGCGCATCATTCAAGTATTCTCCAACCAGCTCGTGATCTATTCGTTCATTTGTATCTAAATACCCTCAAGTATCTTCATTCTTTTTGCAATTCTTCTCGGTGATTTGTGCATTTGCTACGTTCAATTTCAATTCTTACGGTGGTTATTTCAACATTCCTCTTCTGTTCTTATCGTATCAATTAATTCGTTCTTTCCGAATCCTACCTGTGGATCGTTGAAGACTTTTCGGAAGTTTACGCTACATCCCTCTTAATCCTTTCTACGAGAATAAGTACTATGCCAAATCCGTTGCTTGTCATCAATTTAAATTGGTGAAGGACACGCATAACATAATTCTTGTTCTTGTTTCATCCAAGTGATTAATTCCTTCTTTCGGAGTTTGTTCATGATGAATAAATTCTTGGTTTCATTTGTTTCATCTTCTCTTTTTCCCGGAGTTCCAAGCTCTAATTATCACGGAGATCCATCTAAATCATTGCAAGGATTCACCTTGTGTTTTCAACTTCTCTCTTTTTGTATCATCCTTTTATTACCGGAGTTCTTCATGGAGGCTCTACATGACGGTTCGTCAAGGATTCCTTTCATTCTCGATTTGTTCTTCAAGTTTTCTCTTGAAGTTATGATCCGCCAAGCTATACTCAAAATTAAACATGGTGCTCAACACTTGTTTTGTTTTGAGGAGCCCAAGTATTCTTCTTCTTGCATTCCGAAGTGCAATTCTTTCTACCTTATCTTTTGAGATGGTGTTATGTCACTCTTGACAATTTCCTTCATGTTTCATGATTCATATTGTTGTCAAGAATGAGGTATTTTAAATCCATCAGTCTCTTCATTGGAGTTATCTTGGGTTATATTTCACCTAAAGCTTTCCCTAAGGATTGTTGCTATTTATGGAGCTTATAAATGACCCAATTTCTTCATTTGTCCTCCCGGTGAAATAAGTTTCTCGTCTCCTTGTTGATATCAATCCAATCATTTGTTTCCGTTGGTGGCAGAAGCTCACCTCATAATTTTGAGATGTTTTCATAAGCCCGCCACAAGCTTATTCTTTTCGTTGTTGGTTTTCCAACAACTCCGTTATAACCTTCTTGGAAGGGTGCTTTCCGAGCCCATTTGTGGCAGAAGTTTGCATTTTCTCCTACATTTTGTTATTCCAAAGATCTATCTTCTATTCTTTTGTTCGGAGGCATGGTGATGTTACTCTCTTGACCCATCATCTCATTTTGTAAATATCATGTAATTTTCCTTGCTTATCCGTTTAGCCTGAGTGTCGTGTTTTCATTCGAGTTCTCTCATCTTATCAGGTTTTGCCTCCCTTCTCAACCGGAGTGCGGTTTGTAATGTTTCTTACACCTTGTGCCATTCTTTCAATTCGGAGGCGTGTGTTGTTGATTTCATCAAGTATCCTCTCATCTTGTCAAGTTCATGTTCAATTCCTTCCATTTACAAATCAGTCTTGCCCAAATTATTTCAATCTTCTTCCTCTCCCATCTTGTTTTAACCGGAGTGGTTTCGAATTCTATCTTGTCCATTAAACTCTTGATTCATGTCTTTGCAACCTTCAAGTTCTCATATTCATTGTTCCTCTTGTCCAACAAATTGTTTGCAATCTTGGTCATCTCCGTTGTTTCGTTCTTTCAATTTGTTCAACCTCTCAAGGTTCTTTGGTTTCACTCATTGGTCAAAGAAGCAACTTAGTTTGACCTCTTCTCTTCCTCTTCCGTTTTCCCTCCGGTGCCATCCTAGATCTCGGGACGAGATCCTCTCGTAGTGGTGGAGTGCTGTAACACCCCAGATACAACTTTCCATATTCTTAACTCCAACTCTTGCCTTTTCCGGAGATGCGATATTTTATATTTCTCCGTGGTTGGGTTTTTGTCTTTCGTTTTGCATTTTGTTCATGTCATGCATTTCATCATCGCATCATTCGCATTGCATCGGCATCGTTTTTCATAAAACTCGCACCCGTTTGTAGTTGCCGCGTCCCCCCCTTTCTTTTGTTGACCACCCCGAGACCAACTGTGTTTTCGTTTCCCTTTTGTCCGACCACCTAACCTCTCTTGCCAGCTCGCAGCCCCCCTCGCGCGCGTCCGAAACATGCCCCGAACCCGAACCGCTCGGTCATGACCGTTGGGTCCGGATCATCCCCTAACATCTAAAAAACGTCCCCATTTTCTTATTTGGTTTTCCCAACCTAGTTTTTCGGACCGTCCGATTAATATCGGAGGGACCAAATATCCCCTAACCTAATCCACCGGCTATATATATATGATTCTAACCCTAGTTTTTAGGCCCCTTGTCCCATCGCGCCACCGCCAATCATCCACTCCTCTCCTTCCTCGGGATCCATTCCGATCCACCCAATCCCTCCATCGAACCAACCCCAGGCCCCCTCGATCCACTCCTCAACAGAGCTCTCCGAGCCCCTCGCCCGCGAGCGTCGGCCTCGTCCCCAAACCCCAGCAGATCGCAGCCTCCTCTGCTTCCCGCGCGCGCCGTCGGCCAGCAGGACCGAGCCGCCGTCGTCCGTCATCCCGGCAGCCTCCCGTGCGCCCCTGCAGCGCCCTGTTCCTCCCGCGCTCCTCCTCATGCCGCGTCTCGTCGCTTAACGAGCCGCCTGAGCACTGTTTCTCCTCCTGTTCCCCTCGTCGTGAGCTGGGGCAGGAGCTCCCGAGCCGCTGCCTTGTCGTCCCTCCCTTCGCCCTGCCTCGCTCGCTTCGCTCCAGCAACGGAAGGCTGAGCTGCCGGCCACCGAACCAGGCGCTCCTTCCTGCCCAAGGGCCCCGTCCGCCTCCTCCGCCACCTCCCGTCGCGTCGCCCGCCGGATCATGCGGCCAGCCCCTCGCCGGAGTACTCGTACCAGATCTGCGCCACGCATGTTCCCCTCGCCGCCCGGCCTCTGCTCGCTTCGCCCGTGCGGAGGAGCTCGAACTGCACCTGGCGTCGGCGACCCCTCCTGGACCGAGCCTCTGCCTCGAGCGGCCGGAGATCGCGCTCGCCGGATCCGTCCCCCCTCGTCCTTCCACTCGTCGCCGGGAGACGCCAGCGCCATGTCCCGCCACCGGTGTCCTCTGCTTCGGATTTAGGCGCTGCAGACGCCCAACCGGTCTTCCCTCCTCACCGTTGCCCATGGCCATTGCATGATGGGCCGAGGCAGCGCCAAAACCCAGTAGCGCCCCCCCCAGACCTCCCCAAACCCGCTGACCGACTGGGCTTGGCCCATGGTGAGGCCACCCCCAGTGCCCCCTCCTTTTTTTTCTCATGTTGTGGCCCAGCCAGTTTCGGCCCATATCATGTTTTTTTCCAGATCTATGAATTTAGCTAATTTCCAGGAACTGCAGTTTTACAGATTGGACCCTAAACTTCATGCATTTAATAACTCATCAACCGTGCATCACATGTAAAAAACTTAATATATGAAAGTTGCTTAGAATTTTGTGTAGATTAATAATATGCCACTTTCATCCATGTTTAAAATGTTTAAACATGTTGTTTGATTAAATTTGCTTAAATATCATGTTAAAATGATTTAATTCATAACTAAATAACCGTAGCTCGGTTTTAAATACACTTAATACGTAAATGGGGTGGAAAAATGCCTAGTTTAACATGGTGCACTTTATTTTCCTGTTTAACAACTTTAAAATATGTTTTAGGGCAGAACAGTAGCAAATTCATAAATTGCATATGAGGTTTTTCCGAAATTGTTGTTTGTTCTTCCGGCCTCATTTAAACTTGCCTAAATAGTTAGTTTACTTTTGTTACACCCCTTGCCTTGTTTAACAACATTTAACATTGCTGTGTACCTAAACGAGAGTGAACTAAATAACTTGAATGTGGTGTTTCGTCAATATGCAACTCGTTGCATATTGAGCTCCACTTAATTTGTAGTGTTGTTTGTTGCACTTTGCCATGCCATGCCATGCCTCATTAAACCGGACATGCATCATACTTGTTTGTGCATCATGCCATGTTTATGCTTGTGTGTTTACCATGTTGTTTGTTTCTTTCCGGGTTGCTTCTCTCGATAGCTTCGGTTCCGTTTCGGAGTTGTGAGGATTTGTTTGACTACTCCCGTTCGTCTTCTTCATGGACTCGTTCTTCTTCCTAGCGGGATTTCAGGCAAGATGACCGCTACCCTGGATCTCACTACTATCATTGCTATGCTAGTTGCTTCATTCTATCGCTATGCTGCGCTACCTATTACCTGTTTATCAAGCCATCCCAAATTGCCATGAACCTCTAACCTTTGACACCATTCCTAGCAAACCATTGATTGGCTATGTTACCGCTTTGCTCAGCCCCTCTTATAGCGTTGCTAGCTGCGGTGAAGTTGAAGATTTCTCCATGGTGGATGTGGTTATGTTGGGATATCACAATATCTCTTATATTATTAATGCATCTATATATTTGGTAAAGGGTGGAACGCTCGGCCTTATGCACAGTGTTTTGTTCCACTCTTGCCGCCTAGTTCTGTCATACCGGTGTTATGTTCCCGGATTTTGCGTTCCTAACGCGGTCGGGTGATTTATCGACCCCCTGACGATTCGCTTTGAATAAAACTTGTCCAAAAAGGCCCAACCTTGGTTTTACCATTTGCCTCACCACCACCTATACCCTTCCTTGGGTCGGCCAACCCAAGGGTCATCTTTATTTTAGCCCCGGGCGGTGCTTGTCTAAGTGTTGGTCCGAACCGAGCTGCCTGCGGGGCCACCTCGGGGAAACTCGAAGTCTGGTTTTACTCGTAGCCTATCTCATCCGGTGTTGCCCTGAGAACGAGATATGTGCAGCTCCTATCGGGATTGTCGGCGCATCGGGCGGTCTTGCTGGTCTTGTTTAACCATTGTCGAAATGTCTTGATGTACCGGATACCGAGTCGATCGGAGTGTCTCGGGTGAAGGTCTATTCGCCGATGATCGCGAGAGCTTGTCATGGGCTAAGTTGGGACACGGTATAAACTTTCGAGAGCCGTGCCAGCGGTTATGTGGCGAGATGGAATTTGTTAATGTCGGTTGTAGAAAACCTGAAGTTGACCTCAATTAAAACGCATCAACGCGTGTGTAGCCGTGATGGTCTCTTCTCGGCGGAGTCCGGGAAGTGAACACGGTTTCGGGGTTATGTTTGACGTAAGTAGGTGTTCAGGATCACCTCTTGATCATTGCTAGCTTCTCGACCGTTCCTTTGTTTCTTTTCTCGCTCTCATTTGCGTTTGTTAGCCACCATACTTGCTTAGTCGCTGCTGCAACCTCACCACCTTACCCCTTCCTTTCCCATTAAGCTTTGCTAGTCTTGATACCCATGGTAATGGGATTCTTGAGTCCTCGTGGCTCACGGATACTTCAAAACCAGTTTGCGGTGCCTATGTTACCGAAAGCGGTGGCGCAATCAAGCTCAAGGAGGAGCTCGATGAAGATCTTGCCCTTTGTGTTGTTTCGTTCTAGTTGATCGAGAGTGGAGCCCGGTTGGGGTCGATCGGGGACCTTTGTCACATTTGGGGTTCTTCTTTTATTTTGGTTCCGTAGTCGGACCTTGATTGTATCTGGATGATGTAATGCTTTATTCATGTAATTGTGGGAAGTGGCGATTGTAAGCCAACTATGTATCTCTTTCCCTTATGTATTACATGGGTTGTGTGAAGATTACCTCACTTGCGACATTGCTTTCAATGCGTTTATGCCTCTAAGTCGTGCTTCGACACGTGGGAGATATAGCCGCATCGAGGGCGTTACATCGCCATCTGCTTCTTATCGTTGGTGTGGATGACGTGCAACTTGGTGTTGCCGTGAGCCCCCACGGCCTTGTCGCCCTTGTACTCATCGATGAACGCCATCGCCGGTAGCAGGGCTTGGTGCTTTTGCGTGGATATGGAGTGATTTGGTGGTAGCGCAATGGATACTTGTGTTGTTGTGGATGCGAAGGCCTTTGTCAGGGGTCTGAATTTAAAGGGAGGACGCGGGGTGGGATGGCCGCGTCGGATGAACTGCACGATCACGCTGATGATGCAGTTGTGCAGATCATGGTTTGGGGTTGCATCTGTGATCGTGGGCTTGTGGCGATGGAACTGCTCTGATTGGGTGGTTGTATGCGAACGTGGGTTTTTTAAGGAGGTTTTATTTTATTTTTGATCAGTAATTTTTTTTAACCACCACTTTTCTGTGTGAACGGGCATTTTCTCATGTTTTATATATGTATACTACGTGACAATAGAACTACATTGCTTATACTTCCGCACTGCATCGCGTACGACGCAGAACTGCACTTGTGTCTACATGTGTGTACTTCACCGTTTTTTGCGTGTCCCTGCTATAGGCTTTGGTGTTTTTTGCTGTGTTCTACGCCGTGTATTTATTCATGTAGGTAATCCAGAACTGGATTGCCGTACCGCACTACATCGCATAACGTAATGCACTGCATTTTTCTACCGCTACGTATTTGCACTGCATTGCTATACCGAACTGCATCGTGTAAGAAAGTGCACTGCATATTTCTACTGCCTCTTACTGCATCTTGTTTTTACACAGATTTTACTGCAGTCCACAGTGCACGGAGGGTAGGGAAGAGGGTGCCCCCCTCTTTTTGAACTTATTGTTTTTTCTTAGTCGGCCTTGTTGGGCCTGTGTTTGGGTAGTGAAGAGATGCACTTGGGACCAAGTCGTCCTGTGAGCATGGTTGGTTCCCGGTGCGCTGTGTGTGCTCTCTAATGTTTAGTCCCACCTCGCCGTGGGAAGGCACGCTCGACCTGTTTATAAGTGCTGGCGAGGCATATCGGTCGAACTCCTCTCGTTACTTATTTGGGCGCTTATACACGGCGCTCGCAGCTCTATGCACTCTGACCTGTGGGCCCATTTGTGGCCGGCCCCATACATTCTGACACAGAACGACTCGCCTTCTATGGGCGCAGACCTACTAAAACTCTGGCTGGGGCCGATAGCACCTGGGTGGTCAATTTTTTTCTCTTCGTATTTTTTCAATGTCGGGGCGTGCACTGCTTTTAGTAAATCATGCGTGCACTGCATTGATCAGGGTTATGTACGGCATGTGAACGCATTCCGTATTGCATGTACAGTTCTCATTTTTGTTTCCTTATTTTTGCTTTTTTGTAATCTTTTTTTCAATGTATGGGACTGCTTAGCAAATTACAATTGTACTGCATTGGTTATGGTTCTGTATTGCATGTTTATATACTTCTGGACTGCATTTATTATTTCCGTGTTTGCGTTTTTCTTCATTGTTGTGTTCTATGCCGTGTATATATTCATTTACGTAATGCGGAACTGGATTGCTATAGCGTACTGCATCGTGTAACGAAATGCACTGCATTTTTCTAGTGCTACCTACTGCATTTGTTTTTTGCTTGTGCTTACTGCAATGTACAGGACGTGTAGGGGAAGAGGGGGGTGCCCCCCCTTTTTTGTGTGGCACTTATTTGAAGGTAGACTTTTTTCGGATGCGTTTTCTTAACATGTGTGTTGTTTTTTATTTTAACTTTTTTACGAACTGTATTATTTTATTTTGTTTTAACGTCTGAACTTCATAATTTTTCACAGAGAACTGCATCATGTGCGTTTTGATTTTTGTTTTGTTTTTGAGTAATATGTGCGTTTTGATGTAGGCTGGCTTATTTTATCCGGGTCGTTTTTGGGCCGACCCATTTTTTGTGACCCTTTTGCGACACGCGGGCCTCCTACGTATCCCTTCCAGGCTATTCCACCGCTCCGCTGACACGGAGAGAGACCGAGAACAATCCCCTCTCCTCTCTTGCAGTTTCTCCCAAGGCATCTCTCCCTCGAGCAAAACCACCGTCGCCCGCAGCAACATCCGTCACCTCAGGAACCGCCGCCCTCAAGAGGTCCTTATTCCTGCATTTCGCGTTGCTGTCCGCTCCGTGAGGCCTTGCCGCTGCGCTCCTGCTGCCCTTTCCTGTCTGTTCCCGTCGCCCCCCTCCCCCCTTCCCGCCGCCATTGCCGTACCCTTTTTTGTGGTACGTTCCGCTTGGCCTCGGTCTTGATCGTCCCCTCGTCTTGTTTTGTGATTCTCGTAGTTGTTGTTGCTCTTTTTGCTTGTGTAATTTTTCCGTAGGCAGTCGATTTTATCTCATTTTGAAGTCGATAGTCGTGTGTAGCAATGTGGATCTAGGGTTTCGTGAGATTTTTGCCGATTTTGTTGCTTATGTCTGTCACTTCGTCCTTGTGCTGCAGGAAAACGCCATGTCTTCGCCGAGAAGAGTGGGAGGAGGAGTTCAGGGTATGTGGAGTGCTTATTTTAGGCTTTGTTTATTTTGTTTGATGTTTATCTAGTTTCCTAATTCATCCTGCATATTGGTTTATGCTCTGTTAGTTGTCAGCGTTCATGTGCATTATTTTGTCATGCGATGTTTTGTAATTTCTGTTTTTTGGTTGTTTTTGAATCCAGTAGGTGATTGCAGTGCTCATAATGATACACCAATTGACTCTCCTTGTCCTGGTGGTAAGGATCATGGTGTCGAGGGAGGACATCAAGTGAATTCGCCGATTGAATCTTCTCCCATAAGTGTGGCCCCTCCTTTTGTTATGTGATTGATTTGTTTATTTTTGTGTATGCTGGTTGCTTGATGTTTGTACAATTTGGTGTTGCCTTGTTTTATCTAGTCCGACATTTTGTTGGGAACAACCGTGAAGTTAGTGTATGCAGCAATGCATTTATTTGTATATGTGAACTCCACTATACATATGTCTGAACTGCATTGTTGTTTTATTCAAGTTTTTTGTACAATGCAATATTTTTTATTTTGAGCTTATCGTTGGAGCACTACATTTATATGTCTAACTGTACTACATTTGTTCTTTTTGTGCACTTTTTAACGAGCATAGTCAAACTTCATTATGACGCAGTGTCTGTTTTCCATGCTGGGGCGCCTTGGTTTGAGGAGGTTACTCAATTGATTGACCATTATTTTGCAGAGGGTAATGTTGGTGTGAGCTTTGATCAGAGACGTCTTGTCTGGTCTGAAACACAATCGCAGTTTGTTGATGGTATAGAGGAAGTTACACAGGATTGGATGGTCTCGGAACAGCTTCGTCAATATGAGTGGAAGCAAAGCAAGAAGAAGTTGAGGTTTGAAATTAAGTCAAAAGAGTTTGCATAGAAGGAGAAGCAGAGGAGAGCTGTAGATGGTGCCAAGGGTGGAAAATTTGGCAAGGTGAAGCAGCCTTCTTTGCACAAGAAGAGGTCAAGTACTGTTGCTAAGGAATGTGGTACACCTCGGCGGAGTCCACGTGTTGCTGGAATGAACAAGAATCTTGGCAAAAGAACTGCTGAAGTTGGTGGAAATGATGATCCTCAGCGCAAGCGACTACATGTCACTGAAGGTGCCAACTCTGATGATGACGACTTTGTGCTTGCTGATTTTGTGAAGGGTGTTCATCCTTGTAGACGCAAAGACTGTGGTTCATCTAAGAGTCTACCCAAGCATGCCCATGATGATGTCGATGAAGATGTTGGTGGTGACTCTGGCGAGGAGGTGGATCCTGCTCCAAAGGTTTGTTGAAGTGCACTGCATTTGTTTCCTTCATTGTTATTCTTTCTGTGTTTTCTATGTCTCTTTTTTTATGGCTAGTCTTCTAATGTGGACTGCATTTCCCTTTACACAGAGGAAGAAGTCTAGTAAGAGCAATGCAACTGAAGATGATTCTGAGGGAGATGATTCTCGATTTAACAACACCGTACGGTTGTCGCTTCCCACTGTTTGCAAGGTTGCTTCTTTGTTGAAAGAGGCTCTTTGTAGTCGTGTTAGGGATGCTGGATTTGGTGTTGTCTTTGATCTGACAGTAAAGAAAAATGTGTCACGCATTCTTATGTGCTATCTGATGGGAGTGATTGACCCTGCCACCATGGTAATGGACTTTAGGAATGGCAGGGTCTTTGAATCAATCGTGATGCAGGAAGATTATTATGTGACTGTTGACCTTGCTGTGAAGGTGTTCTTCCTGATACTTTACCAGAATTTGTTGTGCTCCGGGCCTGCAGTTCGTTTGGGTAGAGTTGTTGCAATGGTAGAGAACATGGATTATGCGGCTATGGCTCAGATGGACTTTTTCTAGCTTGTTGTTGATGAGTTGCAGGCAGCTGTGGTGAGGTGGCAAACAGAAGGCAGCAAGCAGAATTATGCAGAGGGTTGTGCCATTGCCCCCCGGATTATGTATCTTGACTGCTTGAAGCTTTGCAAATTTTCAGTCATGCACACGTTGACGCCACGTGCGTCATACCTGACAACCAAGGACCTGATGAAGTTGTACAATGAGGATGTGCTTGTGAAGGGAAAGATTTACTTGGAAAGTTACAAATTTGGGAAGCTGCCGGTTAGTGCAACTGACTTTTTAATATCAGATTTTTTTTTAAAAAAATGTGCAGCCATTATAAATGTGAACTTTTCTAGTACTCACATGTGTACTTCTCTTTGCCTGTTGTCTTTTCTTTGAAGTGGAAGGCATCGGGTGATATTGTGTACAACCGTCCTGTTGCAGTTGTACACGGCAGCTCTGATGCGAGGCCTAGCACTCATGCTAGGTTTTATGAGACTATCTATAGCCAGCTTCCTGCTGTGATGATGATGTGTCGCATACTCGTGGTTTCATGGCTCGAAGAATGTTTAATAATAGAAGCTCTTGTAAACAGACATTTGGTGGCGGCAAAACACACGAGGAGATTGATGAGCTTCTTCTGAAGTTTTTGAAGTTGACTGAAGATTTGCCAACATCTGGTGACAGGTTGAGGACAGTTGCTGGTTTTTTCCCTGTTGGCCATGGCCCACGAGATGAAGATATTGTTGCTACTCACAATTTTGATTGTGGCGTGATTGAAAGCATGAAGATTGCAGTGACGAATGTTTGGTCTTCGTATGCTCAATTGAGGCATTCACAGGAAGAAAACTGCGGTCGATATAAGAAGGATGCTGGGCATATTTTGGATGAAATGACCCGTTAGGATGCTGGCGTTGGCGCTGACAATGTATGTTCTAGGTTTTTTGTGGCTTTGAACCTCTTTTTTGTGTATTATGTTGACTGCTCCTCACTATTTTTGTTTTTTTGTTATAGGCTGGAGTGGAATCTTCTGGTGTCGATGGAACTAGAGACGATGGAGTTGGTCCGGTACAAGTACTTCTGCCATGTCTGTTCTGCCATGCGTCCATTTTCTTGAACTTGCATTTCTTTGCTTCCCATTTTTATTGTTTTTTTGTGTACTTCACTATTGTAAAGTGTGTACTGCTTGTGCATAGTTGAAGTTTTTTCTTTTTTGGTCGGTACCATCTTATTTCTCGTTTTGGTTTGTTCTATGCCCATAGACTGGTGTTGCTGCTTGTGATGTGCACAAAGAGACCTACGATGGCTCTGGAAAGGATGAGGTCTTGGCTGATGCGTCATCCCCTCTGGATGTTGTAGCTGATAAGGTATAGTTGTATTACTTGTTCTGTTAGTGGGTTGTAATCTAATTTTTTGTTGTTTGTTATAAACTTGATGTACACTGTTATGTTCACTCATATGCATTTTCATTTACATATGTTAGCTGCAATAGTTTTACATGTGTGAGCTTCATTGTTTGACAGAAGTGAACTACAGTTCTTTTCGCATGTGCGGTCCATACTGTTTTACATACGTGAGCTTCAGTTTTAACATAACTGAACTACAGCGTTTGACAAAGTGAACTGCAGTTCTTTTTTCACATATATGTGGGTTGCAGTTGTAGTTGTTTTGGCACACGTGTGTTGCAGTTGTTTTGCATATGTGGACTGTAGTTGTTCTGTGTATGCTGTCAACAGTCTTTGACATAAGTGTGCTGTGTGTTGTTGTGTTAATTATCCCCACACTCATTTTTGTGTTACTGTGTGTTTTTTAAACTTTCCACAGGTTGGAGAAGAAAACGTGGAAGTTCACGTTGATCTGAATCAGGGTAGTTGTGCTGTTGATGGCGGTGGCAGTGTTGATGCTTCTGCATCGGTTGCCGTTGACTGTGCAGATCCTTCTGTAGCTCAAGGATCCCATGATGTTTTTCCCACCATCGGCATGAAGATTCTGATGTTGGCATTGAAAAGCCACTGGCGGATGTCAGCCCTGCTGCTAGTGTTGTTGCTTCCCCTGTTTGTCTGGTGTCCAATCATGTTCCGGAAGTATCGAGAGTGGAGCCTCATGTAGCTGAAGTATCTAAGGACGTTGCCGTTGACCAGACTGTTGTAAATCCAGAGAATGCTGATGTTGTTGCAGAAGGGCAGTCCAGTGAGGTTGTGGTGGATTCATCGCAACCTATGCAAGAAAATGCTTTGCTCATCTCTGAAGAACAACAGCCTGAAGACTCTCACACTGAAGGCAAGAGTTTTTTTTGAACAGTGCAGTTGAAGTTTTTCTCATTCATGTTGTTTAATTACTATGGTATCTGTATTAGATGTTTAATGATAAGTGAAAGTTGATCTTTTGTCTATGATTTTCAAAATAGCTAGCAGAATTTCCTTATCTTAATATTTAAACTTCATTCTTTGGATAAGTTAACTTCATCTTTTTTATTACAGATGACGAACTTCCTGTTGTGACACCGTCGAGCATTGATCCAGCTCTTCTGAAAAGATACAATGAGTTGTACGCTGCTGTTACGAGGGCTTGGAAGGACAAGAAGAAGTATGGTTTTTTTAGAAATTGTTTTGTTCATATGTATTTTCTAATTTTGGTATTTACCCCTTTTTCTTTGTTGTTATTTTTTTTAATATCTTATGTTTCAGTTTTTCATGAAAAATTCAGGGACATGATTGCTTTTAAAGCTAAGATGGGTGATATTAGCATTGGCGAAGTTGGTCAATCCTTTTGGGATAAAGGGATGCTCACTATAAGGCTTGTAGGTCTTGGGGTTTCTTTGCTGGTAGATAAGTTTAAGGGATCTCCAACAATGGTTGCCCCGTACCATATTTGTGTAAGAATGTAGATTTTTTTTTTGATTTTCTTTTCTGATTTCGTGTGACGACCTGTTTGCTTGAGCACTATTTGATTTTTGGTTTTGTTTCGGCAGACAAATATTGGGAATGGTGGTACTGTAGGCAGGAGTGTTAAACTGATGTTCTCCTCAAAAGCTGAGGACAATGTTGTTAAAAAGGATATGGTGAGAGACATTTTTATGTATTGAAAACTATATTTTGTCTATTTGTTTTTATAGTGTTCTGTTTTTTCTTCTTATAATAATTTTATTTATTTATTCGTGCTTCCAACAGGTCCTTTTTGCAACTTTTGATCCACCAGATACGAGGGATGGTGTTGGTCATTATTGGGTAGTTGCGTTAAATTTGAAAGAAAGGCGGTTTGAATTTCTTGACTCCCTCAACAAACCTGGCAGCCCTGCTGCTTTCAGGGTTTTTAGGAGGATGATTAAATATATCAAACATGCATGGAAAGAAGGAAGCTCAAGTTCTGATGAGCCGCTAAATCCTCCTACACTTGATGGATTTGTGTTGAAACATGTCATTGTCCCAATGCAGCTGTCGGGCGCGACGGGAGGCGCTGGAGGGAGCCGCCCGCCGCGGGACACCTATGGGGCCGGGGCCCCTTCGTGTGTTGATGCGAGGCGGAGGAGGCACTGAGAGGCGGATCGAGGCGATCTTGCAGGCGGGTTTTACCCAGCCGGGCGCGATGGTCGCGTAAAACCCTACTGCTGCTTTGTGTTGTATTGTGCTCGGGAGCTTGAAGAGCTACAGTAGCAGCTACACCGAGCGTGGGAGTTGCAAATGGTTCGAACCCCCTCTACGTTGTGCATGGGCCTCCTTTTATAGTGCAAGGGGTCACCGACAGGTGTCAGCGTGGGGTAGAGGGGTAAAAATGTAAAAGAGGTGGTAGTTGGAGCAGTGCGGAGCAGTGCACTACGATTGCTTGAGCGATGGATTCTACCTACTTTTGACAGAGGGGACAAGGGCATTTAATGCCCGTCGCCGTCGCCCAAAAGCTCCCGCCCTTGCGTCTCCGTGCGCCACGGCGATGGATCCACCACCGTGGAGTGCCACCGCACCCTCCATGCAGCCAGACCATCCGCCACGCGTCTCGGAGAAAGCTAAAGGCGGCGCGTGGGCGATGAGCTGGAGTCGGGCACACAGCAGCGCAGCTCTCCGGCAAGTACCTTGCGGGGTCTTGATCTTGCCGGACCGGGGCTTGTCGGGCTTGTAGCTTGCCGCTCCCGGGCCCTCGCCGACGCAGCGTATAGCACCGGGCGTGTCTTCTATGATTTAGTCTTCTAGTCTCCCGGCGAGCTCCTCTCGCCGGGGCCTTCGCGTGAGTGATGTAGTCTTGAGCACGGGGCGGCCTTCCGGCAAGCTCCTCTTGCCGGGTCTCGATCTTCTATCTTGTACACTTTGTTCTTGAATGGCTTGATATGGATCGGGATGGTCTCCGGCAAGCGCATGGTAGATCCAGCCGCGGGGAGCTGCGATTGCCGTGCACAAGTTGGGGTCTTGAGGTACCCTACCTTAGTACACCGACAGAGCCCCGGGCTGGGCCATACAGTGCCGAGCGCTGTTGGGCCAGGCCCAAAACAGTCTGCGGCACACGAAGCCCATGGCGTGCCGACTCCACTTCGCATCTGCCGCCTCTCCCGCAATGCGCAGCGTCGATTGCGGCGTCGTGGGAGGCGTGGGCGGCGCATGCGATCTTTAAAACATCCACCCGTGATCGTGGTGCGGTGAGGTCGCTTCACCCGTCGCCCGGCTCCGCTTTTTAGCACGCTGCCCGCATGCACGGGGTCGTGGGCGGCGAAGGTGGGAGACCGAGCCGTCCACAGGCGGAGAAAGCGAGTCGGCCCGCTCCTCTGGCCTCCTTGCTTCTGATTGGTTGGCCAGGCGGTTGAGCCCCACCTCGCCCCTTTAAAAAGGGGCGGAAGGGGAGCACAATGGCCACACTCATCCTCTTCTCCCTTCGTCTTCGTCTTACATTCTTCTTTACGCCATGGAGGAGAAACCCGGTCCTTCAGCGGTGGCAGCGAGGGTCGCCTCCAGGCAGCGCACCTCCCTATCCTGCTCCCGTGGCGGCGGAGCCGCTCCAGAGGGAGAGGGAGGGGCGTGGCATGAGCGAGGCCGAGGCGTGGCCGAGGCGGTTCGGGAGAGGCGGTCGTGGTGATGTGCCTCCCGTCTCCCCGACGTCTCCGACCACGGTGCGGTCCACACCGGAGATGACCCACAGGAGTTCTTCATCAAGCTTCGCGGGCGCCTCGTCGCCGCCTCGGCTACCGGCCCGTTCGCGGACGCGATGGGACCGGATCCACCCGGCGTGATGGAGTTGCGCGATGAGGGGCTGCGGGATCAGCGGCACTTTCGAGTGAGTGTCGTGTCCCCAGCCCGGCGTGATGTTCTTCGACCGAGGGTGGAAGGCGTTCGCCGGATCCATAGCTTGCGGCGGGGTTTACCCTCCATTTCAAGTTAATGGAGGCGACCTTCTCGCCGTCAAGGTCTTCGGGGACTACGGGACCGGGTGCGCTGCTGTGTGGACAGCTCCTCGGATAGCGAAGGCCCCTCCTCGGCGAGTAGCGAGGAGGGAGCGGCAGCGACGACGGGATGGCGGGTCCGACTAGGCGTCGGACACCGCTGCCTCGCGCATACCGGCGACCCGTCTCTGGGGTGCCGCCTTCAACTCCCCGGGCCGTCTCCTTGGGCGGCTGGCGTGGGAGGGCTGCGGAAGAGGAAGAGGGGATGGCGGCAAGGCCGTCAAATCGAGTCTGAGGGCGAGGTGCCCTCGACAGCGTCTCGATGTCCCACCACCCGTCTTCAAGCTCTGCCTCCGGCGCCTTCGTCTCCGCCAAGCTCTGGCGGCCCCGGGTGTTCTCTTGGTGTCTTCGGCGCCGTAGCTCTCCGAAGTCGTTCCCCATGCCCGTCACCTTGCGCAGCTCTGAGGCACGGCGGCGCCACCGCCACGCTCTCCTAGGCGCTCCTTCGCCCTCCCGGCAAGCTTCTCTTGCCGGGGCTCCTGACCTACCTCTGAACTCTGAGCAGAGAAAGCAGAAAGGATCACGGGCACCTTATCTTTCAATTTGTAAGCCTTCGGGCCTTAGCTGTATTTAAAACTTGTAATCCTCTCTATCATGTTTTTCATCCTCTATGGACTTGTATCAAACTAGGATGTTTTTAATGAAAAGAGAGGAATGCTTGCCGGACTGAGTCTTTTACTTGATCTCGTGCCTTGTATGTTCTTACGCTATCGGGGAGCTTGCCGGGGCGGACACGCTTGCCGAGTGCGGGACAGCCCGCTGGCGGTGTTGCTTCCGGCAAGCAACCTTGCCGGGCCAATTGCGACGCTTAACTTGCTGAGCAGGCTCGAAAGCAAGATAAGGGTGCAGCTGCACACTTGTGTTTGTTGAGCGGACTCGGAAACAAAACAAGTACGCAACTGGGCCACGACTCGGCTCCTCCACGTATGGGTTTTACAAGACACGCTTTCGTTCAAAGACGCAGATCCGCTTTTCCCGGTCCATGAGAGGATGCATGGCGAGGATGAAAAACTCATCGATATCGCAGCCCCCAAAGAACTCTAGCTTGCCGGAGGCGAATCTTGGCGCTCGCAGCCCAGTGAGGCTGGCTTGCGGGAAGAACCTTGGCACTCGCAGCCCGGCGACTCGGCTTGCCGGGGCCAGTGCTGGTGTGCCCTTCGGTTTCTCCTTGTCGCTACAATGTCGATCATGAAAACAGCTGAGATAGATCTGCAACAGCTTCATCATGTTCATGTATATGTATATAAATCTTGACCGCGCAATATGATGCCGTGCCTTGCCCTTCAGTATGTTTGTACTCTCGCTCCGGGGAGCTTGCCGGGCGAACACGTTTGCGGGTGCTTGGGACAGCCCATTGGCGGTGTCGCTTCCGGCAAACAACCTTGCCGGGCCAGTTGCGACGCTTAACTTGCTGAGCAGGCTCGAAAGCAAGGTAAGGGTGCAGCAACACACTTGTGTTTGTTGAGCGGACTCGGAAACAAACCAAGTACGCAACTGGGCCACGACTTGGCTCCTCTCGCGTTCAAGTCTCTCATACGAAGGACATCTCACGGCAGGGCTTGCCACGTTACACCCTCTACTTTACATCCTTTGTGCGCTTTTACCCTACGCTTTTAGGGAACTTGCGGTGCTTAACACACTTGCTGAGTGCGGAACATCAGCAGCCCGCTGGCTGGTGTCGCTTCGACAAGCAACCTTGCAGCGTCTAACCTAACATCTTTGAGCGGACTCGAAAGCGCAACAAGGGCGCCGGCTGGTCGCGGCTCATTTTTAACTTCGTTGAGTGTGCTCGAAGCAAGATAAGGGTGTGGCTATCTCACGGCAGGCTCCTCCGCGCCTGAGTTTTGCGCTGAAAGGACGAACACGAGGGATATAACAAATAAAAGCATGGGATTAAGGAGTGCTCGCACAAAAGCTCGGCGACTTAGCTTTTCTTTTTCTCGTTTCCTCGCACTTGCTGGTGGAGCTCGATGGTGCGTCCTCGGCAGCAGCGCAGCACTCCGGGGAGGTGCGTTTGCGGAACAAGCACGAGTTGTCATCGCCGGGCTTATAAGCGCTCCGAGTGCGGCGCTTGTCGGAGTGAACACGAGCTGTCCTAGCGGACTTGGAGCTCGATGCGGGTCCTCGGCGACAGCGTAGAGCGCTTCAGGAGATGCACTTGCGGCGTGGAGGGAGCGGAGCGGCGGCGCGAAGCAGGATATGCTCGGACTCCTAGTAGCGATAGGAGGAGCAAAGCCCTGCCCGGCACTTCGCTTTGCTCATGTATGGACAGCAGTCCGGAGCATCCCGCGAGCCTCGGCTTATTCTTGCCCGGCGGCGGATACCACCTCTCGTGGTATGGCGCTGCTGGGTCGCCGTGTGCTGAGAGGGACGTGGATCTGCGGAGACCGAGGCGCGGTCATCCGTCCTGTCCCTGGATCTGGTGGCGCCGCGAGTGCCCTCGCCGGTGTCCACCCTTCATTGGCGTCTCCTCCGCCCACCGCTGGCTCCGGTGGCGGCGGGTGAAACGTGAAGCGGGTCTGCAACCCTTGAAGCCCTCGTCTTCCGGGCCATGGCGCGGTTGTCGATGAAGTTCTTGTGAAGCCGGAGAGGTTGATGAAGAACGCGCGAACGCCGGATCAGTCCGCACAACCTCGGCGCCCCTACCGGCGCGCCAAAAGATGTCGGGCGCGACGGGAGGCGCTGAGGAACGCCGCCCCGCGGGACACCTATGGGGCCGGGGCCCTTCGTGTGTTGATGCGAGGCGGAGGAGGCACAGAAGAAGCGGTCGGCGTCTGCGGCGGCGGGTTTTACCCAGCCGGGCGCGATGGTCGCGTAAAACCCTCTTGCTGCTTTGTGTTGTATTGTGCTCGGGAGCTTGAAGAGCTACGATGGCAGCTACACCGGCGTGGGAGTTGCAAATGGTTGAACCCCCTCGTTGTGCATGGGCCTCCTTTTATAGTGCAAGGGGTCACCGGCGGTGTCAGCGTGGGGTAGAGGGTAAAAATGTAAAAGAGGTGGTAGTTGGAGCAGTCTTGAAAGCGGTGCAGCTACTCTGATTAGCGAGCGATGGATTCTACCTACTTTTGACAGAGGGGGACAAGGGCATTTAATGCCGTCGCCGTCGCCCAAAAGCTCCCGCCCTTGCGTCTCCGTGCGCCGCGGCGATGGATCCACCACCGTGGAGTGCCACCGCACCCTCCATGCAGCACTGACCATCCGCCACGCGTCTCGGAGAAAGCTAAAGGCGGCGCGTGGGCGGATGAGCTGAGTCGGGCACCTGCAGCAGCTCTCCGGCAAGTACCTTGCGGGGTCTTGATCTTGCCGACCGGGGCTTGTCGGGCTTGTAGCTTGCCGCCTCGGGCCCTCGCCGACGACAGCGTATAAGCGCCGGGCGTGTCTTCTACGATTTAGTCTTCTAGTCTCCCGGCGAGCTCCTCTCGCCAGGCCTTCGTGAGTGATGTAGTCTTGAGCACAGGGCGGCCTTCCGGCAAGCTCCTCTTGCCGGGTCTCGATCTTCTATCTTGTACACTTTGTTCTTGAATGGCTTGATATGGATCGGGGATGGTCTCCGACAAGCGCATGGTAGATCCACCCGCGAGAGCTCTGATTGCCCGTGCACAAGTTGGGGTACTTGAGGTACCCCTACCTTAGTACACCGACAAAGACCGAATGGGTGTGTTACAGACAACCCTTCTCTAGCATACTGCTCAAGTTTTTTTTACTTCATTTTGTGAAACTGATGTTTTTATTCTTTTATTGCAGGCATGATTGTGGATTCTATATGTTTCAATTCTTGCAGACCTGGGATGGTGTTCGAGTTGCTAAGTTTGGGGTGGAGCACATTGGCTACATCAGAAAGGTCATGCTTTATAGCTGGCTCACATCGAGGAAGTGTTGCCTTGATTTAACATCACTTCTAATTTTTGTAGATAAAGGTTGTTTTATTGAACTTCTTTATCCTCCCTTTATTTATTTTTTTGTCTACTGCCTTGTTCCGCTTCTTATAGTCAAGTGAGCTGCATTTTTCTTTATATGTGGGCTGCATTTTTCTTTATATGTGGGCTGCATTGTTCTTTATATGTGGGTTGTATTGTTGTAGAGAAGTGTGGGCTGCATTGCTGTAGACAAGTGTGCTGCATTTAATGTAGACTAGTGTGCTGCAATGTTGTAGACAAGTGGGCTACATTGCTGTATACAAGTAGACTACATTGATGTAGAGAAATCGCCTCCAATGTTGTAGACAAGTGGGCTGCATTGTTGTATACAAGTAGACTGCATTGATGTAGAGAAATGGCCTGCAATGTTGTAGACAAGTGGGCTGCATTGCTGTATACAAGTGGACTGCACTCTATTTTTCTGTAAACAAGTTTTTTGGTTTTTGTATTTTGTGCTGAGTGCTTCCATGTTTTTTCTACACGTTTTTAGGTTTTGATGGGGGCCTTCATGAAGGCTGTACATCACTGTTTGAGTCCCAGGGTTCTGAGGTGGTTATGGAGGATTGTGTCATTGAAATCTCTCGAGATAATTCTGGTTCTTTGGCTGGAGATGGTTTGAACACAAATGTGGCGTCTGGACCTGATGGTGGAAGTGTCTCTCGACCTAGCTCTCCACACGATGTATATGATGTTGATGATGATGATTTTGTTACGCCGCGTGCACGTGTCACTAGGACTAGGAGTGCAGCAATTAATCGTCCTCCTGTGGATGAGGTTGAAGTATTTTCGAACAAGAGGGCAGGTGAGAGGGCTTTTAAGTTGAGATGCTCTATAGAGAAATTGAAGACTATGAGGTTCAAATATATTGATGAGGCGATTAAAATAAAGGATCTTGTTCTCAGTAAAGATTTTGTAACCAAATACCACGAGTAAGTTTTTATGTGATGTGTGTGCCCTTCATCCTTTTTGTGTGTTTTGATTTTAATTCTAATTTTATTGATCCCATCTGTGTATGTTTACTGCAGGAACGCGTTCTTTATGGTGAGTAGTCCTTTTGGTGATGTCGATACTTACAATGTCGACTATATCTATGATACATTTGGCAAAGGAGCTTTAATGGATTCGTGTCTCTTGGATTTTGTCATCAAGTACTGGAAGCAAGACCATGAATTGGGTTTAGCTTATCAATCCGGTGAACGTGTGCTACTTTCACCTTTATTTATCACGGTAAACATTTGTTGTCATTCTTTCCTATTGTACTGGCTTTTTCATGTCCATGCCTGCTTCCATTGTTTATTCTTTTTTTCATGTCCTTTTTTTGTTCTCTTTTTTGTGCAGTACGTTCTTCAAATGGAAACCTTTGTGGCAATAGATAATGACGGAAATCCTGTGTTGCCAGTTGTGCATAGCTCGTTTGTTTTAGAAGATGCAGTTAAGCAGATCAAGGTTTTTGTGAACGACGACGCAAACCTGCTGGATGCAAAATTGGTAAGTTCATTGTTTTCCGTCATTTATTTTTCCTGGTTTGTTGCATTTCTTTTTATAGTTATTTTTGGAACAGTGGTCCTGGTGCTACGTGTCTAAAGAACTTTTCATTTCATTTTTGTTTTTTTGATGTGAACAGATTATGATGCCGTGATCCAAGGATGGTCATTATTCCTGATACACGATGAACCAGCATCGTCAGATGCGTGATATCCATGACAGTAGGAAGTACACTGGCCATCCTGATGTCACGACAAGGTGGCGCAGGACTGACTACCACGCAGATTACACTGAAGGGGCATGTCATTTTTTCTTGCCAAGCGTATAGCTTTTTTGTGTTTCTCCTACTGCATTTTTTTCATAAACTGCACATACAAATTTTAGCACACATAGAACCACATTTGTTTATGTAGTGCACTGCAACATATGCACGACAGAACTGCATTTTTCTCACCCCCCCCCCCCATAATCTGTGTAAAAAAGGGTAATGGGAAATGACCTCGCGTGCACTTAAAAGAGGGACTGTCTAGACGTTTGAGAACAACTTTTGTATTTTTTGGTTCGTCTGAATAGCAACTTTGATCCATGATGTGTGTTATTTTTACCTTGTGCTTCCTTTCTATTGCTAGATGAGGAGGATGACTCAGGTGCTGAAGGCGATTTATGGTGAAAAAATGTATAAATCGAAGAACCACCCTGACTGCGTTAAACTAGCAGAGAAGCCCTCTTACCCGGTCGTGCCAGCGCAGGGAGCAAATGAGTGCGGAATCTATGTTCTGAGGATGACATAGTTGTATGATGGCCAACATCTAGTTGAGAAAATTTTGAAATCCGACGTAACACCTTCTTTGTTTTCTTCTTTTTCTTGTTACATTTTTTATTATTTTAATTTTTTCACTTTTTGTTCTTTATGACAACCCCTTTTTTTAATCACTGGTTTGAATTTTTTTTAATTTTGTTTTTTCAGCCTGCTGTTGAAGATTGGAAGGCGGAGTACATGTTCCAGCTGCTGTTCAATCCTTCGAACATGTTGTGTTATGAAGACATGCCGCTTGAGCTACTTGATCTGATTGCGGACCTTGGGCTCACTTCCCTGTCGCATTCGCAGACGCAGTAACAGTCATTTGGGCACTGTTTTCTACTGGGGCAAAAGCCTGTGCGTGGACAAGAACTAGGGTTTGATGTTGTGTATGTGTGTGCTGACTAAGGTAGATAATGTATGAAAAAGACTTTTTTTCTGTCGTTGTGTTTTTTCTTGTTCTTTTTGCAGCAGTGTATGTGGACGAATGTGTATGTGTATGTGTATTTTATATAAATAACTCATACAGTATATATAAGTGTATATTTTTATTTTGTCGACGACCACGTTATGTGTGAACTGGCATTTGTGACGCTTATATGTATCGTATCTGTTCCATAAACTGCATCCCATTTGATGCCGAACTTCTTTGTCCAACAAAAGCACTGCATTTTTTTGTCTACAAGTTCAGCGCTACACCTGTGTGCATGCCGAAACTGCATTGCTTTATGATACTGCACCAATTTTTTGACAACAAAATGCACTGCTTTTGACTAAAGTTGCATTCTGTAGTTGGTTTTTTTATTGTTTGTACGGTAAGGTCGATGGGGGAGGGGGGTTGCCCCCCCCCCCCAATTTTTTTAGTTGTCTGTAGATTTGTATTGCTCCTGTACGCATTCCGTGCATTGGCGCGAGGCCGAGAAGGCGGCGACGCGGCGTGTCGCGGCGCCGCATGCGTAGGCGAGTTCGTCACACCCCGTCGCCTCCCTATCTATCTTAGGGGTGTGGCTCTGGGGTTGCATTCGTCCCATTTGTTGGAAAAACAGAATGCCCGCACTGCGCCTGTCAACCAAGCGCACTGCGTGCATTAGCGCGAGGCCAAGCAGGGGGTGGGGAGGGAGGTCGTGACCCCCTCCCCGTCCTCCTGCGAGGCCGAGCTTCGAACGAAGCTTAGCAGCGGCGGCGGTGTGCAGCGCGGCGCCCGCATCTTGTAGGCGAGTCCGCCACACCCCGTCGCCCCCTGTCTATCTTAGGGGTGTGGCTCTGGGGTTGCGTGCGTCCCATTTGTTGCAAAAACAGAATGTCCACACTACGCCTATCAAGCAAGCGCACTGCATGCGTTAGTGCGAGGCCAAGAAGGGGGTGGGGGGGTCGTGACCCCTCCCATCCTCGCGAGGCCGAGCTTGAACGAAGCCGAACAGCGGCGGCGCGTGCCCGCGACGCCAAGCATCGTGGCGAAGTCCGTCACACCCCGTCGCCTCCCTGTATATATTAGGGGTGTGGCTCTAGGGTTGCGTGCGTCCCATTTGTTGGAAAAACAGAATGCCCGCACTGCGCCTATCAATCAAGCGCACTGCATGCATTAGTGCGAGGCCGAGCAGGGGGTGGGGGGGGGGGTCGTGACCCCCCTCCCCATCCCCCTGCGAGGCCGAGCCTGGAACGAGCCGGAGCAGGCGGCGACGCGGCGTGCCGCGACGCCGCATGCGTAGGCGAGTCCGTCACACCCCGTCACCTCCCTGTCTATCTTAGGGGTGTGGCTCTGGGGTTGCGTGCATCCCATTTTTTGGAAAAAAAGAATGTCAGCACTGCGCCTGTCAACCAAGTGCACTGCGTGCGTTAGCGCGACGCCGAGCACATGACCCCCCTCCCCATCCCCCCGCGAGGGCGAGCTTGTAACGAGCCGGAGCAGGCGGGGAAGCAGCGTGCCACGGCGCCGCATCCGTAGGTGAGTCCGTCACACCCCGTCGCCTCCCTGTCTATCTTAGGGGTGTGGCTCTGGGGTTGCGTGCGTCCCATTTGTTGGTAAAACAGAATGTCCGCACTGCGTCTGTCAACCAAGCGCACTGCATGCGTTAGCGCGAAGCCGGGTAGGGGGTGGGGAGGGGGAGGTCGTGACCCCCCTTCCCATCCCCCTGCGAGGACGAGCCTGGAACGAGCCGGAGCAGGCAGCGACGCGGCGTGCCGCAGCGCCGCATGCGTAGGCGAGTCCGTCACACCCTGTTGCCTTCCTGTCTATCTTAGGGGTGTGGCTCTGGGGTTGCATTCGTCCCATTTGTTGGAAAAACAAATATCCGCACTTCGCCTGTCAACCAAGCGCATTGCGTGCGTTAAGCGAGCGAGCGAGCGAGGGGTGGGGCGGGTCATGAACCCCTCCCATCCTCTGCGAGGCCGAAGTCTGAATGAGCTGGAGCGGCGGCGGCGCGGCGTGCGCGGCGCCGCATCTTGTAAGCGAAGTCCGTCACCCGTCGCCTCCCTGTCTATCTTAGTGGTGTGGCTCTGGGGTTGCATGCGTCCCATTTGTTGGAAAAACATAATGTCCGCACTGCGCCTATCAACCAAGCGCCTTTGCATGCGTTAGCGAGGCGGCGAGGGGGGGGGAGGGTCGTGACCCCCCTCCCCATCCCCCTGCAAGGCCGAGCTTGGAACGAGCCGGAGCAGGCGGCAACACGGCGTGCCGCGACGCCGCATGCATAGGCGAGTCCGTCACACCCCGTCGCCTCCCCATCTATCTTAGGGGTGTGGCTCTGGGGTTGCGTGCGTCCCATTTGTTGGAAAAACAGAATGTCCGCACTGCGCCTGTCAACCAAGCGCACTGTGTGCATTAGCGCGAGGCCGAGCAATGGTGGGGAGTGGGGTCGTGACCCCCCTCCCCATCCCCTTGCGAGGCCGAGCCTGGAACGAGCCGGAGCAGGTGGCGCTGTGGCGTGCCGCGGCGCTGCATGCATAGGCGAGTCCGTCACACCTTGTCGCCTCCGTGTCTATCTTAGGGGTGTGGCTCTGGGGTTGCGTGTGTCCCATTTTTTGGAAAAAAATAGAATGTCCGCACTGCGCCTGTCAACCAAGCGCACTGCATGCGTTAGCGCGAGGCCGAGCACGTGACCCCCCTCCCCATCCCCCACCGAGGCCGAGCCTGGAATGAGCCGGAGCAGGTGGGGACGCGGCGTGCCGCGGTGCCGCATGCGTAGGCGAGTCCGTCACACCCCATCGCCTCCCTGTCTATCTTATTGGTGTGGCTCTGGGGTTGCGTGCGTCCCATTTTTTGGTAAAACAGAATGTCCGCACTACGCCTGTCAACCAAGCGCACTACGTGGGATGCGCGAGGCCGGGCAGGGAGTGGGGAGGGGGGTCGTGACCCCCCTTCCCATCCCCCTGCGAGGTCGAGCCTGGAACGAGCCGGAGCAGGCGGGGACGCGGCGTGCCACGGTGCCGCAAGCATAGGCGATGCAATCACACCCTGTCGCCTCCCTGTCTATCTTAGGGGTGTGGCTCTGGGGTTGCATGCGTCCCATTTGTTGGAAAAATAGAATGTCCGCCTTTGCTTTGTCAACCAAAGCGCCTTTGCGTGCGTTAGTGTGAGGCGAGGCGGGGATGGGAGGGGGTCGTGACCCCCTACCCCTGGCCGAGCACAGAACGAGCCGAGAGGCGGCGGCGCGGCGTCTTCTTGGCGCCGCATGCGTAGACGAGTCCGTCACACCCCGTCGCCCTGTCTATCTTAGGGGTGTGGCTCTAGGGTTGCGTGCGTCCCATTTGATGGAAAAATAGAATGTCTACACTGCGCCTGTCAACCAAGCGCACTGCATGCGTTAGCGCGAGGCCAAGTAGGGGGTGGGCAGGGGGGTCGTGATCCCCCTCCCCATCCCCCTGCGAGGCCGAGCCTGGAACGAGCCGGAGCAGGCGGCGACGCAGCGTGCCGCGGCGCCGTATGCGTAGGCAAGTCCGTCACACATCGTCGTCCCCCTGTGTATCTTAGGGGTGTCGCTCTAGGGTTGCGTGCGTCCCATTTGATGGAAAAACAGAATGTCTGGGGCCTGGTTGCATCTGGGTGATCAATTTTTTTACTTATCTGAAGCATTTTTTTTCTTTTTGGATGATATATATTTTCGTGGTAGTACAAATGATGTCATTTGTACTGCTTGCACCAACGTTGAATACTGCACTGCGTGTAGCATGTCTGTGTGTTGGGCACCGCACGGAAGTTGATGCGACCCTTGTCGTTCTACATTTATGCATGTACTGCACTTCATGTATACACTTCGTGAACTACCTTATATTTGTTATGTGAACTTTATTCACGTTTGTTTAGAATGGTCTGTGGATTATACTTCTTTAGAAATATTAATATTAATGTTTCTTTTTCTATAATTACTATTCGTGGACTGCTTGTGGACACATTTGTACTCCTTTTTTTACCATTGTGAACTGCATTAATCTTTCCTTTTTTATGTATGAGTTTGTAGTCAGATTACCTAAAAAATTTTTGTTTAATGTTGTTTTTGAATACGTTTTGTATGTGAATAGTATGTTTTGGTATCACAGATTAAATTTTTCAAAGTTGTCTAGATACTTGTTCTAATACAAACTAATTTCTGCAAAAGCAATTGATCACAAGCAAACTGACATTGTTTTTACAAAAGAAATGTTCGATATGAAGCAACGGACATCATCAAAAGCTTGCATACATGAAACAAAGAACAACACAATGACTAAAGTAAAGCGAAACTAAACATAGCCCTGTTTTTTCTAGTTGCTGTATTGGATTATAGCCTTGTTCTTCTTCTTCTTTGCTTCTTTATCTCTTTTTGCCCTGCACAGTCTCATTATGACATCGTAGATGATTCTCCATGACTCAGATGTTGCGAGTGCATCTATTGCTACATACTTGATAAGCTTTTATGGCAGCGGGCAAAATCCCCACAGAGCATGGTCCTCCTTGCGGTTAGTTTTTTTCTTCATGTCATGGTAGTGAATGTCTATCATCCTGCCGGCAACATCAGCCAAAGAGTCAAACTTATTTTTATTGTATGGGTCTCTCCAATCCACCTGAATATCAATGTAGTTGTCGGAGTTGATCTCCAAACCAGATACCTTCAGCTTGCTTTTGTCTCCTTCGATAGCGAATCCGACGAAGGTGTACCCATGATTCATGAGGAATTTCTCTAGTTCCATTGGCCTGCAATATGTTTGTATAGAGTGAATATAGTTTATTTCTTAGAACTACCAATTTTTTTTGTTTTTTCTGAAACTGAACTGCAATATGAATATCTCAATCTGTTGCACTTAGTAGTTGCAAATACTTTGTTCAACATAACTAGTAATATGATAATAGATTGCATAAACAATGCATGTTTTGTGTATGCTTGTATTCTTGAACATAATTTCGTACATGTTTTGTATGGTAATGTTGCAGTTTTCTATTGTTCAGCCAAATAATTTGTATTTGGTAAAACAGAATTAAACTACATGTATTGCTAGATCATATAATTCAAGAATTGAACACATGATTGACATACATGGAGCCAGATGAAAACTGTCAATGAATTCATATTCCATGCTTTTCAAAAATGAGAACCAAAGTTTAATTATTTGTCAATTGCAGTGAAGAAAATTTAAAATCAATATTGACAAGCAATACTATATATTGATAGTTATTCTTACCTGTCTTTAGCTGCAGAGATGTGGTAGACAAGGCATTTTTTTTATGCATAGTTGGAGCACTGCTGCCCGCTGTGGCTTCACGTAGTGCGTGTACTCGACATCAACGCCTACTAGTTTGACGGGCACTCCGTTGAGCTTCCTCCTGAACATGGACAGCATCTTGTCCACGTCTTTACCCTTGCTTGTGCAAAGGACATGGAGCTTGTGATTATCGTGGAGGTGGACGTCGTGGAGCTCCCTAGTGTACTTGCGGCGCTGCTTGTATAGAGGTGCATCCGCCATGACTCTCCTCTTCTCTCTCGTGTTTTTTCTAGAGAGAGAGCATAGTTAAAGGAAGTGTGGAGAAGAAGATGCAATGGGTTTTTTGGGGCGATGAAGCAGTTGTGTTTTCTCCTCTGCTCTCCTCTGCTCTCCTTGACAGGACGTAGGAGAGGTGGAGCGGGGCGGTAGCGTGGTGGGGATTTGTTTTAAGTTACGTGGCAACTGCAGAGAGGTTCTGCTATGAGGAGGCTCTGTTACTGCGTTGGAAATCCGGAACGTCGTCGCCTCTTTTTTCGTGATTAGTTCAATGCATTGACGCAACTGTCAGAAAAATGTGATGATTGTGTTTTCGGTGAATTGTCCAAGTCAGTGCACTTCTTTGCTATCAGAACAGAACTGCTCAGGTCCACATAGTGTACTACATTATATCGGATCAGGATTCACATAGATGTACTTTCTTTTCTTCTCTTGATGGAGTTCTTTATTTTCTTCTCTTGATTTTCGTGGTAATACAGCTTTTGTGTGGATGGAGGGTAGTGTGGGTAGGGGTGTCGGACTGCTTTGCTTAAGTAACGGGGCTGCATTCTTCATTTTAGCCATACTACATTGCAGAGTGAAGAGAACTGCAATTCAGAAAAAAAGAATACTTTCTGCTTCCACGTGGAGAACTGCATTGTTGTACGTCGCGGACTGCATTTGTACGTTGAGCCCGTGCTTGCTGCGTTTTATTTATTAATAGTTTCTGGCAGTGTCGACGCACATTTTTTTTGTTGTTATTCATTTAAAAAATGTTTCTCATTTTTCTTTTTGATGTTTTATTTTTGAACTTATTGTTTTTTCTTACTGGGCCTTGTTGGCCCTGTGTTCGGATAGTGAAGACGCATTTGGGCCCAAGTCGGCCTGTGAGCACGGCTGGTTCCAGATGTGTTGTGTGCAGCCTAATGTTTAGTCCCACCTCGGCCGCGGAAGGCGCGCCCGACATGTTTATAATCACTGGCGAGGCCCCTGTATTGAACTCCTCTTGTTACTTATTTGGGCGCTTATACACGGCGCTCACAGCTCTATGCTCTCTGACCTGTGGGCCCAAGTGTGGCCGGCCCCATGCATTGTGACCCGGAACGACTCGCCTTCTGTAGGCGGAGACCTATTACGAGACTGGATGGGGCCGATAGCACCTGGGTGGTCAAATTTTTTTCTTTGTATTTTTCTGTCTTAGGTATTTTTTTCAATGTCGGGGTGTGCACTGCATTGATCAGTGTTATGTACTGCATGTGCACGCATTTCGTACTGCATGTACAGTCCTCATTTTTTGTTTCCGTGTTTTCGCTGTTATATAGTCTTTTTTCCAATGTATGGGAGTGCACTGCTTAGTAAATCATACGCGTAATGCATTGATTATGGTTCTGTACTGCACGTTCATATATTTCTGCACTGCATTGATTATTTATGTGTTTGCGTTTTTCTTTTTGTGTTTTTGCGCTTATGTATGCTTTTTTCAAATTTAGGTTCGTGCACTACTTTATTGGTTATGTTAAAACTTCATTCGACAGAGTCTGTACTGCATTCGTATAGAATTTGCACTGCATGCGTCCTGTTTGCACACTGCAACCTATTTTCATTTTATGCACTGCTCGAATCTAATGATACATGAGCAGACAACAGAAAACAAATTATCACAGGTATTCTGTACGACAATTACATCACCAGCAAACTAAGTTGAACAAAAAGCAAACTAACATAATCAAAGTTCATCATTAGAAGCGATTCTGCATGGCAAGCAAATTAAGTTCAGCACACAAGCAAACTAATGATACATAAGCAAACAACATAGAGAAAATTTGATGATAATTCTAAAACGACGCTGGCATTGTTGGCTCTTGGCCGGCACCATCTTCTTCTTCACCAGTTAGGCTCTTCCCATCCCCAGCTGCTCCTAGCGCGCTTCTTGGGGGGCTCCTCCTTCTCCAGCTTTGCACGACAAAGGCCATCCTGGGTGAGGGTGATGCGGTTCCACATATCGTACGCTGCATAGGCGTCCTTTACCGCGTACTCAATGTGCCTCATGGACAGAGGCAGGGTGGCCCAGCGCTTGTGCAAGTCGTCGGTGATCTTCTTCTTCATGTTGTTGTAGTAGTCGTCGATGAGCATGCCGGAGACATCTCCAGGGGAGTCCAACGCCTTGGTTGCCTCGAGCACTCTCCACTCCTTCTGGATGTCGACGAAGTTGGCGACCTCCAGTTTGACATGCTCAAGCCTGGTTTTGTCGCCGTCGATGGAGAAGCCTGTGTACCTGGGGTCGGCGAGAAAGTTGTCCAAGACGGTGCACCTTTCAGAGGCGCTCATTTGGAAGAGCGGCACCGGGTGATTCTTGCCGATGGAGAGCTGGCAGAGGGCGGATTTCTGCGTCCCTTTAGGCTCATTGTCATACTCGAGATCAATGCCGACGATCTTGTGGCGCTGGAGGCTGAGGTGGCGCTCGTGCTGCGCGAGGGAGATCGCCATCTGCTTCTTGTCGTTGGTGTGGATGACGTGCAACTTGGTGTTGCCGTGTGCCTCCACGGCCTTGTCGCCCTTGTACTCGTCGATGAACGTCATCGCCGGTAGCAGGGCTTGGTGCTTTTGCGTTGATATGGAGAGATTTGGTGGCAGCGCAATGGATACTTGTGTTGTTGTGGATGAGAAGGCCTTTGGCAGGGGTCTGAATTTAAGGGGAGGGCGTGGGGTGGGATGGCCGCGTCGGATGAACTGCACGATCTCGCTGACGATGCGGTTGTGCAGATCGTGGGTTGGTGTTGCATCTGTGATCGTGGGCTTGTGGCGATGGAACCGCTCCGATTGGGTGGTTGTATGCGAACGTCTTTTTTATTAATGTGGTTTTATTTTACTTTTCATCAGTAATTTTTTTAACCATCACTTTCTGTGCGAACGTGCATTTTGTTACGTTTATACATGCATCCTGCATGACGATGAACTGCATTCGCTATAATTCCGCACTGCATCTTCTACAATAGAGAACTGCATTTGTGTCTACATGTGCATACTTCACCGTTTTTTGCGTGTCCTTGGTGCAGCCCCTGAAAAAAGTACAATGTATTCCGCTATTTTACGAGTTTTTCGCTGTGTTCTATGCCGTGTATTTATTCATGTAGGTAATCGGGAACTGGATTGCCATACCGCACAGCATCGCGTAACGGAATGGACTGCATTTTTCTACCGCTACGTACTACTTCTTATTTTTGCCTGTACTTACTGGAGTCCCTGGTACGTGAGGGGTAGGGGAAGGGGGGTTGCCCCCCCCCCCCCACACACACACACACTTTTTTTTGAACTTATGGTTTTTTCTTCATCAGCCTTGTTGGGCCTATGTTCGGGTAGTGGAGACGCATTTGGGCCCAAGTCGGCCTGTGAGCATGGCTGGTTCCTGGTTCGCTGTGTGTGCGTCCTAATGTTTAGTCCCACCTCGCCCGCGGAAGGTGCGCCCGACCTGTTTATAAGCGCTGGCGAGGCATACCGGCCGAACTCCTCTGGTTACTTATTGGGGCGCTTATACACGACACTCGCAGCTATATGCTCTCTGACCTTTGGGCCCATGTGTGGCCGGCCCCATGCATTGTGACTCAGAACGACTCGCCTTCTGTGGGCGCAGACCTACTACGAGACTAGCTGGGGCCGGCTCACCTGGGTGGCCAATTTTTTTTCCTTTGTATCTTTCTCAATGCTGGGGCATACACTGCTTTTTAGTAAATCATCCGTGCACTGCATTGATTTAGTTTCAGTACTACATGTGTACGCATTCCGTACTGCACGTGTTTTGCGCTACATTTTTTTGCACTGCATGGGTATCATTTTTCTATATTGTTTTTCCTCTTATGTATCCTTTTTTCTTAGTGTACAGGTCTGCACTGCTTTTGTGCCCCTATGTGCATTGCATTCGTCATAGTCCTGTGCTGCAGGTGTACACATTTTGCACTGCGTGCTTCCTTCTTTGTGCCAAAAAGTTGTGACTGACTATGCCAACGTTGCGGAATGCATGACTTACATTTAAGGATTACATCAGGTGTTGTAATTTCTGCTTTGTGCACTGCGCAAAAATGCTTCTCTTTTGCTTCATTTTGGGCATGTACAGCACTTCATGCACACATATAGTGAACTTCATGGTAGGAATTTGGAGAACTGCACACATAAAATGGTTTGTGGATTATAATTTTTTAGAGTAATATTATTTAATGATCTGCGGTTTTGTTCGTGGGAATTGCTGCAGTCAAAGTACACCTTCTTTTTTGGTTCCTTTTTCTTTGGTAACATAAGCCTTTATGATTGTCCTTTATTCTTGGGAACATAATTTTCATTAAGTCCCCTTTAATTTTCAGTTTTGACCTTTTTTCATTCCTCTTGTATAAATGAAGGCTAACTTATACCCTTCCTTTGCATTTCATTTCTCCTCTAGCCGCAAGTTCTCTCCTTTCTCCAGCCTATAATTATTTTTTTGCTTTTTTAGGTTTTTGTTGCGATGGCTCCAGGCCCCTGCACGTATCTCTTTTGCTGCGGCCATGGTTGTGGTGTGCCGACGCACGAAGATTATTCAGCTTGCTCGCAGGCCCGTCATGCTCATCATGGTGGCCTTGGTCGTGGCCTTGGCCGCACGTGTCCTTTTGTCCATCAGCTTATGCCAACAGATGTGGAGACTCACTACAAGATGGTATGTTTCGTTAGATATGATTTTTTCTCTTTGTGTTTTTTTGTATAACTCCATTCTATTCTGAACTTTTAGTATTTTAGGAACGCATTTTTTTTGTTTTTTGAAGTGTACTGCAATGTGTTCTTATTTCTTGTTTTAATTTTTTTGCTTCTGTGCATGCAGCTTGTGTTTTAGTTTACATGGTTATAATATGTGAACTGGTTATATATTAGCTGAGCACTACATGTTTCCACATTTTTTCCCAGTTTGTATGGTGTGTACTACATGTAGCTAGTCTCAAGTACTACATGATAGTTCAAAGCGTACATCATATTTGCAAGTTCCATACTGCATATTGAAATGTGTTTTATCTGTACTGCTTGTTGGACTGTTGTGCACTTCATCTAGCTCGTGTCTCTAGTTTGTGTTGGTTTTTACCGCTCTGTGCACAGTATGAGAATTGTACTGCTAGTATAGTTCTCAAACAGTTTTATTATTTTTTGCAGAAAACTCCTCAACGAGCTGTTAGGTATCTCCGGCTCAAGAAGAATGGAATTCTTCAAGTTGTTGTTGGTAATGGATACCTTAAACCAGTCAAGTACAGTGTAGGCGTTGACGGGCGGCTATGTCTGCAGAAAGGGTGGAAGGAATTTGTCATTGATAGTGGCCTGAAGTCTGAGCAAGTTGCTGTCCTCAACTTCTTCGAACTCGAGGATCGTACGGTTAGAATCACATTTGACATGATTGGCTAAGGTTATGAGGTTGATTTGTAATAAGTACTTTTGTGTGTCGAACACTTCATCTTTTTGATGTGTTTTGTAATAAGCACTTTTGTGATCAGAACCGCTTCAATTATTATTCTGAACTTCGTGCTGCCAGTGAGCTAACATCATTTTTTACATGGTTTTTGAATCAAAATGTGTGAATGTTTTACTCTAGACTGCTATATATATGGTATACTCTATATACCATTTTCTCTTTACATGGTTTAGTTGAATAACTCATAGTCGGCGGAAATTTATGTTTACACAAAATTTAAACCGTCGTAAGTCATAGAGATAAGCAAACTGCTATGCATATGATTAATTTATTGAAGTTCATCTATTTGGTCGTTAACTTTCTTTACTTCTTGCAGATGATCGGGCGTGTCTAATGTCGCACTTTTGTTTTCCGTGGCGGTGTTGCTGGTTCTCGTCTCTGCACCTTT